>JADLZK010013145.1:0-56846 GCA_015847255.1 Hyparrhenia diplandra
CTTAGGGCTCGCCCAACGCTCCATCTGGCGTGTGGCTCATGTGTCCACGTCGCGCGCATAGCTCCATGTCATAGCAAAGTGTTGTCTCCTCGCAGGCGCTCGTAAGCTGCTGCGAGAGGAGGTTTATAAATGCCTCGTCGACCTGCCGAAAGCGTTGATTTGGGGGTCGGCGTTGTGGCGATGGGGCTATGGTGTGGCTGAAGACAAGACGGCAGTGATCGTATTCATGTCGAGCAACAAATGTGGGGACCGGGATTAGTGCTAGGACCCTTTGCAATATACGCCGGTTGGAGGAATGATAGCGCAGATAGTAGCTCTCATACGTGGAGCGATGATATTTTTCTAAGGCTATATTTGCGAGCTCGCCGCGTGTTAGAACTGCAGCCCGCCGTTAAACGTTGGCAAAGCTTTGTGAGTATTTGGTGTCATGTATATGTGTATAAAAGAAGACAGGACCGCTTAGGGCCTCTTCAAGTGACTAAAACTATTAAAGACTATGGAAAAAGAATGATTTACTAATTTTTTTCCTTTTAGTCATTAAAAGTTGCGGGTGCCCGACTTCTCAATTTTAGTCGCGCAATTTTAATTTATTTTTATTTAGAATGACTGAAACATACAAACAGCGTCTCAATCAAAGTTGCTTTTACTTGTAGCGTCAATCTCCCCATTTTCATCTTGTGCCTTTTGTTGTGATGATATCCCATGGATTGGATTTCTCGTTGATGGAAATAAGTGGACGTACGCGTGGCCGGCTGAGGGTGCACTTGACATAGATTGTATGATTTTCAGGTGGACCAGTCAGGTTCGTGTACTATTAATGGTGAATTGTCTGCATTGTACTCCACTGACGCGACTTTGGCCTATACCACCATATCACTCCAGACTTTCTATGAGCGCAGCACTTGAAAACAAGCAAACAATAACCATGGTGAGTTCAGTAAGACAGGCCTGCAATTAGCCATTTCTCTTCTTTTTAGTACATGCAGCGCAGAGAAGAGAAGTTTCAGAGTTTTTTTTCTAAAAATTCTCTAGTCACATTTAATGAGCTACACACCTGATTAACTATACGCTAGTACTGACAAAAAAATTGTACAACGCTTCATCGCGTGCAAAAGTCATTAAAATAGAAAACCGTTGATGATGAAACGTGTTCACGCAGCGCACCAGCGGGCTTTGGATGCCCTAGAGGTTGTAAACAACCTATAAAAACAAATGAGAAAGCAGAACGTGATTGATCGAGCCGATCTAGAGATTGATAGGACCGATGTAGAGCTTGTCAGCTTGGCTAAACCGGTTTTCACGGGGCAAAGCGAGGGTGGTCAAGTCGGCCTTAGCCGACTTACCACCGCTTATGATCGACCGGGCGGTGGCAGCCCGGCCCAAATGCCCGGCCACAGGCAGGCGGTCGACTGGGGCAGCTGGCTTAGCCGCCTGATTGGCTCGGGCCGTCTTCTTCCTCGTGATTCCTTGCTGTGCTTTCGCGACGCCGTTTGACCTCAAGCACCTCTAGCACCATTATAACTTTCTCATGTTGCGAAAAAAAAAACCTATCGGACAATTTTGAGTGTCAACAAAACCATAATTTAACGAGAGACTCCTCAACTGTTTCTAATCTACGAATACATGTGTCATTTGAGTATTATTCAGATTAAGCTGCTTTTTTAAAATGCATTGTATTATAGGACAGAAGAGGAAGTGACAACATGGAAGGCATTACAAAGGGCAGTTCGGTGTTAGTTCAGCCTGACGATTGACTCTGAAAGTTTGACCTGGCAGCTGCCATACTAGGAAAAAAAGCAAGGCTTTAGCCAAATACATCTCTAGGTGAGTCTCGGATTCGTTGCAAACATAGGCAATTTCTTCCGGGGCTTGAATCAAACAGGCTCTACGTACATGCAAATTTTCGCGGTCTTTCAAGGGTGGACTTGTGGCCGAGGATCACCGAATGGCGGTGTCCTATGCGTTAGCAACCCTACTGCCACCAAATAAAGCAAGTGTTACACGCTTACACTAGAATCCAAGATGTATGGAGCTTACCTGAGGTGGGTGATGAAGCAGCACCATCAACAACTGATTACTGTCTTTGGTGTGACTCTAGTCGGAGAGAAGAGGCCAATGCTGAAGACAACATGAAACTGTCGGCACAGACCTGCTGCATGATTCAAAGATATTGGCTGGACTTGTAATAAGTTTACCTAACGGAGCAAAATTCAAGGTTTTTTTTTTTGGCGTAAACCGGAAGAGGGCTATCTGAGGACTCCTTTGGAGCCAGGGGAAGGCACTCCCGGGGTTCAGTCCCCTCGCAAGGAGCTGAAGGCTTCCGTGACCCCTTGTTGATCTTTGCTTTCCTTCTTCATCCTGTTTGTTGCTGCTGCATGGCTTCTCAGACCCCCCGTCAAGACAGGGAGCAACGCCCCGGACATCCATGGCCGGCGAGCGGCGCCCCGGGTGGCAGGGCCGCGTATCGTGACCACAACCTTGTTTTCTATTTTTAGCAAGCAGATTTTTTTGCGTCGGGTCACACCGCCCCGGGGAAAGTGCGGGGTTTCCAAACGAGGCCTGAATGTCAATGTTGATCGGCCATTCTCTGAAGATCCATGATCCGGGGGCAGCTGTGGTACTGTCAGGGACCATTCGGGTGACACGCTAGCTGTTTGGTATCCGGCTCTGGCCGGCGGCCGGCCTATCCAATACTAGACGATGATGTGAAATGTCTTGAGGTTTGATCAGCAGCCCGGTAGCTCGACGTTTGACAAGACACCCACTAGAGTTCTGTTAACCTGAACGTTCACGATGTAGGAGTATGACAACACCTTTGGGCCCGTACGTACGTGCCGCCGACAATGCACGACCCGATCTGGTTCCGGTCACGAATCGCGATCTTATGAGCTGATGTGCACGCCAGACCCGTCGGACCCATGATCTCACCAAACGACTAATTTATTAGCCAGGTCGTCCGCGAGCGCGACGCGACTCCGCGAAAGGCACGGTGGACCTCGCGCGCCTGCGAGTTCTCTCGATGACGATGGGGTGGTTGGTGCGCGCGAGTCGCGGAACGGTAGTGAGTAGGCGAGTAGCAAGGGACGGGGCATGGGACCAAGGTGCACGTACGCGGACTGGTGGGCACCGGTGGCGAGGTGCCGTGCCCTTCTGTGCTCGCCGTGCCTTCCATGTCAAAGCACCAGGTCCGGTGTTGCGTGCCGTTGCGTCCAAAAAGGATTTCTTTTGTCGTCAGCAGATGAGCGCGCGTCCGGGCTTGGATTAGAGTCCGTAGGGGGCAGTGGGAGAAAGAGGGCTCCGCAGATTCGGCCTGGCCCAAACATGGATACAATCTTCTGGGCTAAAAATTTCCCTTTACTGGATCAGAATAACTGTTTAAGACTAGGGCCTTGAGCAATGACTGGGCCCAAGGAGCATACGTTTCAGACTTTTCGTTCAGTTCGCGGAAATAAAAGGAAAATCATTTCAGTTTTCAGTACTGGCACGGCAACGGCACGAAGGATGCCATGCCATGCCGCTGCCCAGCGTGGTCCAAACACGATGCGAGTCGCACAACACTGCACATGGGAAAATCTTTGATCGGTGGTGGCTGGCTGGCTAGCTAGACACCGGTAGCGCACTGCTTGCCCTTGTGCAACGCAGCAGTAAAGCGTCACTGTGACTTGTGCAGGATTGTTTCCCGTGCCAGAGTGGACGCACCCGTACCGATACAGTTACACGACGCTCGGCGTTTCTTGGCGACATCAAGTGCAGCCAAGACTGCTGGTTAGTAGATTCGCTTCTTGTCACACGTCAATCAGCCCTTCGTCACCATGAAACAACGAAACCACTTGCAAATCGTAGCCCCCCACCTATAACGCTATCATTAGAGCGTCCTATCGTTCGATGCCGTGGGCCGCGACAACCGAAGGCCCAGCTAGCATCGCATGTCCACTTTAATCACCCGTCCTCATCCATTCGCTGGTCCTCATCCACTCAAAAAAAAAAAAATTGTTCTGCCGGTGTCCAGAAGATTCGTTCCCCAAGTCGCAGTTCCTCGTGGCGCTCTCCACTGGGCCGGCCGGCCGCCGCCATCCCCGGCGCTCTCCACTGCTGCCGGTCGGCCGCCATCCCTCCCTCTCTTTGTCGCGCTAGCGCCACCACTTGTTCGCAGCTATGCTCGTGCCTCGCACCTCATCTGCCGCCGCTTGCTCGCGGCTGCGGCTCTCCTCCTCGATGCGCCTGTGGCAGGAGCCCGCACGGGCCTGCATATCGCCGTCGGCAGTGACCACCGCGTACCGGTCGCGGCTCTCAGCGTCCGGGAAGGAGCTGCTCACATGACGTGGTCCCGGGCGCCGATGGTGGGGTCGGGGATGAGGAACCGCCAGCTGGAGACTGGCCATGGTGGCGGCGGCGGCGCGGTCGAGGATGTGGTGCGGGTTGCAGCGGCGACTCCTTCCCCACCCCAACGTACTCTTCCCTACCCCGGCAGCGCCCCTTCCTCCACACCGATGTCCTCCCCCACCTGGTGTCCCCATGTGCTGTTTCAAAGCTTTGTTGCAGCAAGCTTTGTGTGATGTTTTTCAACAAGCATATTTCTTTTGTTTCATTAGGTTTTGCAACAAGCGATTTCTGATGTTGTTGTAGTAGTGCTGGAGGTGTTACAATAGTTGTTTTTCGTTTGTTGCAGCAGGTTTTTATACCATGTTTCAGTGTTTTTTTATGTTGCAATTTATTTCTCTGTTTGTTGCATCAGACGTTTTTTTCATGTTGCAATACCTTTTTTTCGTTTGTTGCAGCAACCTTTTTTGTTTTTGTTGCATTAGTTGTTTTTTAATGCAAAAATGGCTTTCCCCATTGTTGCACTTGGTGGGGCGAGCTATGGGGCAAGCTGGCTGCTCTAACGTGGTTGGAGTGGCGGCGAGCTCCTCTTGCGTGGGGAGTAGAGGAGGTGCAAGCGGGGGGGTGGGGGAGCTGGTGGGGGGGGCCAAGCTCGCGGCGGCCTGCGACGTTGGGGCCGGCGGCATTGGGGGCGGGGGTGGAGTTCGTGCGGGCAGGGGCTCGGGGCGGCGAGCTCCTCCATGAGACGCGGGCAGGGCTCGGGGCGGAGGGCGTGGGGCGGGGCCGGGGCGGCCTCCGTGCGGCGGCGCGGCAATTGCTCGGGGGCAAGTGGTGGAGTCTGAGGTGGGCTGGGCCTGCAGCGACGGGGCGTCCGATTGATTTCTTTTCATCGGACGTACTAGCGCTAGCACTGCCCGTTCACGAACCAATATGCAATCTTACAAAGGACTAGTAGATGCGCTACAAATTAAAATAAATGCTATAAATTTTTATGTTAATCAGAAACATCGGATCATCGAATCAATAACTTAGTCAATAGTTCTATCATTAAATGGAAATGGGGCATGCCCTCGTGTTGAAAAAAAACTCTAGTCAACCATAACCGATCAAAGTTTGTTCTTATTGTTGCAAGTAATTATTAATTGCAGGCATCAACAAAGCTCTACATTAATTCTCACCAAATATGCTATAAATTAAGGTAAGTGCTAGAAATTCTCGCATTATCCGTAACATCGACCATCACATGATCGCATCAATAGCTCTAGTCATCCATAACCACTGGATCATTTTTTTTATATTCCATAAATTACCCATCTATGACACTATAAAAAAAAATCAATTTTGAGGAGATAAAATATAAAATATAAACCGTTTGGAGAACATTTTGATGAGTGGTACATGAGAACTAACGATAGTTGGTTAGTAAAATGTCAGATGTGTCATATTATTAGTCATAGAGACTTATCCCAGTTGATAAAGGTACGTACGATCCTAATCCTCATCCTAGTTTAATTCCCTTGCAACTCTCGCTAGCTAGAATCTACACGCTGGATGTGTAGGGAAAGCCCATTATTGTGCTATGGAAAAGTCAAATGAGGCTCTTCTGAGTGGTCGGGGGCGGCAACAGCAAGGGGGCTCGTGCCCCTTCCCCGCCTCACCCGCATTGCATGAGCCCACAAGCCAAAACCCACTCTTTGTCACCTGCAATATCTCCCATATAGGCACATGAGGCTGGGTGTGTAGGGAAAGCCCACTATTGTGCTACTAGTATAGTCGCCCATGCGTTCTTGCGGTTTATTTAAAGAATGCACTTAAAACAATGTAACGATAACATATGGATATTTTGAGTACAAGATGTCTCCAAGATGATATTGACTATTTACCAAATGGCAACATATTGTATGAAAATTAAGGCGCAAAAATCTATTTCACATGGCTCTTTTACAAATGGATTATTTACCAAACGGCAATACATTTATAACTTATCATTCTCGAGTGGAGTACTACAAAGTGGGTATTTCATGATACCCTGCATATATTATACAAACGTGACACATCACGATGATACATTCTGAACTTTTCTCCCAGCGATGCGCTCCGAGTGACAATTCTGAACCTCGGGTAACAACTTCTACACTCAACTGCAGACTGCAACACTGCATGCAGAAGCCGTCACAACAAGGCTATGGCCCTTATTTTCTCTCTTGAAGGAAAAAAATGCTCCAGGTCGCCACCACATTCATTTTCGTGACATAAGGCAACAACAAGCACCTATGATCAGTGAACAACTAACTAATAATGATAACATGTGGGTTATTTGAACATAACAACGGCCCTTCTACAAATATATAGTATCTACCCACGCATAGCGGGGGTTTTAACTAATTAGTTATTAAATTTCAGGAAATAATATACAATATTTTCTGCACCTTCCAAAAATATCCAAGTTAAATGAAGCCTACAATCTTAGGGACTTCCCCAATTCCTGTCAGCATTTAATAGGTGCTAAAATTATCAATATTAGGTCTGTCCATAATTTTTAAAGTGGTCGAATGAAGCTCTTCCGAGTGGTGGGGGGCGGCAATAGCTAGGGGCTTGTGCCCCCTTCCCCACCTCACCCGCATTGCATGAGCCCACAAACCAAACCCACTCTTTGTCACCCTCAATATCTCCATATAGGCACATGAGGCTTGCTATAATACCTTTTATCTTCTTCATTTCCAACTTAGTAGAACTTAGTCGAGCATGATTTGTGTGATGGTATAAAAAGCGACGTTGTAGCAAACGGAGTCTCCCCTAAACACTTAACGGCGTGCACGCCCACACATACACACCCTTGCTCTTCCTATTCCTCCTTGCACATCCTTCTTTCTTCCGCCCACAATTCTTCATTCAACAATTTTTTACATCGAATATTACTCATTGACAAATTAATCATGTGTCACTCTTCGTGCAATATAAGCCCAACACGATGACTGATGTGGTGAGGACAATCATCGATGTCGGGTATCACCATTAGGGAGTTGGTTCATACTTCCTAGACCAACTAGGAGTGTAAGGCTACCACCCTAATGGCAACGGCGAATTATCGCGTGCCGCGGGCTGGCACCGCCGATGGGCGCGGATATGGGCGTGACTGCGTGCCCGCGGCGCGAACGCACGGGCACGCGGTTGTGCCCGGCCGGGAGAGGCATACGGGCAAGAAAATACCATGCCGCACCGCAAACCCCCAAGAGCGACAAGTGGGGCCACTTTGAAAGTGGTATATATACTCTTCAGATTAGGGTTTCATTCATCCAAAATTCCCAATCGCACCTATCTAGCAGAGCCGCCGTCACCCGCGCGAAGGCCCTCACCAACGCATGCGGCTCCTGCTCCCCTCCACTCGATGGCATCCTTCTCTCCTCCACTAGGCCCCATGCGCGCGGTCGCATGCGCCTCCGGCTCCTCCACGCGCTCCGCCTCCGGGTCCTCTCCTCCACGCGACTCGCCTCCTCACTCCGCCGCGCGCACCTCCTGCTCCTCTAGTTGTGGCAGCGGCATCGCACCTCCCGAGTCCACACTCACACCGAATCCCCTACTGCCGTGGTCGGAGCTGCTGTGCGCCAACCCCGGGCCGCTTCACATCGGCGAGCGCGCGGTCATCTCGTCCTCGTCGATCACGCTCTCCACGGACGCCATCCGCCGCCCGCCAAGTTGCCGTCCTCGTCCGGATGTGGCGGGCACACGGCATGCCAGCGGGCATGGCATGCCCGCGGATAGCGGATACGGGCACAAGTTGGTGCCCGTGGACGGGTGGTGGGCGCGGGCACGGGCATGGATTTGTACGCGCGGTGCGGGCACGCCGACTCTCGATATCCGCGGGCATTGTGCCCGTTGCGGGTTGAGCTACCACGAAGGGTCTTTGCACATGCCGACAACCATCGCGAGCCCATGGTACACCCAGTGGTTGCGGGGACGCTCGTATGTGTTGGATAGCCTAAAGACACTCTAGCTCATGAATCGCTGTGAAAAGAAGAACATCATGGTGAAGTCCACCGCCAAGATCGAAAAACTTGTTAGGGTGCAAAATGACATACTGCAGAATGGCTCCCAAACAGGGTTGGTAATGGGGGTGGGAGGTGGCGATTTTTGCCTGCGTGTGTGTCGGTTTTGAGGGGTGGGGGGGTATATGCCACTATGTGATTGACAAATTAAGAAATGGCACACACAACCTCGGCCGCCGTGGACGTGGCATACACAACCTCGCCCGTCGTGGCGTGGATGATTAGCTGGCTCTCGTGGGTTGTGTGGTTTTCTCGTGCACCGCGTCATGTTTGTTTGTGAAGGCCATGCATCGACGTGAGCTTAATCTGAACCCTATCCATTCAGTTTTGATCATGTTGAGAAAATGACCTGGAGTCTGCTAAGGTATTTATCAGGGAGTCTGCTGAGGCATTTACTCGGACGTGGCATTGCTGGGTAGGTTATTTCACACGCGCCTGATTACACTACTCACGGCTGATAAAAAAATAGTTCCTTAAATCTAGTTTAGCTTTAATTCATTCGAACATGAACTAATTGTTAGTCCCAATCCATCATAACGGATGAACTAGATATGATCAATTTTTAGTTTAGTCCAACTAGTTATCAGTCTCTCATTGACTATGTATCTAAATAACATAGTACTAAACTTTAATCGCTTGAACTTTATCTAAATTTTAGTTGAATGACAGCTGGTACAGGTAATCGACCACTTTCTGAATCTTCGTACACATCATCGACTGTGCTGCTCTACAAACGGTTTGCCAAATTTGCCTTGAAAAAGCTACCCCTCACTGGTAAAAATAGTAACGGAAGTTCTCGGTTTAGGTTGACGTCAAAGGCGCGCGCACAGTAATGTTTCAGTCACCATACTACTGTGTTACAGGCTCTCACGCCAGAATTCAGAAACACATGCATGCATTCTGCTTCTGCACACCCTTTCACCCTTTGCAACTGAACGCCGTCTGACTCCCTCCGCTGGCTGCAGTTTCCCATTTTTATCGTGATCTTAAAAAGGCCGTGCCGGCCACCGCATGCATGCATGCGAAAAAAGAGATCGGGCGTCCATTTAAGGTTAAACACAGGCCGGCTTTATGCGCCTTGCATTGCATGCATGCCGTCAGTATGCATGACCCTGCAGCAGCACACTGCTGTGACTCTGTTGTTCAGAGAAGAGAGCCATCGCTGCGTCTGCGTCGCACCCACCCCTACCCACCCACTCGATCGGTCTCTCTCCCTCTGTCCTTCAGGCCTGCCTCCCGCCACCGGCAGATTGACAAGGCAGCCCCCGGTCGCAGGTGGCCGCGCTGACGGCTCGTCGGACGGCGGCCGGGGCAATGCAGGGTCGGCGTCGGTGGAGGACGCATAAACTGTAGTATTGGGTACTCCTATGAGCATATAAGAAGAACAGTGTGGAAAGCAAAAGGGAAAGAAAGATACTGTACTCTACTCCTATGCGCATCATCCATGCATCTCTTTCTCTGAACCGCACATGCCGGAGCTGACGATGATGCATATGGCATGGGCGTGGTGGGTGCAAGCTTAACTGCATGCTCATATCGTCTGTCTGATCGATCTGAATCTGATCTCTGCCCGCGTATGGCTTTGCACTGCCCAAGTACAGCGCGCGCTGGTCCAGCCCTGGGACTGCACTGCACGGGATCGGAGGCGCCTGCCCGGCAACCACTGCATGCAGCGGTGGTTGTGGTACTGCCTGCCCGGCCCGCGCCGCTGCTGCCGGTGCTGGAGCTGGGCGCGGCCTGAGCCTGGACCTCTCCTCTCCTCTCTCTTTAGATCTGTGGAGTACACTGACTGCATGCGCCAGCCGCCAGCGGCACAGCGCGCGCTACTCGACCGGCGGCCTGGCGCAGCGATGCGTGCCGTGCCTCCACCACAAGCTTCTTCAGTGACCTGTAGCTTTCTTGGTGTCATGCATAGGCCATGATGGCAGTAGGAAGCTAGCTAGCCAGCAGATGATGCTAGCCGCTGCCTGTGCTGTGGGTGTGCATGCATGCATGCATGCGCCAGTTCGATAGGTTAGCTATGCATGGATCAGGCATTTCGTTTCGTTTGTCCGCTGCTTGGTTGAGGCTTGTTTGTCCGCTTGTCGCCTGGACTGGAACCCGCATATCATCCATCCTCCGCGCGCCATGCTCACCTTGATATATATCTCAAGTGTTTCGGGCCACTCAAAGTTTCAGAGCAATCTTGGTATGCATGCACATGACGATGTTGATGGCCACCTCATCGTTACACAACGCTACAAATGCAGAAGCGCGGTGCATGCCAGTATGCATGACACTCAAAAGTTTTAAGACGTGAATGAGCGACGTACGGCAGTTTAGGTTTTTTTTTTTTGTTGGCCAACGAAATCAGAGGCAGGAGTTTAGTCATCAGATCACAAGGTTTGCGTTTCCTACTGTAATCGTCAAGTCGTTTGCATAAATCTTCATGGAACTACGGTGGATGCATATCGTGCATATGCACCAGGTCCCGGTGATGCATTTGTAGCATTTAGCAGTAACGTCCTTCAGTTTTCAGGCTTTCAGCATACGGCCGATTTACTTCTCGGCAGACATGCTGACATATAGAACTGTTAAAAAAAATTTGATGACGATGCCTCACAGAGAATATGTCAGGAAGCGGTGCAATTTGTTGGGCGCAATATAATGCATTGCATGTCGCGAGATGCATCAGTGATCAGACATTGGGACACACCAGAGCGAGCCGTACAAATTGAATTCCGAAAAAGTACTGTGGCCGTACAGTCTAAAGCTGTGCATGACATCCATCCAAGCAGAAGCAGGCCATGCCTTTGAGTGCTTATTAATTCATCATGTCCGGCCAGCGTAGTTATGATTTTGATGCAAGATCTAGCTACATCATTCAAGTTTGACAAAAAAGAAAGTATCCACATTTTAAGACTCTAAGAGCAATCCAACCATTCCTAAAAATTTAAAAAAGATACCTAACTCAGAAAAATTTGCCCAAATTTAAAATTAAAGTGAATGTAATGGATTCCATTTTCATTTTAAGACTATATCTAAGTGGTTTGTAGGAATTTTAGGAGGCGCGAAAAATTTCGAACTCCACTAGTGTCAACTACGTACCTGGATAGTAGGCATATTAGGAGAGAAGATCGAACTGCACTTATGTTTCTGCTCGACCTGAATATGGGAATGTGAGGGTCTTTAACCAACGATGTCACGTGGCTAGATCGACTATAGAGCTAAGCACAATTGATAAAATCTTGTTGATGAAACATAAAGTGGGCCTACCTTTCCTGTCAATTGAGCTTTTTGATTAAACTAGTCGACATACCAAAGTCGAGGGTCTCGATTTCGAATCCTGATTAGTGTAATTAAATAAAATATAACGGTTATCGATTCCATCTTCTATTCTACTTACAGGGAGTGTTATTTAAATAAATATAAACTGAATTGCTCAGTCTTTCTACCAGCCTAAGCTTTTAAACTGAATCGATCATTGCATTACAAATCGCATGACGATCTTCAATTTTTTTTTTTATATATCATCAAGTCGTCGGAGCAGAGAACCTAACCAAATAATATAGTACCTCCCATCCGATGTTTCTTTTATTTAATTTATATAAATCGAACCTTTCTCTCCGTACATACGGCAGAAAGAACATGTTCGTTCCCCATTTTTTAAAAAAAGAATCCCCGTGTATTATCAAACAAGCTGTTACTATCGACATGGCTTTTTTTTCCTTCACGTGCCAAGCTGCCATTAGTAAATTATATTACGCATCTATATGAGGAAGCTGAAAGTACATGGAACACCTGGCTCGTGGCAGAGCACATGCTAAAAGAGCCATCTCTGTACAAAGCAATTCGTATAGTTGGGCCAGGGTGCGAAAAAGAAAGGTCATGTACATTATGTGCATCGCCCGCCCCGCTCCCCTCCTGGCCCTATGTCGTCGTAGGACCATCTATCTACGTACGGCAGCCTTTGGATCGATCCATGCTTTAATTTGTTTAGCCCGTTAGATCCACACATTTCCAATCTACAGATGCATCATGCACTTCTTTAGTTTCCCTCCCTGCAGTGTATAAATTAATGAACATGGAATGCAAGTTTAATTTCTTTGGTCGTGTACCTCATGCCACTAAATGGATCCAGCTGCTGCTACTTTTAATTACCTTGTGTTTCTAAAAGTGTAACACAACAAGCAAGAAACAAGTCTATACATCTTTACTAATCCTTTTTTTTTCCCTGCCGCTCAAAACCAAAAGCAAGAGTTTTTTTCTTCTTCTTCTGAATATCGACATCGATCACTTGTATATAGCAGAAAGGGCCACGAGAATTCGAAGGTACTAGGTAGGTATTTCTATTATATTTAAACTTGAATTTCAGACGTACGGCAAAAAAAAAAAGGTACGTAGAAACGATTATTTAGAAAAACTATGAGAATTGACATGCGCTGGCAACTGCTAATCCACAAGCAAAAGGAGGGAGGGGGGAGATCGGCGACCTAAATAAATTAAAAATAAAAATAAATAAGCAAGAAAGAATTACAAATGGAGGTCCAAGCTAACACTCTCCTTCTGGCGGCCCAATTCATACCTACCTAGCTTCTTCTCCGGCGACGTGGACGAGCACGACGAGAGCGAGGGCGAGGGGGACAACAAGCTCATCGCCGCCGCCTTCTCGTCCTTGCATGCTGCCGCCAGCTGATCCCCACCAGCCGCCGGCCCGACCAGGATAGCCGTGCCACCAGCGCCGCCGTGCGGCCCGGACATGCCGAAATTCTCCATGGTCGTAGTAGTGGTGGTCGTCGCTGCGGGGGCGGCACCCTCCAGAGCCCCGCCGGCACCGGGCTACCGTTGATTGGCTGCGACATGGAGCCTGGGCCTCCCCACCAACGCCGCCGCCGTACGGCCCGCGGGGCTGGCGCTCGTCCACATCGGGTAGTGCGCCGGCGGCGGGGGTGGCAGCGGCAGCGGCGGCGGCACGGGGTGGTCGACAAGCGGCCGCCGGCGAGGTGGTGGTGGTGGTAGTTGAAGAGGCCGTACATGTGGCCGGGCACGTAGCGGTGCATGGCGAGGGGAGGCCTGGAGGTGGGCCCGCTTGGCGTGCTGCCGCTCGCGCTTGTGCGCGTTCTGGTGCCCGCCCAGCGCCTGTGACGTCGGGAAGTTGCGGCAGCAGTAGTGGCACTCGAACTTCCTGTCCGCGGCCGCGGCGGCAGCCGCGGCGGCGCTGCCGCTCTTGCCGCCGCCGCCGTTGCTCTCGGACGTGACAGTGCTGCCGTTGGCGGCGTCGGGGAGTCGGACACGGCGTCGTGCTGCTGCTGCTGCTTGGCCTGCCGCTGCTGGTCATCGTTGGAGAAGTCGCAGCCGAAGAGCCGGATAGTGGCGTCCCTCGGCTGCGCCGGCGCCGGGGCCGGCCGGATGAACGGCAGCTGCGAGAAGGAGTCGACGCTGCGCACCTCCTGCGGCTTCGCCATGGCCGGCTGCGCGCCCCCCAAGAAGAAGAATTCTACCTAGCAACTAGTTTAATTTCGTCGTAGGTTGTGAGGCGACAAGCAAAGCTTGCTTGGTATGGTATATGTTTCTGTGTATGTGGGTGTGAGCTCAAGAATTTGGGTACGAGTTGGTGCGGTTTTAAGGGGCCGGGATGGGAGCCGTGACTGAGGTGAGGTGAGGTCGGAGAGCAAGAGGAGGGCCGGCCGGCGCCGGGGGACCATGCAAGCAAGAGCCAGCTGAAGGAGAGAGAGGAGACGACTAGTAGGCTTAAAGCTCCCTGCCTCTCGCCACCAAGTACAGATGCATGCAGCTGCAGTGGCAGTTGCAGCTGTTGCTGTGGCCTGGCCTGCTCTCGCTCTCTGCCGGGTGCGTGCTAGCTAGAATAGTCGTCTCCTCTGCTAGCTAGCTACAGTAGCCAGCATATGAGGCCACCTCGTCTCGTCTCTTCCCTTCTCACCACAACTCACATATTTGTTGGCAAAATTGGCACTATCTAGTAGAGATTTCTAGTACACGCAGAGAGAATATGAATAAATGTGTTAGCTTTTAGAAAAAATCGCCATGCTATTTCGGAATAGCATGTAAGCTAGCTCGGTCGTGTCCTGTCTGGTACAACGCAACGCAACGCTAGATGATAGCTCTCCGGCATCAGTGGCCGGGCATCAAGTGGTGGGGGGAGATAGATAGATGGAGGGTGTTGTGCGACGCCGACGCCATCTAGCCATCGCTCTCCATCCGCCTCTCCACCTCTGGATTGGCATTGGCTCGAGGGTTTCTTTATGGGAGGTTGGCTTCTTTAGAACATGAATGAGAGACGCGAAGGCGGAGACCACAGGTGGGTGGTCCTCCTGGGGACGGCGACGTGCTTGCCCTTTGTGTGTCGTTGCGCGTACTGTGCCGCTGCTCATGCTGCATGATTACTGCATGCCACTGCAGGAGCCAGTGGATCGATGGTGGACACTGGCGGACGCAGTAAGGGGCAAGGGTGTACAAATGTACACCCAATAATTTTGAGAAAAAAATTACGACTACTATGCATATACATGTATACTACATATTCAACTACATAAGTAGACTAAATTCTGTATGTTTGATCCAAATAAGAGTTAAAAGACCATGTTTCTTATTCCTAAATTTGTATTTACTAATTAATTGTGCTAATGTACTCTGATCTAGCGTTTTTTTTTGAATTGATGGATATTTAGCTTTACTTGTGCCATAACTAACGGTTTGATTCTATATGTGCATATATATAGTATGTACACCCAATATTCAATTCCTGGCCCCGCCACTGATGGTGGATGCTCCATGCCAAGTTTTCTCTCTTTTTATAGCTCCGTTGATAAGTCATTTTTTTATAACAATTTAACTAAATATATAAAAATATACTATATTTGAGATGCCCCATAAGTGTTATTGGATTTTTAGTTAAAAGTGTTTTAACAAACTTATATTAATTAGAGATGCAAATACAGATACCATTTTTATGTAAACTTACTAGTAAACTTGTTTTTTTCTAAAAACGTGATGTGTTGATTTTTTTAGGATGTAGTACTAGATGCTATATATACTATTACTTCTATCCACTGAAAAATAGGGGCTTATAGCGCCGAAATAGCGCACTTATAGCGTCCAGAAGTACCGCGATGCCAAATAGCGCGCTGTAGTGCCAAATAGCGCGCTAATAGCGCCACTATTGCGTTTTGGACAACCTCCCGCTAAATTCTATAGCCCGCGATTTTTTTCATGGCTTCTATCCATAAAGGAATGCAATTCTAGGTTTATTCTTGTATGCGGTCAGTATAGCCCTTATGCCGTAAATTTTTTTTCCCGTCACTCGTATGCCGAGAACTGTTCTCGGCGATAGGCGTCGCCGACGGCTAACCTTTCCTTTTGCCGAGCACTTCTAGTGCTCGGTAAAGACACTGTTTCCTGTAGTGTCTGGCCGTCCTCACTCCCTTGGAGCAGTGCCCGGGCAGAGGTGTCCTGACCCTGTTGGAAACCCGAAGTTTAACATGTTCAATGATGGTTTTCGAGCTATTTAGCTTGTGAGCATATAGTACACTCCTAGTTTGTATATACTCGTTATTTACGTAACGTTTTAGCCATGTCTTTGAACTAATATAAATAAATACTCCCTCTATATCACTATTAGATGACGTTTTGAAAAAAGGTGTGGGTCAAACATTGGGAACATAAATTATAAATAACTTTTATGTCGTTGAGTTTGGTAAAAAGTAAAAATCATATTAATAGATTTGTCTTGAAAATTACTTTCATAAAAATATACATATATAAATTTACAATAAATATGCATAAAAATATATGCATATATAATAGTCAAAGTTACTTTGGTGATCGCATCGCTATCCTAAAAGTTTTATAATAGTGATACGGATGGAGTACTACTCAAAGTTACCTCGAAGACTACAAAAGTCACATATAATTCGTTTATATACATGGTACTATATTTAAATATAAATAAGTTTATTAATTAACTTTACCCCCCCCACACACACACACACACACACACACACACACACACACACTTTTTTTTTTTTTTTTCAGCACGAGCAGGCTATACGTGCTCGATCGATGGCACCTATAGGCTATAATAACGAGCTGGTATCTGTATTTGCATCACGTTGGTATATAATAACAACAATATTATAGGTGCTCCTTAATGCCAGCTTGAGTATGTACGTGCTCGATCGATGGCGCTTTTAGACTGGGATCCACATGTTTGATGGCTGGATCAAAAGCGCAGCAGTTACTAGTACGTACTACGTACAGTATACTCTATGCGATCGATCATGACTTGATAGCTTGCTCCTTTTTTTTTTTCTCCTCTCTTTTTGCAGGACTTTTCATCTCTAGTGCTAGCTCTCCTTTTACCGAATTTCATGCACGCTGCATGTGATTTCTCGCCCAATAATGAGCTGGTAAAGGGCGATAACTGGTGGATCACTGGATGCTGGCCGGCTGCTGCCATAACATGCATTACACTGTCGTTGGAGCATGTGAACAGTTGTGACTGTCACGTACGTAAACGTCGTACCTCTCGTGGGTGAGAAAAACGCAACCTTTTCTACCTGCATACTGGACCCGGTAATTCGTACTTAAGTACGTACTGTAGACGGCATATATTATTAGTGGAAGTGGTAATTACAGTCGACGGAAAGTAGATCAGCTCATTGACGATCGATGGTACGGTAGGCATGGCAGTGTAGGATGGGACGGCAAGCAAATTCAAGTCCAATGGCGCGTAGAGCCGTGATCCAACTGCTGCAGTGTTTACACACATTTGAGACTGTACTAGGTGGTCCGGCCGTCTGGATAAGTACATGGCCAACGACATGAGCCTGTGTACCACCATGCATGTGTCTCGCCGCAAGTACATCATTATGGCAAACAGTGAAATAAATCTACTACATCTCTTAATTACGTTGCTTGTACGTACAGGCAGATGGATGAATCATGGATCGTTGTCGATCCATTCATACTATGTCCCACCTGACACGAGTTCGTTAATCTCTGCGGTTAAAAAGGTAAAAAAAAAAAAATTCCATGCATGGACGAGGTAGTATATGCTTGTGGTGATGCATGCCTGCCAGCAAAAGGAGTAGCAGGAGATGGAAAAGGCGTGGCTGGCCTCTGGCGACGAAGAAGAGAGGAGCACAAACGCGATGCGACAGACGAAAGCGGCAACACCTTCTCTTCTTCAAGTGGCACGAGGTGGATGCATCTGACTGATCAGCATGCTCGCGTGCGGCCGGCCGGCCCGCCGAGTATCTGCTACGGCTGTACGTCCTCATCTCCAACGCCAGGCAGCTGTGGTGTGTACAGCGCGGGCGGGCACCGGTCGACGAGGACGCCGACGGCGACGGCAACGCGCTCCCTCCCCTGTTGGCTGTTGGCGGGTGCGCGCCGCTGTCGCGCGACGTCGCGGCCGCGCTGCCACTCGATGGATCCATCGATTATCTCCCCCTTGCCGGCAGGTCCCACGGCAGAGATCTTGCAGGCGATGCCAAATATTCTCGACCGGGACGGAGGCCAGGATCCAAAATTTCATATGCTCTCTTCTCTTACTACTCATTGCCTTGAAGATCGACTTCACTTAGCGCTGGATCGGATGAGAATGACTGAATGAGACCGAGAGAGGTTAAAGTTAAAACAGCAGGGTACTAGAGACGCGCCGCGACCACACGATCGTTAGCGGGCAGTACTGAACAGCGACAGTGTGATAGCTGGAGCCGGTAGATATGCTTGTCAGTCAGGCTGGGCAGGAAAGGATTGACAGACAAGTACGGTTGCTACTTGCATGCTGCCATGGCGATCCAACCATGTCGTCCCCGGTGCAATTATTCAATCCGGTGCCGCTCACCGTGGGCAACTCATCTGAAAACCTACCACCACCCGTCCCTTTTTTCTTCTAGCTTGTGCAAGAGTTGCAGTGGCAGCATCGGCTCCGTAATGGTCATAATTCCCGGAGAAAGACATGGCCTGCATGTTATTTTCAGTAGCAGTGCAATAAGCGATCCATCCATCCATCCACCATGTCCTTGCGCAATGACTGCTTCAGGGAAGAAGGCCGGGGACTGCAACCACAAGGAAAACCTGATGTGTTCCTCTGGTTAGTTGATGATCTGCTGTTTGTAGCATATATATAGTAATGTTGAGGGGATTCATCAATTCGTTCTGAGAATTTCTCGTTAGTTGCGTGGTCATGCATGTGTACATGTTTTGGTTGCTTTTTATGCTATGCTAGCTTTCTAAGCACCTGTCACCATCACATCATATGCCAAAGTCCTCCCCCAGTTAAAGGTAAGCTACAGACAGTACTCCAAAACAGCCATCGAATTCCAGCTCTATTGATGGAGCTCCCTGTCCCCTTTACCTTTTAGATGAGACTTTGGATGCTGCTGCTCTGCTCGGAGTCGGGACCAAACATGCATGGAGCCGGCCCAATTGATCCTTGGACTCAGTGATCAGAACTTGTCCCCGTCCTCCTTTTTTGTGTGCCCCAATTTGCACATGTACGGCCATTGAGCCGTCAACATTAGCACCACATCATGAGCCAAGCAATTAGTAACCATTTTCTTGTCTTGGGAGAAGAAAAGTCCAATATTGACGTGCAAACTACCTGGCCAAGCCTTGGCGTCTTCAGCAATACGTATAAGATAGCGCTAGCTGTGAGCTGATAGATACAAGGAGAGAGGTTGCTACAGACAACCCTGCACATGTTTTTTTTTTAACATAACCCTGCACAAGTTGACGTAAAAAAGAGATGTATCGTGAAATATGTCAGACTACCTCTCTATGCATATATAGAACATTAAATATAGGTAAATTTTATTTGCATAATTTGGCTGGAAAGTGTGAGACGAATCTTTTGAGACCAGTTAGTCCATGGTGAGATAATAATTATCAAATACAAACGAAAAATATTACAGTAGCCGAACCAAGATATTTCACCAACTAAACACCTCCTAAGAAAATTTCCTTTTTAATTTACCACTACTAGTGGTAAGGAAGGGTCATGCATCAATTTCCTCAGATGATAAATATGCCAATGTGACAGCTGCTGCAGTGGGGGTGTTTAGTTGGTGAAATATTTTTGGGTTCGACTTCATCAGAAGACATTTCGTTTCAGATTTGATAATTATTGTCCAACCATAAACTAACTAGGCTCAAAAGAAGGGTCTTCGCATTTTCAGTCAAACCGTGCGAATTGGTTATTTTGTTTTACTGCGTTTAGTATCCATATACGCGTTAAGAGATTTGATGTGACGGAAAAACTGTAGCAACTTTTTGGGTTTGCATGGGAACTAAACACTCCCTGGGACTATTTGGCAGCTGTGGAAAACACAAAACGGTCACTTTGCTGATCGAGAGGATCCGGAGGAGGAGGAGGAGGAGGGAGGTGCATGCTGACAACTGAAGGTGGTAGTGTCAAGGTGTTAATGCAGATAGGGATGGAGGGTAGGCTTTGCCAAAGGCTTTTGGTGGTGTTCCTCTCAATCAAAGCATAAATATGGGTCTGATCTTGCTGTCGGGAGGGAGATCTCCAATCCTACCTAGGACCACCTCGGCGCTAGCGGCTCAGTCCTGATAGATGAATCCTGATCGACCTCACCAGCAGCAGCCAGCCCGGGCAGCCATCACCAGCACCACACCTCCTCGATCTTCACTCTTCAGGCTGAGCTTGAGATTGAACGCAGCATGCAGGCCCCGCCCTGCTCATCAAGACAAGCAGGATTCAAGAAAGGGACCGTGGTGGGTGGTGTGTGCTCCCACTGCTCACATGATCCGGTGGAGCAAGAGTTATTAAGAGATATTTATGAGTAAGCATGTGTTGATTGGCCCAGAAGAGCCATACAAGACACAGTTGTGGGGGTACAAAGGTTGCTTTCAGCGAGGGGTATGTTATGTTTTTGCCTGCCCTTGGATGGGAATGGGAATATATGTAATTGCATGCCCAATTATTTCCAGGCATCAGGAGATTCAGGAAGGGAGCTGAGAGGAGATGCAGGCAAGCATGCCCAGAATTAGATGAAATGGACAAGGACAAAACTGGCCAAACATGGCTACCCGGAATTGGTCACATTGAAATGGTCAATCGGAGCTACAAAACCTGCTCAGCGTTCTCATTTTGTGTCTACGATAATTGGGCTGAGTCCATATTTCCTACAATTCATCAGCTATAAAAAGCTCAGACCGGCAAGCGCGAGATCGAGGAGCAGATTAACTAGTGAGACACGAGTAAATTAAACCCTCTCTGTGGCCTGTACAGAAACAGGTGCACGGACCGTCCTTGTGAACATGCTCTGTTCCGACTTTACTCGACCTCCAGTATTCACCCTTTCAGTTGTCCGTGCCTCCCTGCCCATCCCCGGCCGTAGCACGAACGGTGGCAGAGATGGATGCCCATGCATGTCCGCCCAAATTCCCCTCCATTCCGAGTAGTAGTACATCTCATCCCTGCACGCTGACGTTGCGGCCTGCGGGCGTACATCTCGTACGCCACGGTTCACGGCCAATCTGTCGAGCCGCGCGCCGCAGCTGCCTGCACTGCACCCCATGTCAACACCCACCTTGGCCCGTGGATCTGATCCGATCCGTTGCCGGACGTACGCGCGCTCCATTGCTCGATCGTCCGACCTCTCGGCGCCTCGACGGAACCCACGACGACGACTAACGCGCTAGGACGCGCGCGGCGCCTTGCGGTCCGGTGGCACACACGCGCACTGCCCATGGCGGACCGGACGTGACATGTCGGCATCGGCGCGCACTGGCGGCGCCGCTGCACCAACCATCCGTTTGGTCGCGCTCTCGCCGCGTTTTATCCAGCAGACCAGCTTGCAGACACCGACTGCCGCTCCCACGCCCGACGGACAAAATATCCAGGCCGGCGATCGCGAGGACGGACGGAGACGCATGCATGGTCCCACGCTCATCACCGCTCCGGCCGGCGCGCGACACACGTACGGACACGGCAGACGGCGCGTATGTCATCGTCGCCGGCCGCCGATATAGCGATCGCAATGCATGTACAAACGCTGGCTGTAAATAATCCCGTCGAGGGTCGAGCTACCACGCACGCTGTCTGGGCCCATCGGGTTGCATTGTTGGTTGGTCGTGGACGCGTACCAAGGTGCGTCGTCGGCACGGCACGTACGGCGGCAGATGCACATGCGGAGGCCGGAGCCGGAGCCGGAGGAGCATGTGGATGCCGCGAACCACCGCGAGTTATTAGGGGCCGGAATGAACCGATGCCGCGAGCGAACGAGGCGAACGAGGGCGCATGCAGTACGCCGTAGCGTGCAGATGGGCATCACCATCATCGTCTGTTCGTAGTCCGTCGCGGCCAAGTTACTCCTATGTGCAGCGCGACCGGTCCGACCGAGGTGCCCGATCGAGTCAAGTCGTACGTTACCGAGGTGATCGTGATGACGAGATGTTCCAAGGATTGCCTACTGTACAATGTACACAGTACAGTCATGATGTGTGTCAGACTCGTATATACAGTTATACACACATACGGCTCTTGGATTATTCCTTTTCCAATATTGTGATTGAGGGAGAGATACTGGAATAATACTACAGACGTACGGTGAAGGCTGAAGAGCCGCAAATTAACTTCATTCGCTCCATTTGATTTTTGAACATTCTTCGTATATGGAGTAGTGCAGATCCATTTCTTGCAATGAGACTAGTACACGGATCGGCATAGCGCCAATCTGGAAAGCTACAGAGGAAGCAAAATTTATGGGAACGGCAGGGTACGTACGAGAACAGATCTGAAATGTGCTCGATCGTCGTCCTTGGCTTCAGCAGCTCAGTACTAGTACTACCACGGGGCATGGCAGCGCAATTCAATTCCTCGTCCTCGTTCCACAAATGGTAGCAAAGCCGTGCATGCTACTGTCCACGCCGCGCCAGGCCAGCATGTAAGTTGGCAGACTGACTGAGCCCATGACGTCCCCCTGCCTCGCTGCCTCTCCATTTTATGACGACGCACAGAAGCCACTCTGATCGAGCCCCATGGTCCTCAAGTACGGAGTAGAGCACTGCATCTTGTTGCATGGCAGAACACACACACACAAAGAGCAAGTAAAGTACATGGGCCCAGGGCCTTCCCGGTTGCTGGCCCCTTTGTTTTCTGGTACTGGTAGTAGGAGTAGTACCAAATGTAGCTGTACATTCTTACTGTATGTACTAGCAGTGTCACAGTATACATTGCACCTAGTAAGTTGCAGTGTCACCCGGTTGCGGCCTCATTTAGATGGCTAAATTTTAGCCCAAAAGTTGCAACTTTTTCAACTCTCTCTCCATCACATCACATTAAATACACCAAAAAACATATGTTCGGAGCAGTAAATGTAGGTAAAAAAAATAACTAATTACACAGTTCTGTTATACATCACGAGACGAATCTTTTGGCTGAACCCCACGGTTAGATAATATTTACCACAAACAAACGAAAAGTCTACTGCGAGTCTTCTGGGAGTTTCAACAATTACTTTTGCTAAAATTTAGCCATCTAAACGTGGCAATGTCATGTACGTACTGTAGTACTGCATATACAATGTCCTCTCCTTGTTTTTTCTTGGTCCCACCTGCACTGCGTGCTGATTGGATCGGATCAGTGCCATGTGCATTGTTGCTAGCAGTATCAGGACCACGTACTACGTACTGATGCTGAATTCAAGTAAGAGACAGTACTCTGTTTGTTAGTTTCCACTAGATTATCGTCGTTCTATCATCATTTGCCCAGCAGTACTAACAGTTACTATTACTGCTTACTACCTGTCTAATCTTCCAACAAATTAGTACGATTATTTGCCAAGTAGTTTAAGGTCGCCTTCAGGCTTCAATGTCCATGCTCCACGTACTTGTCCGTGCCCCAGACGATAGATCAGCAGGAACCCAAGATCTGACATAAAACATGGGCAAGGTTTAAGGCAGCTAATGTGGATGGACAGACGGCCGGGTACGTGGAAGCTTATGATCTCCGTACCGACACTAATCAGCATTACGGGCCGGTAAATACCGCTCATATTGGTATCGTCGAAAACTCGAGTAACATCTTCTCGATCTGGTATAATTTCGTAAACTTGTTGAACATTCGTATAACGGCTATATACTTTTTTAGAATAATTGTTTTACTAAAGTTATATAACTATAAATCATATATAATTATTTTTAGGTAGATAATATATCCATATATAATAAGGTAATGTTTGCTTCAAGTAAAAAAAATAAACTGAATGGACATCTGAACTGGGTTTTATTACAAGTACTGGATGCCGTACATACAGGTACGTTGCCACGCATGCACCTTATCCTGTTATGGTCCAGAGGGCTGTTTTTTTTCTCTTTAAAAAAAAAAAAAAAAAAGAATCCTAGCCAAGTGGACGACCAGTACTGTACTAGTGTACTCCCACATATTAATTGAATTCAATAAGACTTTGCCATCGTGAGTCGCCAGTTCGGGCTCCTGCACAGTGCAGGATATGTCCAGTTGTTGGCAAATTTTTTTTTCGTTGCATGAGAGCGACGCCATAGCTGCAACACCAGCTGCTGCTCTGCTAGCTTCCTCTTTGGAGAACATGGCCGACCAATAATGCACGGGGTGCAACAAGCCAACAACTGACAGACAGGTACGTTTTGGGCCTCTCTTCTCTCTTGCTAATATAATAACTAGTTAGGAGTAGTGTACTTCACAAGCTAACAGTAGGCTTAACAATAATAGCTAAGGCCGGATTGCATTAGCATTAGACCATGCATGCATCTCGATCACTTTTATTGATTGATACTGATTGATGGCAGGGGCTGGGCATGATGGTAGTATTTGAACAGGGAAGGGAAGCTATAGCTGCTGCTGTTGAGATGGGTGTAGCGCAACCAACCACAGCAGTATACAGCACCTGTGTCTGTATCTCGATGGGGATGGATCGATGGTCCATGTGCGTGCGTGATCTCTGCCCCGGACGCTTGGCTTTGGGGTTTGTCACATGTTGCATGTATTGTTCCACTGTGACCAGACGTTGATATGACGATCAGCCTCGGATCATACAAACCTGATATCTTTTCAGGAGCAGTAGTATGGGCCTGTCTGTCTATCGTGCCAGTCCTTTTCTTTTCTTTTCCCCCTTCTCCACTCTGTACCTGTATATATGTACTACGTATATTATATAAAGAAAGATAGGAAAATTTTTTTTTGAGGGGAAAGATAGGAAAATTCACTAAGGGAGGAAATGGAAAAAAGTTGTAGGAACTGCGGTCTGATCTCCATCATGCATGCTGACTATCATCAATATTGAAGGGTTGTCTTTCTCGCGCGCGGGCTCCTTGTCATCGGTCGCCGTCGTCGCGCGACGTGACGCCGGCCGGGGCGCATGTGTGGTGTGGTGGCGCCCGCGCCGCGGGTCCTCACGAACCCGAACCGCGCGGCCGGCCAGCATCGTCGCGTAAACGTCGGAGAGGTACGTGGAGCGAAGCCGATCGGGCTCGTCCACCACCACAACACCCATCAGGGAGCCGCGTTTCGTTTCATCCCTCCCGGGCGCTCCCGGCGTGGCCGATTCCGAGTCACTCGTCGGTCGAATCGAGCACCCGGGGACCGGCGGGCCGGGGTGTTTCCCCGCGTGAAAGGCACGGCTAGCTCTTTGAAAAAAAAGATGTTGCAGGTTACTGTGGTTGTCGAAAAAAGATGATGCAGGTTACTGTTACCGCGGGCAACGGCGACGACGTCGCTGTGAGCAGACTCCGGGAGCAGATATATGCTGCCACGGCCGGGGAACGCGATGGCAGATGGATCGCTGTCTCAAGTTGGGGGAATCGCATCAGTGTTGCGGCACTCCGAGGCAAGCAAGGCTGGCAGCCGTACGTATAGGAGAGGGATTTTCAGAGTTCAGGTTTATTTGTGGTAAAGCCTGTGTTTCCGACATTGGAAGAGTCGGATTCTGCCATCTCTTGGAGCGAGTCACGGGGGGCAAAAAGCTAAGGTGACCTTTTGATGTTTCGTTTCTCGCAAGAAAACATGAAAAAACAGATAAGTTGACTGTATATATGGTCCAGGGTTCGTGCCTGGCTTATCATGCTCTTCACATGACTCTAATCTCTAGGAGACATGGCATTTAAAAAGGCCTCGCTGGAATTCAGAAGCATGAGGGGTATGACGATGCATGCATGGTTTCGTGACGCTAGCTGGTCGGAGATCAGGATCAATTTTAGGAGCCCTCTTCCATCCCTGGCGGCCTCCTGCGCTAGCAGCAAAACATTCCTGGGCCTGTTTGTTTCAGCCTGTGATCGAGAAAGAAAAACTGATGGACGACGACATAAACCTATAAGACATATGTAGCGTGACAGAGCGAGAGCAAGGGCAGGCCCAACACAAGCCCAACTGACCGCAGACCAAGAGTGTGACACCTTCTGGCTTTCTGCATCTCGGACAGCTACAAGTTTGTTCGGAAAATAAACACACTGAATTTTAGCTAGCATGTTTTTCACACTCTAAATCCGTTTATTACTGCATACTACTAGCTATCATTATTTTGACAGGGATTGGGAACGAATAGCTGCCGGACATGCAGATTAGGGTCTTGCTAGCTTGGTTCTGCTTTTACGCAGGGGTAGGCGACGCCGCGAGGGTGGAGGGACGACGATCCAGGCAGAACTCGCAGTGACAGCCTTTGGGATTCAAGCAGATGCCGACGCCGTCGTGGTACTTGTTGGCGCAGCCCGTCTTGCATTGCTGTCGATCACACCGCTGCCCTGGATCCAAATTGGCCCTGGATACAGGGTTATCGACTCCGGATCTGGGCACCGAGCTGAAACCTTGGCCGTCATCGTATCTGTGGTAGATCTCAAACGGAAACGACATAGTAAAGGGACTATTACAGCCTCTTAAACGTTGTCAAAGTACATATTATTATATAGTTTGAAATGCAGACAGCCGGGCCGGTAACAACGTATTTTTACAAAAACTTCTATCTTATTAATATAATGATACAAAATGCTCTTTCGTATTTGAGGAAAAAAAGAAACTTAAAACTGTACCTGAAGATACTACCAGGATGGCAATGGCAACTAGCAACAGGTGGCTAGTCCTCATTCTGGTTTCTTACAGGAAGGAACGTGTCGAGAGTTGAGAGGAATGCTTGGTACTCCTTGTGTGCTGCTGATAGTAAATGAGGGGTATATGAGTCTATGACTGTCTAGCTTATGATGGTGAGGTATTGCAAACCCATGGTTTTTTTTTTGGCGTTGCTTTGGATAACTATGCAGTAAGCGGCAGCAATCATTACTCATTAGTAGCTAGTTTTGACTGACTTGCGTATGGAATTATGGATGCATTTGAATCCTGCTAAAATTGAACCAATAAGCTGTAGTCCTTGAGCACAAAAAAATTGTAGCCATTTTAGGAGCAGGGTAAGTGGGTAACCTTTGATCATCTCCCTGTGACCAATTGGGTTAGCCGATCAAGCAGGTCACCATAATAGCTTCATATTAGACGATCATTGATCAACTGCTAAAATAGTATGCTTGACAGCTTGACCCTATCAATCTAAAAAGCACGTGTTGAGTTTTGGATGGTCATCAAATGATGACAAAAAGTTGAAGGTTAAGAACGGATAAATTAAAGACAATTCTCTCTTTTTTCTTGCTCATACGTAGGCCATCCTTATCTTATCTTATTAATCACGACTATAGGAAAAGGCCCAGTAGAAGCCCATCTTATGATGCAAAATCCGTAACGTGGATTTCTATCTGAGCCGCCGTAGCCTTATGGGTCTCAAAACGATATTCCATTGCACATTGCACATTGAAAAAAAAGGTGTTTTTGGCATAAAAAAAAAACCTCAAAACAGAGATGGCGCCAACGCGGAGGTTCTAGGCGACACGATCGTGGAGAGGTTCCGTAGCCACTTCAAGAGCAACGTTCCACAGCACAGGCGAGACGTTGTGGATGTGCTCGTCCCCCTCAAGCGCGCGGCAACTAAACCTCCTCCGTGAGCCGTTGATCGCCGCCCGTCCTTTAGTCGCACAACTGTTTAGTGTTTAGTACGACACTTTCGAAGCTCCATTTGTTGTAGCCGGTGCCTTTTGTTAGTGTTTCGCCTTTTACGCCCACCGCGGCACCTCGCCACGGGGGCGACTAGGATATCTTGAAACTTGGCCTTCTTTCGGCCTTTCTCTTAATGCAAAAAGGGTAAAGTCCCGGTTTCGAAAAAAAAAGAGTTGCTATATCTAGAAAAAAAGTAGTCAAGGGGCTCACGGCGAATGATAAAAAGTTCATTGGTTGGGGCTCCCACCCAGGTTCAAATCCTCGGTTCTTCGAAGGTGCTTTCGTAAGAGTAGGGTTTGTGTACGTATGTTCATAGGGGGTGAATGTGCATACGTATTTAGTGATTGCGTTGTACTGTATAATTAAAAAAAAGTATCATAAGAAAAGTAGTTATAGGTATAGCGGTGGTAATTAACCAAGAACTGTATTTTTACACGTTCTCTATTAGAACAGATTTTTGTTATGATTGGAACCGGATGGGACTCCGTGCTCTATTCCAACTCAGCTGATCCTTAGAAGCCATGTTCCCGGAACGAGAGGAACGTGGTGCGGGAACGTGGATGCTGCGATGCGACATTTTCAAAAACTATGGAGCGAAGAGGGTATACAGCTTTTAGCTTGTACCAAATCCAAATGGAACGTGTACCTAATCTAGATGGAGCGTGTTCCCGGAGCGTGTTTACTTAAATGTTCCCAAAATGTGCGATACACGAGAGATGCTCGATGGCTCCGCTTGGCCTATTGCCCCGTTCTCTCTTGTCGGCGAATGGATAGATCTCAGCTTAGTGTTTAAGACACTTGATGTGATGCGAGAGACTTCAACAGCTCAACGTTCCGTCTATGTTTGGGACTCTATGTTTCTCGGATTGGTCATGATCCCGGGACGCGTTCCATCATGATTGGGAACGACGTTCCACATTGTTCCCGTACCATGAACTGGAACGTCGTTCCCGGGACGGGGAACGTGGGCATGTTCCCGTTCCCTGGCTTCTAAGGATCTTACAACACACATATATATAGGAGTATAGATCTTCGTAAATAAAGTAATTCCAACTCTAGCCGCCGGAGCACCCAGATGGTTTGTAAGGCGGCGAAACATGGTAGCGGCGTGTCTCTTCCGGAGGACATGGTCTTCGATGTGCTCGCCAGGGTGCCGGCGAAGGCCCTGTGCCGGTTCCGGTGCGTGTGCAAGGCCTGGCGCGCCCTCATCTCCGACCCGGCCTTCGTCGCCGCGCAGAGATCGCGTGCCGGTCCATACCTAGTCGGTGTGTTCTATGACGCCTGCCGGTGGCCGCCGAAGGTGCGGGTGATTGACATGGAAGGCAACGTCATCAAGGTGTTCGATGTGCAGGTGTGGCTGCGGCTGCGCAAGGATGACAGCGCTAACGTCTTGGGCGTTCTGCAGCAGGCTACCTGGCGTCTCGACCTCATCTGGACCATTAGTCACATGTTGTTCATCGATCCAGCTGCCGGGCATGCATGGGCTGTCGACATGGACATTAGCTTGGCCTCGACAAGCTTTGGCTGCACCGCTCTGTCTGGCACCTTAAAGGTCATCTGCCTCGAAGAGGCTTTACCAACGTCGTCCCAGATCTGCAAGGTCGCTACGATCTTGGAGGGCGGTGCAGAGCCGCCGACGTGGAGGCAAAGGTCGGCCCCCCCTTTCCTTACTAGCAAGTACTCTGACCAAAGGGCAACGGTCAATGGCGTCGTCTACTTCATGCCTCGCCCCGGCTCAAACGACCATTGGAATTCAGGCTCCAACCTCATAGCAGCCTTCGACCTCGACAGCGAAGAGTGGAAAATAATCAATGGCCCGACATTAGGGGTCCAAGCCAAAGCATATCAAGTTAGCCTTACCGAGCTCAAAGGAACCTTGGGTATGGTTCATCGCCTACGCGACGATCACCACTCCTATGCCAACATATGGCTTTTGATTGATTTTAACAAAAGTGTATGAGTCAAAGAGTACACAATACAGATGCCCGGAACCTGGCTGTTGTCTAAGCAATTTGGGGCCTTAGAAGATGGCAGAATATTATTGCTGGTGAGAGAGATCGAGAATGTGATAAATATGGTTAGGTGTCGTCTTTTCCTTGTATTCTACAACCCTAGCACAAAGACGTTTACGAAGTTCATGGACGTCACAGCAAGCGAGAAATTGCGCTTGTACACTGGAAGCCTCCTATCTTAACGAAATAACCGCGAAAACCACCTGGAAGCAATCAAATATATTTTGTGTGCATGCATACCTGAAGAAGTGCTTTTGAAGCTGAAGACTAATGCTAATCTGGAGGTCAAGTCAGAGAAGAGCTGGGATAGTCTGGCTCTGTTCCATGAAGATGAATGTCTGAAGTTGGCGATTGAGCCAAGCCTGATCAAAGCTAACAAGACCTGGGAAGATCCAGCTCTGTCTGCTGATGAAATTCTCATGTAGCTGAAGGCTGACAAGAAGCTGGAAAACAGAGATGGAGCTGATGGGATACTCTAGTTCTAAATCTACTTTCTATGTTGAAGCTGATAGCTTCGGTTTAGTTTTATGCTTTGATCTGTAATAATTGTAAGGGAGGTTAAGAGTGGCTTTTGACTCTGGTAGGGGTATCCCCCTGAGAACTGAACTGTATGAATGCTTATGTCCTTGCAATGCAATGCAATGACAGGGGCGGTTGCCCTTTAATTCAAAAAAAATATATTTTGTGTGCAATGAGGTATAGTATGCTAATTAATGCAGATGAGGGTAGACAATATTTGTGTGTGCAATGAGGTATAGTCCAATGATAAAGGAATGTTTTTGGTTAAATTAAATACTCGAATAAGAGTAATAACAAATTGAGACTCCATCATAGGGATGCAATGCAAGTGGGCTAGCTCAAAAACCCATATATATAATTACTTCATGCGTCTCCATGTTGCTTTGCTTCAATAATTCATTTGTTTTCTCCTCTTATAAAAATTCAAAAAGATGACTACATCGTATTTAATTTCTAAAATCATGTCAAATCTAATGTTGATAGAATAAATAATGAAAAAGCCATTTTAATTGGACTTATACCTCAAAATTACTTGTATACATTAAATGAGAATTCATCAAATGAGCTGACTGCCTTTTAGATTATTTGAACCTTATTATATTGACGTAATTATGAAAAATCGAGGGAAAATGGACAAGAATTTACATAAGTTGGATTAGACACTATATGACAAAACTAAATTTGCTTATAATTTAAAATGGCGGAAGTACAGTTTAACCGAGTGGGTTAGATGCAGTTGAATTTTAGACTGCATCACAATTTTTTACTCTAGTTTAAATTTTCTATAGAGCAAAAAAAAAAAAAAAAAAAAAAAGCTCAACTTGGAAGTGGCACAAAAAAAAACTCTGCTATTGTCTTTTATAAGATATAGAAAATAGAAATATAGATTTCTGACGCAAAATTTCACAGTTCCTCTGCTCAAAACTACTATCTGCAGCTAGTTACATGATTATTACTTCTGTCATTGCTCATTGCTTTTTGGAAGAAAAACTCGCGAAGGCAAGCCAATCGATCGGCTCCAATCGGCTGCTGCTGCATCTGATTACACAGCTAGTACGTGCAGTTTCGACTTCCGCGTAGCGAAAGGCGGGCGTTTTGGGACGGTTGCTGGCACCCAGTACTCGCAATCACATCCAATGGGACTCATGCAGGTGCCGTTGCCGTTGTTAATCTTGGCGCAACTCTTGGCACAGACGTCCAGATCACACGGCAAATCTGGGTACATGAGTATCGAACGGGGATGCGGGCATCGGGCAGAGCAGCAAGACGATACATCATCACCAGCTCTAGCCAAAAACATGCATCTTGTGATAAATTCATGTAATATTATTATCATGCTCGAAATCGAAATCGAAGTGCAGCATAATGCCCCAAGGACATTGCGGTACCTGAAGATGCTAGCAGTAGCAGAAGGGCGATGGCGAATAGGAACAGGCAAAAAAAAACTAGTCCTCATCTTGCTGGCTTGCTGCAGGTTTGTTGCAGGGGTATCGAGAGTTGTTGATTGAGTGTGCTGTTGATGGTGAATCGGTGATTGCTGCCGCAGACTCGTGGTCGTGGGTGTTATATATAGCGAAGCTGTGCTGGAGCTATATTTTGGGTACACCCTACAGCATGCTGAAATTATAGAGAAAGCAACCACACTGATGATATCAATTTCTTAATGATTTTCATTCACGATCCTATCTTCCTAAGAATCAACCGCACTGGTCGAGCAAATCAAGTAGTAAATCGCAATAAACACAGCTAATCTCGCTCTGGTCGATCGGCTGCCTCTTGTGCCATCCGCTGCGCCCCATACAGAGACCCGATAGTTCGACTCGTCCCTGCGCACCCTGGTACTGTGGTGCAGCCCGTCAGAGGAACAGCCGTTCGTTCTCGTCGCTCGCAATCTGAACTGTCACAAATCGCCATTCGTGTCTGTCGTTTGGAGGTCAACAGCTTCATCGGGTCGGACGACACGACAAGGCCAAGATGCAGTCGGCAACTGCAGAGCCGGCAGAACCGGGCCTGTCGGCCATTGGATCGCCGACAGGTACCTGTTGGCTGCTTGATCACCGATAGGAGGCTGGCCAACTTTTTTTTTTTTTTTTTTTTTTTTGAGCGATGGAGGCTGGCCAACTGCTCGTCCCGCCCCTGAGGCGCTGTTTATTTTGGAAAGTCCTATAGACCTTTTTAAGTCCTTGCAAGGAAAGAGCAGCTGAAGAAAATATTCACCACTCCTGTACAGGCCACACTCACAAATTGAATTGGGCCGCGACAAATTGAAGAGAATGACTATTTCTCGCTCAGCCACATCAGCCGGCGACGATACTGCTCTTGGAGCTTTCCAGACGTACGTCTTCAAAACTCAATACTTTTTTATTTTTAGAAAGACTAGAAAAAAAAGCTCTACAACAATCTTTTTCTTAACTTCCATGCCAAAGCACAAGCCTAAGGGCTCGTTCGTTTAGGACGGATAGGCTAGGTTTCATTCCGGCTGATGAAATATTATACAAATATAAACTAATAATATAGTTGGAGCTATTTCTGATGGCCAAACCGCGGAACCGAACGAGGCCTAAGGCTAGCTCAGTTTTACAGAGCAACGGTGCCGCTGTGTAATGGTGTGGTAGGGGTTCAAAGGTTTTTTCGACACGTGTGAGAATGTGTTCTTATTAAGCAAAATGTCTGGGGCAGTCTTACCCCTACAGGTCGAGTTTTTTCTTTCTTTCATTTGCTTATGTTGTGTGTGGATTATTTTGGTAGAGTAAGTTGTGGTAGCTATCGTGCTCCATCGTAAAATCTTTGTGGGACACAGTTTGTCTAGTCTGAATATTTTTATTTATTCTATCTGATTTTTAAAAACCGAAACATTGAAAGATACAAGTATGTCACACAAATCTCATCGTCTTCTTGGCCTATTTTAGATTCAGATGTCACCAGGCGGCGGCTTGCACATGTAGGAACACTGGCACGCCCCACGGATGCACAACCCATCACCCTTTAGCTGACTGAAGCATTTGTTTTGGCACGTCTTCAAGGTCTTGTCGTTGCAGCCGTTGTTGTAGAGGACCTTCGAGCAACTATCCTCTGGAGGCAACTCGTTGCTCGGTCCTGGTGCAGGTGCGGGTGCGGTGCAAATCCCTGCAGGGAGAAATGTATATATTTATCAAACATAATAATATTGCTATGGAAGTAAGGACAAACGCTCTGCCCTCTGGTGGTGTTCGTGTAGATATGAAAAAAAAAAACATTAGTCCTGCTTATAAGGACATATAGTTACCCGTTGACAACATGGCCATCACCATGGCAATAGCAAGGAGTTGTGCTCCATGGCTGGTTCTCATTGTCGGCCGGTGTAGTATCAAGCCTAGATAGAGCCTAGAGGTGGAGTTGTTTAATTCAATGGTTTTGTTTGAGATAGTTACACTAAATGCCTATGCATTCTGATAGGGTGGGGTGGGGTGGTTTTATAGTGGAAAAGCAATGCTTTAAATCTTATTTTCTTTGGTCATTTTATCGAATTAGATAATCCGACTATGAGTAACTAATTGGGAGATTACTGTAAACTTAAAACTTTCCTCAAATTCATGGTTCTTGCCCTAACAAAATACAAACAATACAGGTACTTCTTTATTTCTTTCCAAAGCAGCATGTAAAATACTTTTAATGGCTGACAAAGAAAGCTATGATGTATTAAGCCATCGTATTACAATAACTGCATTCCAATTTCTCCTACTAAATTTAAGGAAGCAGAAGCCGCTCTAACCATCGTAGTATATAAATACTTTTAATGGCTGATAAAGAAATTTATGATGTATTAAGCCAACAGATTACAATAATTACATTCCTATTTCTCCTACTAAAATTTAAGGAAGCAGAAGCAGCTCTAACCATCGTAGTATATAAATACTTTAATTGCTGATAAAAGAAAGTTATGATGTATTAAGACAACAGATTACAATATATAATTACATTCCTATTTCTCCTACTAAAATTTAAGGCAGCAGAAGCAGCTCTAACCACTGTAGTAATAGTCACAATGTGAGACAGGTGGAGTATTCGTTGACACAAGAAATGCATGAGTTGGACCACTGAACATCACACTACCAAACCTAAATGGTCGGTCACCTATATTTTAACCATTTATTATGGCTAAATGATCGATGAAATGGGAGAATTTTTTATAAAACAGACACTACTAGCAACAATATACAGCGGTTAAATGGATTAAACGATTGTTTGACACAAGAGCTTGAGTTATGTGGCACAATGCACTAGGCTAACCGCATAGAAGTATCTATTCTACACATCATGTTAGAGCAATACATGAATATCAGTGCCACCATCAGTTTATCCTTACTCTTCCAAAAAAGGAAATCAACTTTTCAATCTTCAGGCCATAATGAATCTCTCATCGCAATGTTCAGCATCAGCCTTCCTCATGCAGTGAGCTTAGGGAGTGTTGTTTATCCCAGTTCAATCTAAATCTTATCATGTATTATGGTGCATATTGTGTAGTAATTACTTAAGACGAACCAACCAACGTGTAGAGTTGTTGCTCTGATTGTAGGAGTAGTTGTGAAGTAGCTGCTAGTGTTGTGGTCGTTGGGCCGTTTCCCGCCTCCTCATTCCACTTGCCGCTAGCCTTGTGGTCAAACCGTGTTTGGTTCTTCGATCCTAGGCCAGATTAGTATTTGTTGCTTGGGTCGGCTTCATCATTAGCGCTCCCCTTGTTCATAGGTAGGTTTCCAGCTCCACTTCCATTGGACCATGACACGGTGCATCGTGACATGTTTTGTTTTTAACATCACCGAAGCACTAGCACATCATATAAGAACTCAAATGGGCACCTGTGCTGACTCAAATACAGATGAGACTCTTTGAGCAGTGGCGAAAGACACACCTGCTGAGCAACACATGGCTCTGGAGTTAGTCAAACATCCCAACTCCATAACTCCATGGAGCAACTAAGGAGGTTACCCACCAATGCCAGCGACAGGAAACTAAACATGAAGTTGGTGGGTAGTTACCCACCCATGCCATCGACGACGACTCCCCTTCCCCACACAGCCCTTACCCCCCCTCCCTTACCCCCGCCGCCCGGAGATCCTTTCAGCGCCGCATCATTCGCCACCATGCACGCCTGGTCAGCAGGGCTCTCGACCACACACTCGTCGAGGGCTGGGCATGGGGCGCTCAAGGCGACTATATCCACGTCTGGCGCCCTCATCCACATTGTCGAGGTGGCGCGGCGGCGTACTCCCTCCGCCCCGCAGCGCAAGTATGCCCACGGGCACGTCCTCGTGGTGTCGGTCTCGGTGTCCTTGCCGCGGGGGAGGAGCTCATCCGTGGCCGCCGTGGGGTCAATCTGGCGGGTCGAACCGCGACGCCGAGGGAGAGTGGCTGTAGCACTTGTACCTAGGCCTCCACGGCGTTCGCTCAGCGACCATCGATCGTCGAGTAGCGCCACACGGCTCCGGCTGTAGGAGCGTCTTGCGGTTGGGAAGAAGAGGAAAATTGAGACTGACAGGTGGGGCCCACAAAAGAGGATGGGGCTAGTAGTCATACACCCCAATTTGAATTTAGAGTTTTGGAGTGGAGCTAGCTTCACCTAGAGTTATGGTGTGCCACCCGGAGTTGGACGCATCCCAAACAGATCCTTAATTTAGAAAAAAAAAATCACATGTGCGACACGGGAGTGGCGGAGTCTTCCTAGGCTCCTAGCCAGGGATTAAAACTAGAGCGGGTGGTGCTCCCACCGAGCCTACGCTCCTGGTATTTTTTTTTTTGAAAAGCCTTTGGTGAATTTTATTGATCGGTAAACATTGTTACATCATCTACCAAAGCTTGAAAAATACAGCCGGGGGGGCTCATCGTCCCAATAACATGATGACTTTGAATTTAAAGCTAAACTAGCTAATGCATCCGCAACTTTGTTGTCTTCCCTTGGGCAGTGCTCAATAGAAACTGAACCAAACTCTTGCCATAATTGAAAACATTCTTCAAAGATTGGTGCAGCAGCAGTTGCAGATCCATTCACCTTGTTTCAACATATCCACCACTTGTAAGCGATCTGAATGAATCAAGAGCCGACTGCATCCTATCTTATTCGCCCATTTCATTCCTTCCCTCATGGCTACAGCTTCTGGCTGTTGGAGCATCCAACATGTTGTCATAGAATTTAGCATCCGCAGCGATGAGCGAGCCACAATGGTCTCGATTACAGCCCCAGTACTTCCTGTGCTCCGTTCCTCACTATAGCCTGCATCCACATTCAACAGTAGCAACCCCTCTTCAGGTTTCTTCCATCCTGCTCTTGGTTTGGTCATCTTTTTCTACGCCATCGATAATTGGTGGCGGTCTTTGCAATGGACAATGCTGATCTTGTCGGATTTTTGAACGGACTCCCCATGCACCGCCGTCGTTCCCACCATAGATACCACCCTCCTGTCAATACCAATTCAGCGAGCCCAACTCGATTCAATTTGAGTAACACCTTCGTGTATTATTATTATATCGACCATTAGCACGTAGAACCGATCTATTGGTCCTTTTAACCCCTCTCAATGTCCTCCGAGACTCGAGCATTCTCCAAATCTCCTTTGCTCTGTCACGGGAAGCGAGAAGGTGTTTTATATCCTCACAGTCTTTGTTACAAATTGGACAGCTACTGATGTCTCCTATATGTTTATTCGCCAAGATCCTCGACATGGCGGGAGCCCATGCGGTACTCTCCAACCAAAAATCTTTATCTTTTGCCGGAATATTTAAGCGCCACAATTTTGACCATACTCTTTCATCTCCTGTTCCCCAGCTTGCTGATATGAATTATTATCACCAAACTTATGTAGCCATATGAATATGATAAGCTGATCTCACCGAGAAATAGCCATTTCGGTTGTGGTGCCAAGCAATCGTATCCTCTACGCCATGGACCGGAGGGATTTGTAGGATTCTTGCCGCATCCACCGACCAAAATATATCATTGATTAGGTCTTCATCCCAAGTTCCAGTGACTGGATTTATCAGCTCCTCCACTTTAGAAATCAGATTATGTCCCCTTGGGGTAATCACCTTCTGATTATGGCTACCTGGGATCCATCTGTCTTCCCATACATTAATCTGTGACCCATCTCCAACTCGCCAAATATAGCCTTTTTTAAAACATTCTAATCCTGACAAGACACTTTGCCAAGTGTATGAGCTTCCACTTTTCATCCTTGCATTCAACAAATTCCCATCAGGATAGTATCTTGCTCGCAAAACTCTTGCACATAAGGATTCGGGTTCAAGCAAGAGTCTCCACACTTGCTTTGCTAACAGAGCTCTATTAAAAGTTTCTAGATCTCTGAATCCCATGCCTCCCCCCGTCCTTTGGTATGCATAACTTCCACCAAGCTTTCCAATGAATCCTTTTTGTGGTCATCGTCATCACCCCACGAAATTGAGATATGGCATATGTCATCCCTTTACATATGTTTTTGGGATTTTGAACACCATCATCGCAAACACCAGGAGCGGCTTGGCAATGGACTTAATCAGGATCTCCTTACCCCCAAGCTTAGTAGTTTCTCCTTCCATCCTTTAGTTTTTGATCTTACTCTGTCTATCAAGTGCTGGAAACAGTCACTTCGGTCTATGCCTACCATGGCCGGCAGACCGAGGTATTTATCATTCAAAGATTCAGTAACAATATTCAGAGCTTCACAAACTTCCACCTTCACATCCACCTCTGTATTTTGGCTAAAAAGATACTACATTTTTCATCACTTACTTTCGCCGCGAGTTAGCACAAGTACCTATCCAAAGAATTGCTTTAGATGGACCGCTTGCTCCTTACTAGCTTCCATCAAAATCAAGGAATCGTCGGCAAATAATAGATGGGAAATTACTCGTGCGTTTCTACACACCTTAACTCCCCTGTATTTTTGCCAGCGCTGTTCGCACCTCTCGAGAATTTGGACGGGCCTTCACCACCGGTAAGAACAAGTATGGCGACGGTGGGTCGCCTTTGGCGCAGAACCCTAGTTGGTACAATTGTTTTGGGTTTCCAACCCATTAAGTCTCGACCGAGTATTTCACGAAGTTGACCGCAGGCCATAATGAGATCCACCCGATACCATGCAAATCCCATTTTAACATTATTTTCTCCAAGAAACTCCACTCTACTCTATCATATGCCTTGTGCATATCAATTTACTGACACATAAACCCTTCTTCCCCTTCTTCTTTTTTATCGTATGAATACTTTCGTAAGCCAAGAGGATATTATCCGTTATAAGTCTTCCCGGAACGAAAGCACTTTGATTATCGCTAATTACTTCTTGCAACATAGGCCTAAGTCTATTTGCAATCATCTTGGAGATAACTTTATAGACCACATTGCACAAACTGATAGGTCCGAGGCGAGATACCATGTTTGGGTTGTTTACCTTAGGGATTAAGACAATAGCCGTGTCATTCCGGCCTTCGTGAATTTTTTGCCACGATTCTTCGCTTCCGAACTTCCTTCACCAGGTCATCCCTAGCATCTCCCAAAACTTCTTATAGAATATAGCATGCAACCCATCCGCCCCTGGAGCCTTCGGGGATCACCAATTTGAAATAGAGCCTTCTTCACTTCCTCGGTAGAAACGGAGCTGTTAGTAGCTCATTCATGTCATGAGTAACTGTTTCTCCTTACATCCCCCAAAATATTACGATCTATATCAATCACCTCGGACGTGAATAAATTCGAAAGTAGTCTCGACAATACTACACATATTCTCCCATCCTCTCTTAAAAATACCATCGGCATCCACGAGACCTTTAATTGTATTCTTTTTCTTTCTTTTTGTAGCGAAATTATGAAAGAAGCTCGTGTTTCTATCACCTTTCTTAAGCCAATTAACTCTTGATCTTTGCGCCGGTGCATCTCCTCACGCTTTCGAGCATCAATTCCAAATGGAGCATGATTTCCTTCGAGATGCATTGTTTGCATCGATTATCGGTCCCCTTCTTAGTCTCTCTAACTCCCTCTTGATCAAAAATTCTCCTTTTCGGCTTCTTTAGGATTTCCTTATCCCATTTATGTAGTTCTTCATGCACATCATTAGTCTTTTACGCAAAAGAGGGCCTTCCCCTCTCGCTTTCGCTCTAGCCCACGCTGCTTTTTATCATTTCTTGCACGGTGTCCTCCTGCTGACCACCTTGCTTCAAAAAACTTTCTTCTAGTACCCCCTTGGTTTGGTGCTAGATAGTTAGTATCCAGCAAAATGGGCCTATGATCCGACCGTATCATCTCACAGTTGATCAAAGCTGATTGAGGGAACTTATTTGACCACTGTAGATTCGCCACAGCTCTATCCAACCTTTCTCGGATTTGACCCCTTTGCCATGTATATATATCTCCTTTAAAACCCACATCATGCAATTCTCAATCGTGAGCATCATGGGCGCTTGCAATCGCCGTTGGGTTCTCGGTCTTCCTCCTTCCTTCTTCTCGAAGTTATACAAGATTTCATTAAAATCCCCATCATCATCCAAGGAGCCACGAGATCTGTTTGATCGACCGAATGGCCTCCCGTGTCGCAGACTCTCCTATGCCAATCGGGCTCCCCATATATTCAGTGAATCTCCACTCTCCCTCTTCTTCTATCACAACATCAATATAATACTTTGTAACTCCATTCAAACGCACCGTTAAATCATCTCTCCACAAAGCAAACAATAAACCACCACTCCTCCCATCACTCTCATGGATTATCATTTTATCAAATCCCATTTTCCTCCTTATTTTTTTGCCTGCGCCGCCATATCCAAATGTGTCTCGACAAAAACACACATCTGGTCTTTCCCGCTTACGGACATCGAGAGCGCTGAATCGCACGGGAACTCAAGAGCCCCGGCTAGGTTCAAGATAAGAGTTTCATTGTGCCCCGCCACTCTCCTCGAAGGAGAGCGCCCGATTTTGCATTTGGGGTTTTGTTTTCACCATCCTCTACACGCTTCTAGCCCTTTTCTTCTCTGTTGAGCCGATTGGGCTAACTGCCGAAAGTTATTTTGACTTGTATCTTCCACCATCGGAGTACTATCATCTAGATTCTCCGATGCACCCTCCTTCCCTTCTTCTACAGCTGCATCGCCATTCTCCTCAGCGTCCTCCATGGTGTCAGAATCATATGGTTCCTCCACCCCACCCCCTTCGCGAGCAAACCCTCTTCCTCGACCTCTCCCTCTTAGACCTCCTCTACCATCTCCTCTCCCACCTCGAACATTTGTTATCATTGACGCCATGAACGGAACTCTCAGCCACTCCCCCCATTCACATGTTTCTTTTGGGTGAATTCCATCCCCACATTCAGTTACCTCGTGGCCTAGGCAACCCACGGAGGAAAACGCGAAACTTCGGCAATCTCTCATACTGAACCAGGCAAGTCATCCTCTCCTTCAACGTGATTGGAACCATTCGAACAAGAGGTTTCTTCAAATCAATCCAGACTTTCGCCCTCAGGTAGGGCGTCGAGTTGATCTTCCCATCGTTGACTTGCACAATGATGGCTTCTCCCACCTTCCTCACAACCTTCTCCGCCAGCTCCTTCTTCTTCATCAACATCTCTGGGACACTATGGATTCGAGCCCAAATTGGGATCTTATCCAGTTTGTATGAGTTGACATTAGAGTATCCGTCATACTCTTCCAAGACTATAGCGACTCCTCTGAACAACCATGGTCTCCCATCCATCACTTGTAACACCCGTGTGTTTTTGCATCATTTTAAAATTCACTAAAAATTTGAACTTTTTCTAATTACAACTAAAACTTGATTTATTTTTCCGCTAAACCGAAACCCTTTTTTCAAAAAACCCCGCATGTCATCATATGGAAAATTAGGTGTCTCCTTGTTTGTTGCTTGTGAACCTTATGGTGACCAAAGGTGCAAGGTAAGTTCTAGATTTTAGTTATGGAAGTTTAATGTTGCATGAGTAATGATTTACAAATCATCTCTCGGGAATAAAATACCGAAACTTCGTGTGTACCAAATATATATATTTAATATTTTTATGAGCATAACAAATAAATATTCTCGACAATAAGAGTCACGAGAATATATGTGTGCTTGTGGAAATATTTATAGTATATATATACTACACATGAAATAATAACCTCCAGGGAAACGTGTGTACACACATATGTGGTGTTATTTATACAAGTACAATTAAATTATATTTTCATGAATGAAAATCATGGGGATATAGTTGTGCTTGTTTAAGTAATTATAGTATATATGTTACACACATGGAAATTGGGGAAATAAAGAGAAATGGGAGAGAAAGAATAAAGAATAAGTAAAGGAGAGAAATAGAAGAAGAGAACAGAAGGCAACTCGTGGGCTCATTTTTCGCCCAAAGAAGCACCCTCCTTTCCCTCCCTCCTCCCTTTCCTTCGCCTCCGAATGGGCCGGCCCGGCCAGCAAGCGAGCCCAGCTCTCCTCCCATCCCACCCGACCGCACGAGCCGGCCCAAGCCCGGCCCGGCTTCCTCTCCTCAACGCGACGGCGGGACCCGACGGTCGGCTCCGTCTCCTTCCTCTACTGCGTCGCGACGGAGAGACAGCTCGACCCCCCGCTGCCATCGACGACCGCCCCCACGGTGTCGCATGAGGCCCGCCGCCCGCAGCGGTGGCGACGACTCCGACAAAGACCTACACCGCCGAGCCATCACTTCACACGGACACAACTCGACGCTGCGGCGGACGGCCACCGATGAGCACCGAGGAGCCATTCAACGCACACGTGGAGGGACAGACTCGCCATGGCCCACGCCCGCCGGTAGACGATGACTACTCGACGGCCACCACGCCCCGAGACGAAGCATAGCGGCGCGCCAACATGGCGTGGTTGCTCCAGAGTCGCCGGGCACCACGTGGAAAGTCGGGCGAGCCCGACGCGTTGCAGCCGGCCGAACCGGTCTTGCCGGCGAGACCGAGGCAACGTGCGGGAGCTCACTAACCTCCCGCCGAGCCACGACGCCGCACTGACGCCGGGTCAACTCCTACAGCGCCGCCACGACCGCAATGCCGCCATGACCGCCGGCGGCACGCATCACCGGACGACGCGATCAGCGGTACTCACCACCGAAGGCGAGCACGACGTGTGCCCGGCTCATGGAGCACCAGCTCATGGGTCCACGCAGCGCACAAGGCGCACGGTCGGAAAATATCGGACGGCGGAAAGATCTTACCGACGAGCTCTCACCCGCCATGGCTATAAATAGCCCCTCCGGGAGCTCGACGGTCGTGCCACCACCCCCAAGCTCCCGAGTCGGGAACGCACGGTGCGCACCTCATCTTCCCTCTCCCTGCCCACACGCCGCCCAATCGGCGTTTCCCCAAACCTTGCTCCGCCGCCGCGACCAGGTCAAGGTGTCCTTGGCCGACAACGCCGCTGCGAGGACAAATTGGTGAGTCCATCAGCTTGGTTTGCAGTCTAGTCCCTCATTTCCCCTCCTTTTCGCTTCTTTGTTGTCTTTGTGTAGGGTCCTACCGAGTGCCGCCGCCGGACGACCGCCGATTCGCCCGGCGTCGGGGAGCAAGCCCGGGAGCCACCCTAGCATGGACCATCGTGGTTCGGGTGACGACGGAGTGCGGTTTTCCCCGCCGGGCGAAGCTTTGGACGACGGCCGCGCCAATCCGGCCGGACCGGCGAACCACCGCCGTGGGAGCCCGACGGACGAGGAGCCTCGAGGCGCCGCTACCGCCACGACGCCGCCAAGGCGCGAGCCAATACGGAATCGCCACGCCGCCCCTCTGTTTCCCTCCGTCACGCGGTTAAACGGGCGACCCGCCACACACGTGGCGCCCACGTGGCAGCCACCGTGGCGTCCACTGACCCACGTGGCACCCGAGGGGACCCACGCGCCAGTGTGCAGCACATAGAGACAGATTCGTGTACACAATCAGTAAATGCAACAAAATTTTACCCGAGATTTGTACACGAGTGTTATAAATCGACTTTCGGTCGTCGAAAAATTTTTAAAATTTGTAAATTCGTTATTTGATTTATAGAATCTTATCATGTAATTAGTTCCAATTTTATTACATGATAAAATTATATTATAATATTACCCTAATGATTTAATTAGGGATTAATATTATAAAATCCATATCTCATGCATACTAACTCCGTTTCGCGTGAAACGACTTCCATAATTCATCTAAAATCTAGCTCTATGCATCTAACCCATTGCCACCATAATGTTCTATGTTTGTTTTATATGTTATAGTTCAAGCTAGGGTTTATCGCGATCGCCGATAGTTTCAACGACCCGATTAGAAGCTTCCCGTCCGACGCCTTGAGCTAGGATCGTTCGACGCCGTGCCGATTCGTAAGAACATCCCAGGCAAGTCCTTACCCCTAATCATGACCTTAATATGATGATATAATGATAATGATAATAATAAATCGGATTAGTAAATAGTGGTGTGAGCCCGATAACGTAGCTATGGAGCTAAAGCCGGATGACGTAATCATCCACGTTATCTACGCTCATACGTTGTGATCAAGAGAAACATGAGAATGCCTAATGAACCCTAACCAACAAAAAGAGGTGAGTAGTGGTAGTCCTGGTAGAGCCTAAATACCACGTCGGGAATCGCCGCGAGGGGTTCTGCGGAGAGATACTCGCCTCCCTAAGGACCGGTTCATAGACCTTCTACCTAGTATAATGTTACGCATGACCACACGTCGTTTATGGGGCGGCTTGATTCACACCCCGTTGGGTTGAGGTTTAATTGGGATCCAAGGTGGCCGGAGGCGGGCAAGCGACCTATTAGGAGCAGATGTGGGAGAGTGGCCCCATGTCCGGTTGGCGTGGATCTTTGAGTGGTCTTCCACGGAAGTGTTTGGGCTTGGTGGCGCGGTGCTAGAGGCACATATTGATGATTTGAGATTGAGAGTGGTGTTGACGTGATAGGTTGGGTAATTAGGTATTACCTGTAAAGCCGTGGGTGATTTGGTATCACCATATTGTCTAGGGTGATGCGTCATCTTAGGGTGGCGTGTTGTCCTTCCAACCCCGAGAAGTCGTGGTGAAGATTATACCAATATACCTAGGGTAGCACCCAAGCGGGCACGGATCTCGTTAGGCCTGTCTAAGCCAAGTCGCGGTGGTAAGGGCAAAGTGTCTATCGTGTGGGGAAAAGTGTACAACCTCTCGCAGAGTTAATTGAATCTATTCGAATAGCCACGTCCTTGGAATGGGCAAGTGCTAGGACGAACATCTATGATTAGATATACATTTTGATGATGACTAACATGTGGTGTCATGACAGCGGTGATGACATGAGATAAACAGGGAACTAGCGAGAGCGATTTTTAGAGACTCGCTAGGGCCCAAACCCTTAATAATTACAACCCCCGGGTTGGGACTTGCCGAGCACGTTTGTACTCACCCCTCTATTTTTACGGATATCGGCATATCCGGAAGGTAAGGTCATTTGTCGAAGTAGGAGACCCACGACGTAGAAGTTTACAAGACGTTGCTTAGGAGAAAGACGTAGAAGTCCGGGAATTCCATCCGCGCTCAAGTTGCTCGTGGAACATGGAGTTGTGCCCGCACGGGTCTAGCACTCTAGCGCACCGTCACGGATAAACCACCGCTTCACGGTTGGCTACTCCCGATCAATATAATCCGGGGTGGTGTCTTCAACACCGCTGTAAGTACATCTATCCTATGTCAATATATGCTCGGAATAGTTCATCTATAACTGATTCCCATTACTGTGACTCGGTAACGTATTGGTAGCGTGATCCTGGCGCCAATACGCGAGATTAAAAGTCCCTTTAAAAGTGGGACGTGACAGAGTGGTATCAGAGCCGAGCTTGACCGTATAGGATGGACTAATATCTGGATTAAATAAATGGCACATACTTCTAAAATTTTACTTACGGATTTCTACTTAGAGACTTGAGCACCAATCCGAATAACCTTATGTTGCTTACATGTCGATATTATACGTGATGCAACGGATGGACGGATGGTCATACACGGATGGATCGACCTTTGGGACATTTCCAAAGCTTCTGGGGAAATTCTCTCACAACTAGGGTACACTCGAAGCCTCGGTACTATTATTACCGAAAGTGTCGATGAGAATGGAATACCCGAATGTGTGATGCAATCGCACATCCCGATGTTCCCACATCGCGAAGGGCACAGGATTTTCCTTGAACAAGGAACAGCGTTATGGGACACCTGCCAGAAGCTTGCACTAAGAGCCCTTCAGGCCTATTACAAGGAGTACAGGAGCCAACCAGTTGACACTCACGTCAGCAAGAAAAGAAGGCTTCACTACTAAAGACCTGGCAAAACCCAAGACGATCCCTTGTTGCCTCAGTGATTGTGCAAGAGTACCGCGGAAGCAAGATCCCACAAGGCACCGTATGTGACAAGTCCTAGTTAAGTAACAATGTCCTAAGTTAAGCAGCCACAGCCGCATGCTTGTTGTAACTACGAACCTTGTTGCTAGACTTCTAGTAGCAGTACTAGTAGTTGCGAGCCCTATGGTGACCCATGGTTCTAGTCTTAGTAGTAGCAAAGTCGCACAATAAGTCGTCATGACAGTCGCAATGCGTGATGTGACCTCATATCATCTATGTAACTGCGCCTATGCGTGATGTAATATATTGTTGCGCTTTTGTTTGTTTAATAAAATGTTGTGATTTTTTTCAATCCTATGCAAAATTTTTCCCATTATTATTACTTACGGTAATCAATGAGAAGAAAATTTCGATAGGATCGATGAAACGTCTTTGAAAAGTTTCCTCAAGTCACGAGTAATAAGACAAGTTTTCCTATAAACTTAGTTCGTGTGATCGACTTTTCATACGATTCACACGAGGTAAGTTTGTATTGTTTTCCAAACACCGGTGTTACTAGGATACCCCAAAGTCTATCCCTACCTGAAATGCTTGCTTTCCTCTAATCCTTAGCTAGTTAGACCTCATCGTACCTTATGCTTTTCCCTCCCACTCCCTTTCTAGTCCAAATAGATTAGGAACTAACTTGTAGGAACACGACAACAAGGACAGACTCCATGACTGTAGCCGTTGAACCACACCAGTGTTCTTCCCTACAGCCGTCCGCCACACGCCGTCGCCTCGTGTTCTTCGCGGCCGACGACCGTGCAACATTGCCGACATCTTTGTCACCTCAATGCCGAAAGCCGCCGATACCGCCAAGTTACTTTGACCCCGAACCACGACCGACAAAGCCCGAAGACAACCGCAGAATGAGATCAAGTGGCAACCAATGCCGTAATGCAAGACAGAGCCGAAGATTGGAACCGCAAACTAAAGATGGACAGAAGACCACAGTGATTTAAGACAGTTATCCAGCCCACAAAAGATAATTATGCCCGAAAGCAAACCGATGCCCCAGAAGCGTACAAAAAAAAAAAACCAGAAAGCAGTATGCCGATAATAGAGAAGACACAATTTCCACTATAGGGAATCCACCGGCCAAGACTACACAGTTGAAAGGTCCTAAATGGCTAGAGGGGGGTGAATAGCCTAATAAAATTTTCTACAAAACACTGGACAACCTTGTTAGAATAACAAAAGGCGATAAACGCGTTTGCTCTAGCTCTACTTGTCGGCAAGCCTCCTATTGACAATTCTAGTTGCTATGATCACTAGTTCACACACAAAGGCTAAGTCGCTACTTTACCAACTAGGTGAACAAGCTAGATTACTCTAAACAAGGCTAAGCAACTAGCAAGTTTACTCTATCTACTCTACCACAAGGTTTATATCAAAGTAATGCAAGAGAGTGATAGTGATGTACCACAATGTAGAGGCTAGTCAATCCAATCACCAAGATGACACAATGAGATAACCAAATCGATGCCAATCACCAAGGGACAACAAGAGACAAGTGGAGACAATGATTTATCCCGAAGTTCACTTGAGCACCCGTCAAGCTACGTCTCCGTTGTGTCGACCTTCTCACGTGTGGGTCGGTGTGGAGCTCACTCCAAGCCAAATGCCTTTAGGCTTACCGCACCCAAAGCAAATGAGAGGTACTCACCGACACGAGCAATATATTATCTTGCAATTCGTCGTCCCGACGAGGATGCACGGTCCTCTCACAAATCACCGGAGGTGGCCAAGAACAAACTCCTTCTCTTGCCAACGCCTCCACCAATCACCAAGCCGGCTAGGGGTGGTGCTCCCCAAGAGCAACAAGAAATCCACCGCTCACAACGATCCTCAAGCGCCACTAGATGCAATGATCAAAGCAAATGCACTTGAATCACCTCAACTCACTAGAATGGTTGCTCTCAAGCAAAGGAGTGAGGAGGAGGATGAGTGCTCAGCTCTAGAGGTGTTAGGATTGATTCAAAATGACCAAGAGACCTCCTAGAACCGGCCAAGGGGTATAAATACCCCCACCACGAAATCCAACCGTTGGGGTGCAAAGCGCACAAAAAACACCGACGGACGCGCCCGACCGGACGCACACTGGGTCGGTCGGTCGCGTCCGGCCGCTATGCGTCCGGTCACAAACAACAAGCAACCCGCCCACGACCAACGGCTACCTCGAAGCGTCCGTCCGCCGCTTCCGGTCGAGCACCGGAAGCGTCGGCCCAGCGTCCGGTCCCCCGCGTCCGTGAAATCCGGCCTGCGGGGCTCTCACACGACGACCGACCGGAGCGCCCCGGTCACATTTGACCAGCTTCCCGGCCGGTGCGTCCGGCCACGCCCAGAAGCGCGAAAAGTCATCGTTTTGTCGCCGTTCCTTCGCCGTCTCTTCGCCGTCTTTTCTCCGACTTGCTATCCAACAAATATACCAATTTGTGCACGGGGACTAGCATGTTTTTCACCACCAACTTGCATCCGGCGCAATAGAAAAATATGCATCTCATTTTCTCGAAAGATCCCGAATCCCCTCGCAAGCTCGGCGGGAGGGTGAGCGGTTCCCAAACCCAACTCAACCCTACAACCATCACCGCTTCAGTAAATGTGCCAACACCACCACGTGTACATCACCATGTGCTCGTGTGTTAGCATTTTCACAATCAATTTCGAAGGTTAGGTTAGCTCTCTAGGTTAGAATGCATGCAAATGATTTTGAACCTAGAGGCACATGAGGATCGATATGTACGATAGTTTTCCCCTCTTTATAGTACGGCTTATCGATCCTATAATCACTCACACCCTCTATGGTGTCTTGAGTGTAAAATCAAAATGGCCCTATGATATACCTTTGCCTTGAGCCCATTTTGATCCACGATCCACTCCAAGTCATGCACTTGATCATCAATTGAACCATCTCGATCCATCCAACATGATCACCATGCATCACACTTGGCTTGACCAATCTCCAACTAAATCAAACACTTAGCATAGAGAGATTAGTCCTAAGGATGTCATCAATTAGCCAAAACCAATCTAGAGATCTTCAACAGTCCCCATGACCACACCACTATCGCAAGGTCAATGAACACAGGAGACTCACTCCCGTTCCTTCCACCACACACCATAGCCACGACACAGTCAACCAAGCTTCTCCTAGAAGCCATCACCTCCGACCCACTATAAAAAGAGCACCACCATTGCTCTCACCACCATCCCACTCCAACCATTCCATTGCTAGCCTCCATTTTCCACTCTCTGCCATCACACCCTTGCCATCCACTCACCGAGAGTCATCACCACCCACAGCCAAAAATGGCCGGCACTTGGGTTAGCAGCCAGTGCATCAACACCCCTGGATTTCCCCAACTTCTCTACCAGACCGCACAGAACCTTGGCATCCGTGAACCCCCTGAGTATGAGGGTAGCGAGTATGAAGAGCGCGGCACCCATCGCTGCGAAGTCACCGTCTACATCGCCAAGAGTCGAGACTACCCCGCCATCACCGACGACTGGAGCATGACCACTATTGGTTTTCGCTTTCCCGACACCTACCAAGCTGTCGCCCGCAAGGCACTCCATCGCCTTTGCCAGATCTACAGGGAGCCCATCGCCCGCACCCCCATGAGGCACCTACCACCCGAGGGAAAGAATCACCCCGCCTGGATTGCTCGCCTAGAGGACGTGCGAGGTCCACAAGGCAGCCCGTCATCACTTTTGCTATCCTATCTCGCCGCTCTTGATGAGCAAGACGACCGCCAGACGCCGCCATAAGAGGCCCGATCCGCCGAGCGTAACGAGCCGAGAGCTACGTTCAACGACTCCCGCGCGAGCACGCCCCACGCCAAGGAGCAAGCCGCCACGGCATCCCGCCGAGAGGCTACACTTGCCGAGACTCTGAAGGCCATCCAAGAGCGACACGCCCGAGAACTGAGGGACACCAACATCGCCCTCCAATCAAGACGCAGAAGACACGCCACGGCCTGGCCAGAACCTACAACCACAGAAGGAATGTTCGTCAACCCCTTCACCCGAAGAAGAACGGACTCCACCAGGCCACCACCACCGGCAGAAGACCGACAAGAAGGACCACCCCTGCCCTTCCGCCAAGCACCACCAAGAGAAGAAGCCCCCCAAGCAGAGCCAACACAGACCCAAGTAAGCGTAAGCCACCATGACCGAGGCAAGTAGAACCACCACTCCCAAGGGAGGTGTAACCGTAGAGTAGCATTGCCTTTCCGCTCTACTGTTGTACCCCTTGAAGTAATCAAGATCATTGTGCTTGATCCATGATCCAAATGCAAGTATCGATGAAGAAAATCGACGGGTGCCTAACCATAAAAAGCCACAGAGCAAATACTAAGCAGAAAATTTTCTAAGTGGGGTAGCACTATATGCCAAAGAAGAAAAGAAAATACCAACGGGTGAAAATAAGGAAAGAGAAAAGAATCAAATGGGCAAGAACAAGAAGAAATAGAGAAAAAAAAAATAGAAATGGGCTAAGATGATATAATAAAGAGCAACAGAAAACTCAGGGTTTCCAAATGGAAAGTGGAATCCCGAGATCACGATGACTGTTACTTAGAAGAAACGAGACAAGTGAGATACACATGACGACCGTGAAAGGAAAAAGCAGGAAGACATGCACTCGAAGACACCGTAAGACCGGAGATATTGGAGGAATCGGTCCTCTAAGTGGGGTAGCCGCCGAGAGAAGACCAAGACTACGAAGACAGGATGCAAGACCAAGAAAATGGGGTAACAAAGAAGAGTAATCATTGGCTAAAGGCATACCCTCCACAGTGTCGTGTTACCCTAGAAATAGAGTAGCACGATAATGGTAGAGGTTCGGTAACGACAGCACTGTAAGCAATGGAAAGTTTCCCTCTCTCTCTATCTCTATCCCTTTAGACCTCAAATTAGGGCCTTCGCTCTGTAGACTAGGAATCTCGAGGACGAGATTCATCTAAGTGGGGTAGATTTGTAACACCGTGTTTTTTTTTTGCATCATTTTAAAATTCACTAAAAATTTGAACTTTTTCTAATTACAACTAAAACTTGATTTATTTTTCCGCTAAACCGAAACCCCTGTTTTGAAAACCCCGCATGTCATCATATGGAAAATTAGGTGTCTCCTTGTTTGTTGCTTGTGAACCTTATGGTGACCAAAGGTGCAAGGTAAGTTCTAGATTTTAGTTATGGAAGTTTAATGTTGCATGAGTAATGATTTACAAATCATCTACGGGAATAAAATATCGAAACTCGTGTGTACCAAATATATATATTTAATATTTTTATGAGCATAACAAATAAATATTCTCGACAATAAGAGTCACGAGAAGAATATATGTGTGCTTGTGGAAATATTTATAGTATATATATACTACACATGAAATAATAACCTCCGGGGAAACGTGTGTACACACATATGTGGTGTTATTTATACAAGTACAATTAAATTATATTTTCATGAATGAAAATCATGGGGATATAGTTGTGCTTGTTTAAGTAATTATAGTATATATGTTACACACATGGAAATTGGGGAAATAAAGAGAAATGGGAGAGAAAGAATAAAGAATAAGTAAAGGAGAGAAATAGAAGAAGAGAAGGGGAAGCGGCTCGTGGGCTCATTTCGCCCAAGAAGACCCTCCTTTCCCTCCCTCCTCCCTTTCCTTTCGCCCCGAATGGGGCGGCCCGGCCAGTCAAGCGAGCCCAGCTCTCCTCCCATCCCACCCGACCGCACGAGCCGGCCCCGGCCCGGCCGGCTTCCTCTCCTCACAACGCGACGAGCGGGACCCGACGGTCGGCTCCGTCTCCTTCCTCTACTCGCGTCGCGGACGGAGAGACGGCTTCGACCCCGCCCGCGCCATCGACGACCGCCCCACGGTGTCGCGAGGCCCGGCCTCGGCGGTGGCGGCGACCCCGCACGACCCACACCGCCGAGCCGTCACTTCACGGAGGACACAACTCGGCGTGCGGGACGGCGGCTTCGATGAGCACCGAGGAGCCATTCAACGCACACGGGGAGGGACAGACTACCGCCATGGCGCCCGCCCGGTGACGGTGACTACTCGGCGGCCGCTCACGCCCGAGACGAGCATAGCGGCGCCCCACTCATGGCGGGCTCGCTCCCTCAGTCGCCACGACGGGAAAGTCGGGCGAGCCCGACGCGCGAGGCCAGCGGCGAACCGGTGCGATAGCGGAGACCGAGGCACGTGGAGCTCACTAACCTCCCCGCCCGAGCCACGACGCCGCACAGGACGCCGGGTCAACTCCTGGCCCGCGCGCCACGGCCGCAATGCCGCCATGACCGCCGGGTACGGCATCACCGGACGACGCGAACCAGACGGCCGACTCACCTCGAAGGCGAGCACGACGTGTGCCAGCTCATGGAGCACCAGCTCGCGGTCCACGCGCACAAGGCGCACGGTCGGAAAATATCGGGACGGCGGAAAAGATCTTACCGACGAGCTCTCACCCGCCATGGCTATAAATAGCCCCTCCGGGAGCCGATCGACGGTCGTGCCACCACTCCCCCAAGCTCCGCCGGAGTCGGGAACGCACGGTGCGCACCTCATCTTCCCCTCTCCCTGCCCACACGCCGCCTAATCGGTGTTTCCCCAAACCTTGCTCCGCCGCCGCCGCGGACTAGGTCAAGTGTCCCGGTCGACAACGTCGCTGCGAGGACAAATTGGTGAGTCCATCGCCTTGGTGGCGTCTAGTCCCTCATTTCCCCTCCTTTTTCGCTTGTCGTTGTCTTTGTGTAGGGTCCTACCGAAGTGCCGCCGCCGCCGACGACCGCCCGGTCGCCGTCGGGAGCAAGCCCCTGAGCCACCCTAGCATGGACCATCGCCGGTATGCAGGGTGACGACGGGAGTCTGCCGCCCGCCGGGCGAGCTTTGGACGACGGGCCGCCAATCCGCCGGACTCCGGCCCGAACCACCGCCGTGGGAGCCCGACGGACGAGGAGCCTCGAGGCGCCCGGCACCGCCACGACGCCCGTCAAGGCGAGCCAATACGGAATCGCCACGCCGCCCTGTCGCTTCCCTCCGTCACGCAAACGGGGCGAGCCCGTCACACACGTGGCGCCCACGTGGCAGCCACCGTGGCGCCCACCTGACCCACGTGGCACCCAGGGACCCACGCGTGGTGTGTGCAGCACATAGAGACAGTTCTTCGTGTACACAATCGTAAATGCAACGATTTACCCGAGATTTGTACCGCAGTGTTATAAATCGACTTTCCAAAGGTCGAAAAATTCCCTTTAAAATTTGTAAATTCGTTATTTGATTTATAGAATCTTATCATGTAATTAGTTCCAATTTTATTACATGATAAAATTATATTATAATATTACCCTAATGATTTAATTAGGGATTAATATTATAAAATCCATATCTCATGCATACTAACTCCGTTTCGCGTGAAAACGACTTCCATAATTCATCTAAAATCTAGCTCTATGCATCTAACCCATTGCCACCATAATGTTCTATGTTTGTTTTTATATGTTATAGTTCAAGCTAGGGTTTATCGCCGATCGCCCGATAGTTTCAACGACCGATTAGAAGCTTCCGTCCGACGCAGAGCTAGGATGGATTCGACGCCGTGCCGATTCGTAAGAACATCCAGGCAAGTCCTTACCCCCTAATCATGACCTTAATATGATGATATAATGATAATGATAATAATAAATCGGATTAGTAAATAGTGGTGTGAGCGATAACGTAGCTATGGAGCTAAGCCGGATGACGTAATCATCCACGTTATCTACGCTCATACGTTGTGATCAAGAGAAACATGAGAATGCCTAATGAACCCTAACAAAAAAAGAGGTGAGTAGTGGTAGTGCGGTAGAGCCTAAATACCACGTCGGGAATCGCCGCGAGGGGTTCCTGCGGAGAGATACTCGCCTCCCCTAAGGACCGGTTCATAGACCTTCTACCTAGTATAATGTTACGTACAGCCACACGTCGTTTATGGGGCGGCTTGATTCACACCCCGTTGGGTTGAGGTTTAATTGGGATCCAAGGTGGCGGAGAAAGGTGCAAGCGACCTATTAGGAGCAGATGTGGGGAGAGTGGCCCCATGTCCGGTTGGCGTGGATCTTTGAGTGGTCTTCCACGGAAGTGTTTGGGCGCGGTGGCGCGGTGCTAGAGGCACATATTGATGATTTGAGATTGAGAGTGGTGTTGATGGTATAGGTTGGGTAATTAGGTATTACCTGTAAAGCCGTGGGTGATTTGGTATCACCATATTGTCTAGGGTGATGCGTCATCTTAGGGTGGCGTGTTGTCCTTCCAACCCCTGAGAAGTCGTGGTGAAGATTATACCAATATACCTAGGGTAGCACCCAAGCGGGGTACGGATCTCGTTAGGCCTGTCTAAGCCAAGTCGCGGTGGTAAGGGCGGTGTCTATCGTGTGGGGAAAAGTGTACAACCCGCAGAGTTAATTGAATCTATTCGAATAGCCACGTCCTTGGAATGGGCAAGTGCTAGGACGAACATCTATGATTAGATATACATTTTGATGATGACTAACATGTGGTGTCATGACGGTGATGACATGAGATAAACCGGGAACTAGCGAGAGCAGTTTTAGAGACTCGCTAGGGCCCAAACCCTTAATAATTACAACCCCCGGTTGGGACTTGCCGAAAATACGTTTGTACTCACCCCTCTATTTTTACAGATATCGGCATATCCGGAAGGTAAAAGGTCATTTGTCGAAGTAGGAGACCCACGACGTAGAAGTTTACAAGACGTTGCTTAGGAGAAAGACGAGAAGTCCGGGAATTCCATCCGCGCTCAAGTTGCTGTGGAACATGGAGTTGTGCCCGCACGGCCTAGCACTCTAGCGAGACCGTCACGGATAAACCACCGCTTCACGCAGTTGGCTACTCGATCAATATAATCCGGGGTGGTGTCTTCAACACGGCTGTAAAGTACATCTATCCTATGTCAATATATGCTCGAATAGTTCATCTATAACTGATTCCCATTATCGTGACTTCGGTAACGTATTGGTAGCGTGATCCCTGGCGCCAATACGCGAGATTAAAAGTCCCTTTAAAAGTGGGGACGTGACATCACTCTACCCAATCCCCGTAAAAGTGAAATTGGACCACGAAAAGATTAGGTTTTCGCGCTTGGAAGGTAACCTCCTTTGCAGGTGCCCATGCATTGCATTGGCGCATTCAAAAAAAAGTGCAGATGGCTAAACGGCTTCGTCAGTATGAACCCTAAAAAGAGCGATCCATCGAACTTCCTTCACCCGCCTCCTCAAAATCCTCCGAGAAGTCAAGGTCCTCCTCCTCTTCCCCATGTAGCTTCATCCCTTCCGGATGCTCTCCAAGCTCTCAACTCCCGCACCCTCATCCTTCTCCTTCCCCTTGTCGCTAGATGGTTTTTCCGCCATGCAGATGACCACCTGCTGTTGTTGCTTGTTGCTTTTTGCGGTGACGGGGAGGCCGTCACGATCTGTTGGTGGGATCACGTCGGACCGATGTGAGAAAAGTTGGACTCCGGCGGCGCCGTCGGAGGACAGGGAAACCCTAGTTTTTAGGGGACTCTCGCTGTTTATGGTTTAGGTTGATTACGCCCCCTGGTATGTTTGTAAAGGCCTAAGGGCACTCACAATGCGACTCTACCGTAGAGTTTAAACTTAATTATTATCTTCATATTTATTGTATTTTGCTGATGTAGTGATGATGTGACAATATATTTATGGAAGAGAGGGAGAAAATCAAGACTCCAAGTCCTATTTGAACTCCAAATTCACAATATCCTAGGTAATAAATAGTTTTAGACTCTATGATAGTTTTAGACTCTATGATAGAGTCGTATTGTGAGTTCCCTAAGCTCCCAAACTTTGTTATTATTGAATGAATTGTTTCACGTCTCAATCAATGCATAGGTGGATGAAAATGGTACAAATATTTATCCGATTTGTCCATTCAACCGAATTCGCGTCTAGAGGGGTTCGGGATCTATCTCGTATCCGAAGTCTAGATATTTAACATCTGATCCGTATTCAGTATCCAAATTTTTTAAATTGCATATTTATGATGTCGACATCAAATTGTATCCTATCCGCATTGCTGACACTATCCATATTCGAACCAAGACTAGAAATATGAAAACAAATATAATATCAGTGATATCCGTTCGTATCCGATGACTGTTTCATCCATAGGTATTCCTGAGCTGCTAGCACCGCGACATCGAGATAGACTTAATCCGTGATACGCTTCGGATCCACTAGGCATAAGCATTTTGGGGACGGGAAAAATGGCCGATTATTTTGGGCCAAAAATCCAGCCCACGTACGATACATTAGATGAGTCAAGCACTCAGATAGATTCGAACTCAGAAAACATTTCCATCATGCCACCACCATCGGCCGAGCCTAATGACGGGGGTGTGGGGTGTTATATCCGACCAGGCGGCCCACCAAGGTCCGCCCCGCATCGCCTTCCTCCTCCATCTCCTTCCTCGCGCCCAACGCCCCGCCCCCGCCGCCTCCCCCCCCCACGCGCCGCGCCCTAGGCCACCAAGGTCCGCCCGCATCGTCTTCCTCCTCCATCTCCTTCCCCGCGCCCCAACGCCCGCCCCGCCGCCTCCACCCCCCACCGCGCCGCCCTAGGGCCCTAGGGCCGGCGGCGGCGCCATCTCCTCCCCCTCCCCCCTCTTCTTCTCCCTAACCCTAACCCTAACCCTAGATGCCATTGTTGCCGCCGCCGCCATGGACGACCTCCACGCCCCCCATACCCATACCCAATGGAATGGGTCCGCCCGGCCCGGCCGGGCGCGCCCGCCACCGGAAGCCACGCCGCCACCGCCGTGGTCGACGTCGCGCGCGAGGCCGGCCCGCCGGAATCTGACCAGCCGGGTCATTCTAGAGGGGGGGGGGGGACGCCGGACGCCACGTGTCGGGAACGCCGCCGACGCCATCATCGCCGCGCCTCCCGGCCGTCGCAGCGTCGCCGCTACGGCCTCCAGCCTTCGCCCCGCCGTCGCCGCCCCTAGCTCGTAACGGGTCGTTGGCCGCCCTGTACAGGTGGCCGGGCGCCATGTTTGGCACCGACTGGGCGGCGCCTAGCATCCCCGCCGATGACGCAACGCGGAAGTCACTAGTCCGAGGGGAAGGAGAGGCTAGATCCAGCCTTGATGGCCCGGATCCGCCCTTCCTTCCACTCCAACCGCCGATCCGTCGGATCCGCCGGATCCATCGATAGCATTCGACAAAAGGAAAGCGCAAGTCTCTGTTCGAGTTGTCCATGTCAGAATTGGCGAACGTATCCGTTGTGTTGTCATTTGCCATGGAACCCAATCTCAAAGCACAAGACATGAAGACGAACTCGTCCATCTAAATTATTCTCGATCATAGTCATTAGAAACAGAGCACAAACTGACAGAATACATGCATAGTATGCCACACAGATTTGACACTAGCAAAAACACGCAGACTCTAAGAGGATGCTAGAATGTCACGCAAATCTGAACGTCATATCGGCGGCCCGCTGCCTGTA
>JADLZK010013146.1:0-359240 GCA_015847255.1 Hyparrhenia diplandra
ATATTTGCCTTGCCTCTCTCCTCGCAGGCATTTTTGCGTTGGTTGAATGCATGATACGTTGGAGGGCAATTTTGACAGCAAAACACGCGGCCGGACTCATATCGGCTTTTGCCTCCCTGTTGGAGATAGCCTAAAGAGGGTAACAACCCAAAATGACATTCCAATTTAAACCTTGACCACGGCATTGAAAAACGTTTTAATGGAAGCTTTGGATATTGCTAGAGATTCTCAACAAAACCTAATAAGTTTCGAAATGATTTCAGCATACGATCCATTTGCTAATGTGCTATGCCGATTTGTTAATTTCAAAACTTTGTTTTTTATCAAATGAAATTTTAATTTTGGTGCTTAATTTTATAATATAATATTTATTATATTATTGTGCGATCTATGTATTTTAATATAATTTTTTTCATACTCCATACCAACACAGTGCATGATACTAGTCTATGCCTATACCTACTAATAAAGCGAAGAAATTTTAGTACCACCTTTTTTCGCCCCTTTCCCCGCCCAACATAGGGTTTTTCTGCCCCTCCCGCGGTTAAGTATAGAATAGAATACACCTTTCGTGCGAGAACTAAGTCCGTATTGAATTTTCTCGTCTTTCCCGCCCTCTCGTATAGAATAGAATACACCTTTTGTGCCCAACTAAGGTCATGTTTGGTTTAGAGACTTTTTAGTCCTAAGGACTAAAAAAAGTCCCTTTTAGTCCTTAGAGGGACTTTTTTTAGACTTTTTCTCTATTAGTCTCTAAAAGACTCTCTTAGAGGGACTTTTTTTATTAGTCCCTAGGACTAAAAAAAGTTTAGACCTAAGTCTGTATTGAACTGTGATAGAATACATCCAGGTAAAAAAAACTCTCCGCATTCGGTTTCCTGCCCAGCCCAACTTATGGCAACCTCAATACGTATCCAAATCCAATTCTGGTCCAAATCCAAATGTCTGACGGATACGGATGGCAAAAGAAACTCTCAAAAATCTCCACATACACTACTACCGACCGAGATTTATAGCATGGCGGTTTTTTTATTTTACGCGGCGGCATTGAAACCGCCACGCTAGCCTAGGTCACGGTTAATCGACCGATTAACCGCGGGCGTTTCCCGCCTCGCCACACAAAATCGATAACCGGCGTTATTTAACAAAACCGCCAAGGTTACCCTTAAAAAAAGAAAAAGGAAAAGAAAATCCTGCATCAAACCCCAATGGGGCCGACCGGGCCGATGGGATCCACGGCCGCCGCTAGGGTTCGGCGCCGTCGCCGCGGCCGGGCCCGATCCGCCGCCGGGCTCCGGTCCGCGCCGCCGTTGTTTGGGGGACGCACGGGATCCACGGCCGCTGCAGCTTGGGACGCTACGGAGCCGCTGGGGACGCGCCGGCCACGAAGCTCGCCGCTGCGGGGCGCTGGGCTGGATCCGCTGGCCGGGGGCCCGATCCGCCGCTGCGGCCGAGATCCGCCGCCGGGGCCGATCCGCCCGTCGTGGCCTCGGGATCCACCGCCGGGGGGCGGGATCCGCCGCCCGCGTCTTCTTGGAGGAGGCCCGCCACCGGATGAGGGAGGAAGCGCTGGCGATGGAGGCCCGCCGCCGCCTCGGAGGAGGGAGAGGGAGGATGGGCGGGGAGGGAGGAGGGCCCGGCGCCCGAGGTGGGGGAAGGGAGGCCGAGGCGGGTGAGGTCGGGAGAATGAGGGAGGAGGAAGAGAGAATGAGGGTGAAAACCCTAAGTCACCGTGATATATATGTCACCATGGAAATGGGCCTGTTGGGCTCGCCTTTGGGCCTTATTTCTGGTGGCGGGCTTTATAAGAAAATCGCCATCAGTAATCGATTAACCGTGGGCGGTTTTTCCTGGCGGGGCTGCCGGGCCACCTATTTTCCGTGACGGTTAATCAAATGCACGCCACGGAAAATAAAAAACCAAACACCCCGTAAAATCAATCTGTAGTAGTGATATATATGTTTTCTGGTTAGTAGTGATATATATGTTTTCTTGTATTAGTAAAAAGAGAAAAATTTTGCCATTTTTTTTCACCACCCTTTTTTCTTTCTCCTCATCCGACCTGCATGGTTATATTATTATCGTGTGAGTCCGAGGTTTGCCTTCTCGCGGGCCGTGAGTCCAATTAGGATCTGGGATTAGTTTGGAGAACAAACTCATCATAAAGCAAAAATAAAAGTCGAATATGCTAGAAGAAAGAGAAAAAAAAAAAGGAGAGAATTTAGATAGTGTATGTGTTCTATCGTAACTAGATGAATTCCCCTGGCTAAGTTCACGGGGATGCGGGGAATCAATGATAGATTTTACATGTGTTTCTATGGGTAAAAAAATTAACGATAGATTCCTCTCATATTATTACTATTATTATTATTATTATTATGGTTTAAGCTTTAAGTATAATATGGCAACATAAGTAGCTTAGTTGCTTATCGAACAACTCAGAAAGTATAATAAACACTCTAATTGAGATGGCTATTGATTAAAAAAAGTGTGCATAATTATTACAGATTTTATTTCATTCAACTCGTTGTTTGACTGTTATCATCGGGAGATACCCGAATCCAAATTAGCAATAGTATTCTAGCGAGTAATAGAGAAACGTGTGCTTGTGAAAATTATTATCTCTTTCACAATCAAAAGCAATCTCATCTCATTCACAAACAATCTCATTCCCTTTACTCTTCCTCACACACTTTCCCTTCCCTCCAATAGCCCCATAGGTGGAGCTCTCCCATGGCATGTAGACGCAGCATACAACAGTACAACACATCCATCCTGTGCTAGCATAAATTTTGCGGCAAACCAAAGGCTGCTGGCTTTGTTGTCAAAAAAAAAAGGGCTGCTCGCTTCTTGCCATTCCGACGCGCTGTAAACTGGGCCTGGGCTAGCCTTTTGGCCCAGTGCCGGCCGCCAGGAACCCTAGGTTCCATTCTTTGTCTCGCCCTCTGCTTTCACCACCGAACAGGCAGCGGCGGTGGGTGGTCGGCGCCGCAGGCAGCTGCGAGGAGAAGCTCGTCCGCCTTCACCACGATGCCCAGCCAGCGTCTAGTCCGACCTCCCTTCCTTTTCTCTTCTCATGCCGCGCAGCAGCAGAGCCCGCCCATGGCGGAACGGAGGAAGACAACGGTGCCGCCGTGGAGCTCTTTGCCGGCACGCGCTTGCCCGTGGCTGAGCGCGCCGCTGTCAAGTAGCCTTGCGACGGTGCTCAAGGAGGTCCGCACGGTGGCGTTGAGGTAAGACCGGTAGCAGCAAGCCGCCGCCGCCACCATACATTGGAGTGCCACCAGCCACTGCATTCTGTTCCGCTTGCTATTGCCGCCGCGATTCATGTGGTTTCCAAATCCGGTGGCCTGCGTCGGAGGCCTGACCGGCCACGCCCGCAGTGCTGTAGCCCCACCCTCTTTCTAGAAGAGGCAGGTGCCAATCGGTTGCATCGACACCAGTGGAGTTCGGACAGGAGCCATAGCCAGCTGCGTCCTCGGTGGTGAAGGGGCTGAGCCTCGTCCGCATCGAAGGAGAGTTTAGGCCATGATGACTCCATTGGAGCTTGGCGCTGCATGACCATTGGGGAGGGCTTGAGCCAAAGCAAGGGAGGCCGAAGGCGAATTTAAAGGCTTGTGATTGGAAGTGCGATTGGAAGAAGAATCGAAGTAGTCTGGTGAATGGGCTGCTGGAATGGAAAGAGGCATGATAGTTTCTCAACTTTTCAGTGCACTAGAACATTTGGCGCCCTTTGGGCGTCCTGCCGGGATTGAAAAGAATAAAATAATTTTAATTGTCATATATATATATATATGAATAACAAATAGCAAATGAAAACATAAGACCAACCAATAACTATAATATATCCATACAAGTTTAAACCATGTAATTATAGATGTGCATCGGGCGTGCGGCCGGCCCGGGGCGGCCCGGCGTGCGTGCCGTGCGCCCGGCGTGCTGCGTGCGGCCGGCGCTCCAAGGCACGGCCCCGTGAGCCGTCGGCCGCGTGCGGCGGCACGGCGTGCTCACCATGCGCCACCGTCGCGAGAGCCGCCGGCGCCGCAACCCGCAACTTGTGCCGTTCCTCGCGCCAGAGCCCGGCTGGGCCTCGCAGCGCTAGCTGCCAGCCTGCCCCGGCTCTCCTCGCGCCTCGCAGCTGCGCGCTGCCGCCAGACGCTGCCGCATGCCGCTGCCTCAGCGCCGCCCATGGCGCAGGGCCGCTGCCTGCCAGGCCGCCGCGGGCTGCGAGCTCGCTTTGCGCAGCGCCGCCAGCCGCTGTGGGAGGCGGGAGGGGAGCAAACGACCGGCGCAGGGTTGGCTAAGGGGACGGAGCAAAGCGCCCGAGGTGAGGAGCGCGGCGTAGCTGCGTGGGGCGAGCGATCGCGAGGTGCGGAAGCCTTGAAGGGGAGCCGGGACGGAGGATGAGGATGACGGATGACGGGATGTGTTCGGTATTGAGAAAATAAAAGTGTGTATCAGATACTTATGGTGGGTCGGGCCAAATTCACGGTTCTTTTCTAATTTCATCGGGCGGCCGGGCCGCGTTTATCGATGCGGCATCGGGCCGGTGACGGCCTGTGCACGGCCCGGGTCACCGGCCGCGTGCCGTTACCTCGCCAGGATCACCCGTCCGCCGTGCGTGCCTCGGGCCGGGCCAAATTCCGTGCCACGGGCGGCCGACGGGCCTCGTCTTTGCATGCACATGTATACATGTAATATAGTGTACAAACATAAGGATTATTAAATAAACATGTGATTTTGCGATCTCTAAAGTTGGATTCAGCATAATCTTGTTCTTCACTTTGCATCTCTGTTCTTTCAACCATGTTAGAAGTTGTCACTTCCACAACCTAAAATTGGGTATATATGTTTTGATTATAAAATGGTAATTAGTACAAGTCATTAAAACACTAAGCAATTAGATGCACATATACACTTAACTCGCACCTCAACATTTGCCACGTGTAATATGAAAAATGTTACGCAATAAAAAAATTACATTATGAATATCCAATCCATTGCACTAAAAATCGATTTGATTTTGGCGAAAGCACCGGCACAATCTTTTCCGTGGCGGGCACTTTTTTGCCCGCCACGGAAAATACCGCCACATCGTGTTTTTTTTCCGTCGCGGGCGTGTTTGCCGCCACGAAAAGATTTTTTGCGTGGCGGGCACCTTAACACGCCGCCACGCAAAATAGCGTATTTTTGCGTGGCGGGTAAGGTGCCCGCCACGCAAAAAAATCTTTTTCCGTGGGCGCACCTTTAAAGGCCCGTCACGGGTTAGCGAGAGGCCCAATAAGCCTAGTAGAGCCCAATAGCCATGTGCGCCTATAAAACCAAGCACTTAGGGTTTACCACTCCATCCCCACTCTCCATATTCCTTCCCCGCCCCGGCCCTCTCTCCCACCCAGTCGGCTCTCCCGCCACCTACTCTCTCTCCCTCGGTCCCCCACTCTCTCCACCGTGGCGGCGCCCTAACCACGGCCGACTTGGCGTGCATCCCGGGCGGCCCTAACTTTCACCGGCGGCGGCGCGCATCAAGGCATGGCGGCGTGGATCCACCTCGGCGGCGAGCCCCAACGCGTGGTGGAGGATCCGGTCGTCGGCCCCAACACGCGGTGGTTTCCGGCGTGAATCTACCGCCTGGCGAGGAAGTACTTGGCGACGGCGGCGCGCCTCCTTCCTCCTCCGGCGGTCTTCTTCCCGGCGGCGCGCCGCCAAGAGCGTGGGGATGGCGGATCGAGGGCGTGGGCGGCGGATCTGTAGCGGAGCCAAGACCGCGCGGCGGATCGAGGCTCCCACGGCGGGATCCCTACTCGGCTCGTTGTTGCATTTGCATCTTGTAATCGTGTCAAACGTTTGTTTCATCATCTAGTCGTTGCATTAGCTAGTGTTGCATTAAGTTGTAAACATGTTTGTGTACCGCGAATAGAATCAAAAAGGCAGGTGTGGAGACATGCACACGCCGCGCCGTGACCGCGCCCACTTTGTAACCACCGCCATGACCGGTTCACCGTGCTTGTCGCGTGGGTTCCCGAAAGATGGATCACCACGCAAAGGATCGGTCGTGGCGGGGGATTAAGGAACAAGCAATGCATTGTGAACAAGTCGCGCCATTCGCAGCGACATCCTATGTCTCTCGCTCTCTCGCTCTCTCGCTCCGCCTCGGTTAGGGTTTTAGTCGCCACAGCCACCACTGCGTAGGGACCGCGTCGTCGCCGGAACTCCTCGCTAGAGTCCCTGGTTCCAACACCGTGGTATCGAGCCGGTTTATGCATTATAGTGGCTCGGTGAGTCCCCCATCGCCGCCGAAGAAGAAGTTCGCCGCCCCGCCGCCGGCACCGGAGGAAGTGAAGATGGGAGACGGGTCGCCGAGAGTGGACATGGTGTCAAGGAGACGTCGCTGATGTGGCCAATGCTCACGCGGGACAACTACACCGAGTGGTCCATGTTGATGCAGTGCAACTTCAAAGCTTTGAGATCCGGGAGGTGATCGACCCGGTACCAATCCGAAGAGGGCGCACAATCGGCGGGGCAATGAGCTCGCCATGCGCCGGCAGGTGTCGAAGGAGATGTGGTGGCCGCTTGGTCGCCACAAGACCATCAAGGAGGCGTGGGAGGCGGTGAGAAAGATGCGAGTTGGTGTCGATCGGGTGAAAGAGGTAAACGCCCAAAGATTGCTGAAGGACTTTGAAAATATTGCCTTCAAGGATGGAGAATCGGTGGATGACTTTGCCATGAGGATCACTAATCTCGTGGGCAACTTGAAGACCATGGGGGAGGAGATTGAAGATGTACGCATGGTCAAGAAATTCTTGCGCGTGGTACCGGCCAGATTCACCCAGGTGGTCGTGTCCATTGAAATGTTTCAAGATCCGAAGAAGATCTCGGTGGACGACGTGGGGGGGTTCCTCGGGCGGGCGGAGGATCGCTTGGAAGACAAGGTCGATCACATCACCGACAAGGCGGGCGGCTTCTCCTCGCGGAGGAGGAGTGGCTCGAGAAGAACAAGCATTGTCTCCACTCCGGCCACAAAGGAGGGAGGCGGTGGATCGCGCAAATGGTCTCGAAGGGCAAAGCGGCGGCGCGCTCATCGGGGACGGTGGCAGCCTGGGGTGTCAAGCTAACATCCGAGGGCACGCCGCGACGCAAGGGGCTGTGCCGAATTGTGGCATCTATGGCCACCGGGCGAGGACCGCAAGAGGCCCAAGAAGGAGAAGAAGAAGGAGGTGCGGCAAACCGAGGTTTAACGTGGTGATCGGGGGGCACCGACTCGGCCGGGTGCTCATGCCGGGCGACGCGGCGACGCCGTGGGCAACCTCGTCTCGGTGTGTGCACTGACCGAAGCGGATCACACCGACCAACGTTCCTGATGATGTGTGGGTGCTCGACACTGGTGCTAGTAACCACATGACAGGCACCGTGTCGCCCGACACAACTCAATGAACGAAGTCCGCGGGAACGCTGAGGTTTGGTGATGGGTCTCGCGTGGAGATTGCCTGGTGTTGGCTCGGTTGTGATGCAAGGCCGGGAGCAACAAGATAAGGTAATCGACAAACGTTTACTACATTCCTAAATTAAAGAGTAGCATTGTCGGTTTGGGTCGGCTTAGAGGAGAAGGGGTTTAAGTGCACATTGGGAGATGGGAAATTGTGTGTTTTTGATCAAGAACGAGAAGTTGATTGTGGCTGCTCCTAGAATTGCTAATAGGCTATACAATTGTCAAGGTTGGGTTGTTCGAACCAATTTGTCGTTAGCAAATGCGTAAGAAAAAATCATGGCAAAGTGGCATGCTAGATTTGGCCATCTCGAATTTTAGAGCCTTGAGTGAGCTTAGTTCCAAAAGTATGGTGGTGGGTATGCCGGTTGTGAAAAGAGTTGAGCAAGTGTGTGATGGTCGTGTCTTGGGAAACAACATAGGAAACCATTTCCTCAAGTGTCAAATTTTAGAGCTGCAAGTGGCCTAGAGCTAGTGCATGCGATTTGTGTGTGGGCAAATCACCCAAAAAGTATTGGTGGTGCTTCTTACTTCCTCGTTGGTGGTGGATGACCATAGTAGATATATGTGGATTGAGATGCTAAGATCTAAGGATCGCTTTGGAGTGTTTCAAGAATATCACCTTTGCTAAAAGCTCAAGTTGAATCTGGTGGCAAGCTTAAGGCAATTAGAAACAGATGGGGGGGGAGAGTTTACCTCTAATGTTTTCTCAATTTTTTTTTGCAATGAGGGAGGGATTAAGCATTACACTATCGCTCCATATACTCCTTAGCGAGAATGGAGTAGTGGAGAGAAGGAATCAATCAGTGATTGAAATGGCCAGTGTTTTTTTGAAGTCCATGAAGGTCCCATCAAGTTTCTGGGGGTGAGGCGTAACTGCAGATTTATCTCGTTAAATAGGTCACCTACCAAGGCCCCGAATAACAAAACCCCATTTGAAGTTTGGCATGGCAAGAAACCCCGAGTTGATCATCGAAGATTTTTGGTTGTGTGGCACATGTGAAAATAGTTGGACTGGCTTGTCAAAATTGTCCGACGGATCTAGTGCTATGGTCTTCATTGGCTATGAGTTAGGGACTAAAGGGTATGTGATCGTTTGATCTTGCAAACAAGAGGTTGGTGGTGAGCGGTGAGGGATGTCATATTTGAAGAAAATAAGCCATGGAACCTGGGTCCGACTCGAGTGCAACATAGATCAATCTCAGTTTGACACTTTCATTGTTGAGTATGAAACAGCCCGACCAAAATCCGACAACGAGGGAATGGTGGTGACAATGTTGAGTATCTGTTGACGTTTCTTAACGCACACGAGATAAACCGCAAGCGCCACGGAATCGTCGTTGTAGCTTTCACCCGAAATATTCGTGGTATCGTATTTTCCATAGGGAACGGATGTACTCTCTCCTAACTAGTTTGCCCAAGGACACACACGACCAAAGATGGGGAGGATTAGCGAGAAGGATCCCTACACCTTTAATGTCTATGGTTAGCCGCTCTCGAGCTACTTGTTCACCGGGCACCGCCCACGCCCATCCAGGCGTAGTCCGCAATTAGCTCTCACGACACGGCCCGAGCGTGGGGGATTTCAAAGGACCGGACAAGGCTTGTCACGACCAAGCCGCCTACCCCCTCAACCGTGGGATGCACCGCAAAAGATAGAAAACCGCTAGCCCAAACACCACGCTTCACGCTTAGTGATTATCACTCTAGTGTTTGCTGGGTTCCCCGGTCAAAGGGTTCCACCACTAGAGTCCCGACCGAAGGTACGGCTATCGATCCCGCAAAACAAGTAGATAAATCATGGATAAACAAAAGACAATAAAAGATTATCAGGACCGTGGAAGCTTACTTAGCCAAGATCCCGTTAAGGAGCCAAGCACGAATCCACCGAGGTACAAGGTTGGGGAGACACCGACAAGTCCGGCGCTCCCGCTCTCCCCCTTCACATCTCTCCTCCGCCAATCTCTACTACTAATGAGGGCCTAAGCCCATTGGAGTGAAGGGGTAGAGTAGAGGGAGAGCTCTCTTAGAGGAGAGGGAGAGACTCTTCCTTGGAATGGTGTGTGTCCCGAATGAGGGGAGAGAGCCTCCTTTATAGGTAGAGGAGAGGGGGCTCTTTGGAAGATGGCCATCCCCACATGGAAGGAGCAAAAGCGACTTAGGAATACCTTCTAAATTGTCAAACCGACCATCCAACGCCGTAGTGCCCGCTTTTGGAAGGTAATGAACCGCCTCCCCCGGGCCGGGCCCGAGCCGCCCCAGGGAGTGCGCCGCAGTGGGGCGCACGCACCTCACTGGGCCTACGCTTCGAGCCGGCAGGTGGCGTTGTTGGGCCCGAAAAGTTGTAGGGGCGGCGTTGGCTCGGCCCAGTTCTACGTGTTTGGTCCATTTCTCCCTTGGGCTTGATGTTCTTCAGAATGCGCTTCCGTGGAGGCGTCTTTTGGTATATTTTCCACTTGTTTCTTATATAAATCTGCACAATAATAATTTGGACACTACTACAAGTGGAAATATGTGAGTTATAAATGTATATGAGTATGATAAGGTATAGTTTTACTCCCTTTATGGTAGTAAGTTGACGGGAAAAATGTGTCGTTAGTGACCGCCAACAAACTCCCCCCAAGCTTACCTTTTTGCGTGTCCTCGAGCAAAAGATAAATACTTGGTTGTTGATCAGGAGTTGCTACTATGCCGATTACATTTCACAAGTGCCGTGGGGTTATAATAAGATTTTCTACTAGAGTTTGAATAAAATGGCACATCTTTTTTCCCACCCTTTATTACCTTTCATCGTAGCGGGGCTTTTTAACTTTTCTCAAAGTCTTGGGCGGTTGCCGATAGAACGGTTTTAATGTAAATACTTATCATTCATCCTTTTGATCAACTTTTTTTATCCGGATTTATTTATTTAGATTATATATTTTTTTTTTTCGAGAAAGTATGGGCTTTATTGCTACATATATATATATATATATATTTTGGAGAGGTGGGCTCTTCTCGCCCTAGACTTTTGTCTTTTATTTCCTCTCTTTCTTTTTTTTTTTTTTAGAGATGTGGGCTCTACTCGCCCCCGGACACGTGTCCATTTTTCATCTCATTTTTTTTTTTTTTCTCTTTTTTTTTTTAGCATAGCCCATATTTCTCTTTTTCTTTCAAAGTAGATTCCCTGGATGTTAAGTTTCTCTTTTTGGATGAAGTCATAGCAAATCTATTTGTACCATATCATACTTGGCAATAACTTAGACTAGATGGAGCTTATGCAACCCATATGAATCAGGTTTTTCAGGATGAGTTTTTAGACTTAGCCACTAAACCCAAACTTTAGAGAAATTTGAATTATAATATAGGCACAAGGCGAAAAACATAAGACAGAGCTACTATTCATCATTTCAACGAGGGACTAAGACTAAACATTTTCATAGCTCATATGTATCGAGTGGAATTTTGTCCTCCCCCCTTTTTTTTTTTTTTTGTAGTATAACTCATCATTTCATAACATAGAGAATATATAATCAAAATGTGAGATATACGTTACCTTTCTTGGAGTCCTCCCCCAAGCTAGCTCTTTACTTACCTTTCATGGTTGTGCTAGCTTGAGCGCGCAATGATTTGAGTTGTGATTGGTCGCGTGGTTGGAGGCTCCCCCCAAGCTTGTCTTTTGATATCATCACAAAAACAGGACAAAGAACTTGGGGTTGAAAGGTTTATCTCCTCTTCTCTCATTTCTCCTCATTCTTCTCTCCCCTTTCTTTTATTATTGTTATGAAATGTGAGAGCGAGAGTTTTGCACAAACCACCGGTTGAAGAGGAAGGAGTTAAATGGTAGTTGTTCGCCTCGTCCTTCTCCATCATGAATTGCTCGGTGTTCGTGCATTTATGTTGGGGAGATCTCAGATGGGTGTGCTTGTATGCCTGAGAGACCTCCCCCACACTTATTCTTGTACCTGTTTATTTTAAACAAAGAAAACAAAACAAAAACAACAACATGGCTCTATCGGCAAGAATACCGTGGAGCTTTTATTATGAGAACTTTATTTTATTTTTATTTTATTTTATTTCTATTTTTATTTGTTCACCTCATCATGACTTCAAGCAAGGCTCATAAAAGAGGCAAGTGTAAGCATAGCCTTGATTCATCTCCAACATAAAATACTTTCATAAATCATGACAACAAAGCTCTAAGTTCATTAACCAAACTCTAACACCATGTCAAGGTTTGATTAGAGGAGATCATTTTACCCTAAGCACCATGCTCAATGTAAAAAGACCTATGGATGTATTTCATATGTAAATGCACCCAAACTCAAAGCATATGCCATAACAAGGGAAGCATGGAGTTTTATATTCATGGAGACAAACATGAGTAAGAGTGTTGGTGAACATTTATTTCCCTTGCATACCTAGATATACTTTACCCGGCAAAGATCTACGGATGAAGCATCGAAGTTGTTGCCGCGGGTTGCGTGATGGCTTTTGTCGGTGTACCATAAGACTAGGCCACACACACACAAATTTGTGTGTACGGGTCATGGGTCTTAATGGTAGCAAAGAAGGGATGAGAGATAAACCCATCTTGCTTGTGGAAGCAATGATGAGTGGAGTCAGGCAAGCACTTTTTGGTATGTACCTTGATCATGCGGGGCCAACCTACTCCTCTCTTCTCTTATTGATTTTTTCTATTCTATTATATATATATATATATATATATATATATATATATATATATATATGTATTTTTCAACAACACTCTCTTTTTTTTTTTTTTTTCTCTTTTTTTTTTCAATCCTTTTTTTTTCAATAAATTTTTTTTTTAGCAAGGCAGGCCCCGACATCATCTTTTATTCACCATTTTTTTTGTATGACGCCTTGGTGTATGGAGCTTGAGAGTCTCACCATCTTTCCCCCACACTAGGACTTCTGTGCAAAAGTCAAGTGTGCAAAGTCCGGGTCTCCTTTTGAGCGTGTTCCATCATCCATGAGCATCAATTTTTTTTTTGTGCTGATGTCGGCCCCATGTTTTCAAGCATCGCATGCCTCTCCACACAGAAATGGTTAGCGACAAGAATACCCGAAGGTGCATACTAACTTGATAACATGCTCTTGCTTTATTAATAAGAACAAAGGGAAAAACTCTTTTTTTTTCAAGAGAGATTTATTCATCTTTTTTTTATGATCCGGGTTATCTCCCGGCAGTGCTTTGTTTATGGTCGTAAGCTTGACCATGGGAATTCATCTTTGGCTATGAACGGTGGTGAAGTTCCCAGCTTCACCACTAAGAAGTTAGCGTTACGCTTAAGCTGCAAGGTTAAAGCCATCGTGCCACTACGATATCGACAAAACTTGTGATACACGAAGACATCCACAACCATCCTCTTGAAAAGTTTGTGAACGAGGATTAAGAGAAGGTTGGGGTCCTCGTAGGGGCACGTGGTGAGAAGCAAGACAACCCTAGAGATCCAAAGAGGTGAGCATGTATCATGAGAAGTTTCAAATGAAAACTCGACATGCTCACAAGCAGGTTCATGCTTGGTCTCAAGAGTTGTTGCTTCGTGCATGTCCATGGCACTTGAGTTCTTATCCTTAAAAGATATGTCATGAAGAACGAACATTGAATCTCGACCATTGTCAAGAGCAACGTTTTGCTGGCCAGAAGGACATGTCTTGCGTTCGAGTGAGGGCGATGGGTGTTTCGTTTCACTAAGATGCGAAAGCAACTTAGGTGAATCGAATGGTGTTATGAACGTCGCCTCCTCGAACGAGTTTTGGTTGGGAAGATGCTTCACCTTTGGGATTTCTAGGTGGGAGGCACAAGCATTCTTTCCCAACTTCTCATCATGGCTCTCCTCTATAGGTTTTTCATGAAAAATCTTTTCAAGAGGGTAGCCTATGAGAAGATCAAAGTCGAGGATGGGATAGATATAGAAATCTAAGTGAACCTCGATTCCATGAATTTTCATTGGCACGGCCCTAGCAATACCACAACATGCAAAGATGAGTCCGAATTGACCCTTGAAGAGTCTATCGGTCGAGGCTAGTAGCATATTACCCAAAAGGGTTTCCGCAAGATATTGTGACATGATATTCGCCTCTGTTGTGGGGTTGTGTAGGGCATCTAAGGAATTTCCTCGTAATGAACAAGGTATGGTCGTGGAAGGTGAAAGAATCGAATTGAAGAAGAACGCGTTTCACCTCCATTAACCATTCTTTTGAAGGTTTCATGTTAGAGGAAGATTTCTTAGCCGGAGCTCGCGGCTCCATTTGCTCCATTCGTGCCATAGAAGGTTCAAGGTTCTCCCATGATCCTCGAATTTGATCGGGAACTCCGAAGGATAAAGCATCCCTTCCTTCGGTGTTCGTGGTTCGGGTGAGGGCTCGGCAGTCGGTTCTATTGATGGTATAGGGAATGGTTCGACTGATGAGGGCTCCTCAAAACTTGACATGCCCTTGTGATGGAGGGGAGTAGGTTCTACAACGGGAGAAGCATGCTTTTCTAGGATGTTATCAAGGATTCTTCTCGCTCCGTTTGTAGGTTTGCGTGAAAACGACCCTCCGACGGTCATGTCAAGGCATAGGGCGGCGTCTATGTCAAGACCGAACAAAAGATATGCAAAAGCACACTATCGGGTAATGACAAGTCTGGGCTAGCATGTATTAACATTGTAAACCTAGCCCAGCTGCACTTATGGACTCCTTCTCGTCCCCGCTTGAAATCGAGGATTGTCCTTGGTAGGGTGTTGATGGGGAAAATGCTAGACAAAAATTGTCTTTCGGTTCTTTCCAATCCCCATTCAAACTTCCTCACGACATTCGTGTACCATTGTTACGCTCTCCCTAAGAGGAAAAACGGAAACAACGCCCACATGATATTTTCTGTGTCATGCCAGAATGCTTAGGCACGCACATATCTCCTCGAGAACTTGTAGGTGGCTACATGGGTTTTCGGTGTGGTAGCCGAGAGAAGGGTCTCGCCCGAACAATGGATTTTAAATACGGATGGAGTTCATAGCGGATGAAAGTTTTGGTGTTGAAAAAGATTTTGGCTCTCGTGAACTCCTCGGTTGAAGCCGGAAGGATTTTCAAAAGGTGTGGTTGGCTTCATTTTCAAAAAAAGAAAAGAAATAACTATTTTGATTTTTTTTTAAATAGATAGATACGAGGACTCACTAAGTTCGAAGATAATAGCAACCGTTCCCGGCAATGGCGCTTAAAGCTTGTTGACGTTTCTTAACGCTATCACGCAGATAAATCCGCAAGCGCACGGAATCGTCGTTGTAGCTTTCACTTTTAGGAAATATTCAGTGGTATCGTATTTTTTTGTGGAACGGATGTACTCTCTCCTAACTAGTTTGCCCAAGGACACACACGACCAAAGATGGGGAGGATTAGCGAGAAGGATCCCTACACCTTTAATGTCTATGGTTAGCCGGCCTCGAGCTACTTGTTCACTTCGGCACCGGCCCACGCCCATCCAGGCAGAGTCCGGCAATTAGCTCTACGACACGGCCGAACGTGAGGGGATTTCAAGGGGCCGGACAAGGCTTGTCACGACCAAGCCGCCTACCCCCTCAACCGTGGGATGCACCGCGAAAAGATAGAAAACCGCTAGCCCAAACACCACGTCTACGCTAGTGATTATCACTCTAGTGTTTGCGAGGTTCCCCGGTCAAAGGGTTCCACCACTAGAGTCCCGACCGAAGGTACGGCTATCGATCCCGCAAACAAGTAGATAAATCGTGGATAAACAAAAGACAATAAAGATTATCAGGACCGTGGAAGCTTACTTAGCCAAGATCCCGTTAAGGAGCCAAGCACGAATCCACCGAGGTACAAGGTTGGGGAGACACCGACAAGTCCGGCGCTTCCCCCGCTCTCGCCCCCCTTCACATCTCTCCTCCGCCAATCTCTCTACTACTAATGAGGGCCTAAGCCCATTGGAGTGAAGGGGTAGAGTAGAGGGGAGAGCTCTCTTAGAGGAGAGGGGAGAGACTCTTCCTTGGAATGGTGTGTGTGTCTTGAATGAGGGGAGAGAGCCTCCTTTTATAGGTAGAGGAGAGGGGGCTCTTTTGCAAGATGGCCATCCCCACATGGAAGGAGCAAAACCGACCTAGGAATACCTTCTAAAATCAAACCGACCATCCAACGCGTCGGTAGTGCCCGTTTTTGGAAGGTAATGAACCGCTCCCATTTGGGCCCAAGCGCCTCGGCCGTGGTGCGGCCGCACCGAAGGGTGCGCAGCGCGCCCGCGGGGGGCCGGCCTTCCTGCTTTCGGCAGGTGGCGTTGTTGGGCTGAAAAGTTGTAGGCGGCGTTGGCTCGGCCCGATTACCCGTGTTTGGTCCATTTCTCCCTTGGGCTTGATGTTCTTGAGGGGAATGCGCTTTCAGGGAGGCGTCTTTTGGTATATTTTCCACTTGTTTCTTATATAAATCTGCACAATAATAATTTGGACACTACAAGTGGAAATATGTGAGTTATAAATGTATATGAGTTTGATAAGGTATAGTTTTACTCCCTTTATGGTAGTAAGTTGACGGAAAAATGTGTCGTTAGTGACCGTCAACGTATCCCGGTGCATCTCTCCGGGGATGGGATACGTGGGTCGAGTAGTGGAGTGGGTCACAATGAAGCTCCACACTCACCACAAACCCAAAATTATCTAGTCCAGCTTCGGTTTTGGTGAAAATTCGAGGCAGCTCAAGAAGGGGGCAGAGATTTAGAGCAATTTCGTGAGCGCTTGATTCAAGCGATGAGATTCTCGGACTATGAGTACATGTGGGGTGTGCATGCTTGCGCCAGATGAGCCGGCAAATGTTGATCGGGCTCTAGAGGGAGACTCACGGAAGGAAGCTATGAAAGCTGAGTTGGACTCAATTATTCGAGAACAACACTTGGGAGTTTTCGATTTTGCCCAAAGATCACAAGGCTATAGGCCTTAAATGGGTGTTTAAGGTGAAGAGAGATCCTGCAGGGAATGTTGTGAAACATAAAGCTAGGCTGGTGGTGAAGGGGTATGCACAAGTTCAGGGGGTGGACTATGATGAAGTCTATGCTCCTGTTGCCAGACTTGAAACAGTGAGGCTGTTGCTAGCCCTTGCTGCTCAAGGTGAATGGGAGGTCCATCACATGGATGTAAAGTCAGCATTTTTGAATGGAAATCTGAGTGAAGATGTGTATGTCCAGCAGCCACCTGGGTTCTCTGATCCAAAGGCACCTAAGAGAGTTCTGAAATTGAAGAAGGCCCTGCATGGGCTAAAACAAGCTCCAAGAGCCTGGAATGCCAGATTAGATCAAGAACTATATAAGCTGGGTTTCATGAGAAGAAGCATAGAGCATCTTTGTGTATAAAAAGAGGTTCCGCGCGATCCCCGCCGCTGGTAGGTGTCTATGTTGATGACCTCATCATTTGTGGGCGAGCGGCAACAATATTGTTGCATTCAAGCAACAAATGAGACACACATTAAATTATGAGTGATCTTGGACTATTGAGTTACTATCCTGGTTTGAGGTGAAGCAAAAGCCGGGGGAGATCACTATTTGTCAAAGTGCTTATGCTAAGAAGATTGTGGAAATATTTGGGATGAAAAGGGTGTATCTTGTTGACACACCCATGGAGCAACATGTCAAGTTGCTGCCAGGCAAGTCTGAATCAGCATGGAATGCAACAAAATACAGAAGCTTAGTTGGGAGTTTGAGATACCTAGTAAATTCTAGACCAGACCTTGCATATGCTGTGGGAATGGTCAGCAGGTTTATGGAGAAGCCAAACTCTGAACATTGGTCTGCTATCAAGAGGATAGTGAGGTATGTTGCAGGAACAACTGATTTGGGTTGCAAGTATGTCAAGAGTGGACATTCTCGAAGTTGTGAGTTTTCAGCGGCGGTGACCATGCCGGGTGATCTAGAAAAGAGGAAGAGCACATCAGGGGTTCTGTTCTATCCGGGTGGCAATGCAATCACTTGGAGCTCACGTAAAACAAAGGGTGGTGTCTTTATCATCCTGTGAGTCATATATGAATAACAAATAGCAAATGAAAACATAAAGACTAACCAATAACTATAATATATCCATATATACTTTATTACAATTAAAATCAACTAAGTTTAAACCATGTAAATATATTGTACAAACATAAGGATTGTCAAATAAACATATGATTTTGCGATCTCTCCAAAGTTGGATTCAACAGAATCTTGTTCTTCACTTTGCATCTCTGTTCTTTCAACCATGTTCGAAGTTGTCACTTCCACAACCTAAAATTGGGTATATATGTTTTGATTAGAACAAGTCATTAAAACACTAAGCAATTAGATGCACATATACACTTAACTCGCACCTCTAGCCACATCAAAAACTTCAAAGCAGCCCCTCTAGCCACATCAAAAACTTCAGGCTTCTCAATTCTATTATTCTAGAACTCTCAGAGTGCAAGAACAATTGTCAATTGAGCATGAGTATGGATTTTTGGTGTGACACCTCCTGATAGCTTCGACATGAATGTTCTATAGTTGAAAATTCCAGTATGATAGGGAAAAAAATCAACAATGGATACAAAAGGACTTCAAGTCATCAACCGTGGCTAACTCAAAACTGGTGCACAAACATCAAATTAGAATGAACCAATTAGAACCTTTTATCGAAGTCGTGCAACTAAAATGGAGGTCAATATTAGTGATTTTAACCATCTGTATATCCCAATCCCATGATCCATCCATTTTGCAGTTGCAGGCCACTTCTAATGAAAATGTGCTGTCACAATTTAAATATACATAATATCTATTCCTTGAAAAACAATCTCAGTAGCAATATTCACATGTTTAGATCATCACACGTTTAGATGGATAGGCAAAGAAATTCAAAAAACTTAACGAAGTTGTTGGTGCTGTCTCCAGACCTGCTTAGTCTCCATTGCCAACTCCTACTAACCACTCCTAAAGTAATTTTGGCAAGGTGTGGAAAAGAAAACAAACACGTTCAGATTCAGTTCTACTTAGATGTGTAAAGAAGCAGCCATGGGAAAATTAGAACGGTGGGCCTTTTTGGTTCCGCTGCATCTAGCTTGCTGCTAAATGAAGCTCTTCTCTCAAGAGTAGTGAGAATTCTCCACAAATATGCACTTCAGCTCTTGTGTCTAGTCACCATTTGTTCGGATGTGAACACTGAGGTAGTCATCTGTAGGTGCTGAAGTGATGGAGAAAGGGTGCCTGCAAACACAAAGCCACAACAGGTGAATACCAAACTAATCGGAAACTAAGTAGATCGAGGAGATTCAAATCGGGAGTCATACAGACCATTGAAATGAAGAAATTATTGGACACTGTCCACTTCTGTACCGAAAACCATAGGGCATTAACATTGTTATGGTCAATGATGTGCTGGCACAAGGGCAGGGTTCACCTTGAACATTATCAACACTCCTGAGCTCATTGAAGGTGGATATATTAATGAGCAGGCTGTTCATCTAAAATGGAAATACAATTTACCTAGTGCTATAAAAAGGGATGGTGACATGAATTTCAGGTTTATGTCTATAATATAACAATTCAAACACAGCAAAGTTAGAAATAAGTATTTTATTGACCAAAAGAGGCCTTTTTTTAAGTTAACATTCAGAAGTTATTCACATCAGAATGTCAAGGAGCAAGAAGCCTAGAGATGATTGCTTAAAAAAGAGGGGACTAAAGCTGTGAAACTGAAATGAATGTAGGCACCTAAGGATACAAGCCACTGACCTAAAAGCTGTTTGGGCAGTTGCTGAATGATAATCAACATGCCAAGGAACAAAAGCAATGATACTCTGCGTCTACTGTTGCAGGTATCAAGCATTAATCTCGATTATTTGAAAGGAGAAACCATACAAGGATTCAATCAGGTATCAAGCATTATTTCAACACACACTGTACAAAGGAACAAGAGAGACAGTCCAAATCAATTTAATCTTAAGTACTATAGATAAATACTAAAAATATCGAAGTCTGTTTAGATCTGCCACCAAAACTTGTGGAGTAAAATTTGAGCCAACACACCGGATCACATTTTAAATGTTGCCAGCTCGGGGTGAACCTGCAATCTGTGACATTTGCCCAGCTTGAAACAAGTCCGCCCAATCTATTATCAACTTGAAGACAACTGTTTTAGCCTTTGAGCAGCTTTTATGTTTATGTTTTCACACCCATCCACTCTGCTTTCAACCTGAACTCGGCTCTTTAGCCTTTGAGTAGCTTGTTGTATTTATTTTCAGTTTCTGTAGCAAATGGAAGCCATTCAGTTTAGTTATTCTCAACCTGAAGTAGTGAAGTTACTTCTCAAAGCATTAACACTGGCTTACTTACAATGATTTGCTACTGGCTAAGGAGCATGTATGGTTTAATATGTGTACGCCACATGTACAAGTCATAACCTACTCATCGATCACGTGGTCCTCTTGCCAACACACAAGATCAAAGGTGCACATAAAAACAAAAATAACTATTCTGCCAAAAAAACTACATTCTAGGGATGGGACAAATAGATATTTCAGAAAACGATATTCATCAAACAAGCAGGTGTTTCTTCCTGTAAAATAAATTTCATGTCAGTACACCTCAATTGCTGTTGATTGTCAAAAAAGTTCTGTTCACACCAATGTTGTCACTGTTCCCACGTAGCAATAATTTTCATCCATACAATGGCTAACACGAGTACTAATTCTAAGATCATAGATAGCAGTCCAAACCCAAGAAGATTGGAAGATCAATGAAGAGTGGCGGGGTACAACATAATTTTTTCATCTTCCATGCTCTACATGCCAGTGAAACAAATCTTTCGCGCTAATTGTCATGTTCAAGATAAAGTGAAATTGCAATCCACCAATACACGCCGAACTGGACTCTTCCAAACTACAACTAAAATAATCACGCAACAAACAAATCACGGGCAACATCTGCTGGCAAAAATACAGAAGGGACATGATAAGTTGATAATTCAAGAGATAAGCATATGGGAGAACATCACAGAAAAAGACCTTTTTCTCGTGGACGCACACAACGAAGAACGTGAAAATCCTGGGGCTCAGGTCACGCCCCCATCTCCGACACAGCCCAGCTGCAACACAGCAAGCTGCAAGGATGACACAACAAGAAAACAACCATCAAGCCAAAATCGCCCATTGCAAACACACATAGTCAAGAATGGTGTGGTGCGGGCGTTTAGATCCGACGAACGGAGAGAACCGGGAGAGGATGAGATGGAGGATTTTGGATGGGGTTAGGGTTTCGCAACAGGGAGGGAAAGGGAGAACATTAGTTGGACGGAGGAGATACGAGGTGGAGACGCTTGATCCGGGAATCGAATCGGAAGCGAGAGCTAGGAGAAGCCGATGGAGAGGGGAAGCACAGAGGCCTTGTTGTAGTAGACGTTGAAGCGCTTGAGCTGGAGGTCGGAGTCGCCGCCGTAGCAGCCGGTGGTGTCGATGTCGCGTGCTCAGGCACACCAGCCCAGCCGGGCGGTGGGAAGGACCGCGTGGCCCCTACCGGCCGCGGGAGCGAGCTCGGCCGCGCGCCCGCGAGGACCGAGGGCGTGAGCTCGCGCCAGCGTTGGCGCCGGCGGGGGCGCGAGCTCATGGGTCGGCGCCAAGACCTCTCGCGAGCCGCCCGAGCAAGGGAAGGGAGGGAGGCAGCGATGGAGGGAAGGGAGGGAGAGAGGGTGGCGGCGCAAAGGAGGGAGGGAGGGAGGAGGGGGAGGGAGACACGCTGGTGGGAGCGAGCACCACGCAGGGGCGACGACGTGTCAAAACAGGAGAAGGCCACCAATGCCCGAAATGTCGTGGTGCGAGGAAACCCGGGTGACTTTTAATAACCCCGATATGTAGGAGTATATTCTTGAATACAAATACAAAAAAATAGATGTCTCGGACTTGGATATTTATTACTTAGTCCATCTCAAAGATCATATTGTTAATTCAACATATGTACATGAATAGAATTTTAATACTAACTTTGTCAAAACTAATGTGAATAAAATCAAAGTACACTTCTAATAATCTTTAATATTGAAGTAAACTAAATTATAGTAGATATAATATTTTAATAAAGATAGAAAATGAGAATGACGGTCTAAAAGTGTACAAAAGAAAAACTACTATGGAGGGAAAATATATAGAAATCAAATTTTTAAAAATGAATTTCTAAATAATGATTTAGAGAATGAGCTTTTGGAAAAAAAAACCTTTAGGGATATTCTTTATTTTGTATGGTATATTCCGTTAGTCCCTGGTCTAGGATCAAAGGAATAATTGAGGAAGATGTTTATTTATAGTGGATTCAATCCCCAGTAATCCCCTCAAAATTAGAGATTAAATGAACAAGCCCTTAGTTGGATAGAAAAAAAAATCCTTGTCCTAGAACATCTCAAGTACTCCCTTCATTCCAGATTGTAAGTCATTCCAAGAATCTTGAGAAGTCAAAACATTTTAAGTTTGACCAAAATTATAAAAATAATTATATAGATTTGTGATATCTAATAGATATACTATGAAAATATAATTAATGAAGAATTTATTGATACTTAGTTGACACCCTATGACACCCTAAATGTTAGTATCTTAATCTTATCATATATATTCGGTCAAATTTAAGATGCTTTGACTCTCTAAAATTTTTAGAACGACTTTACAGTTTGGGATGGAGGGAGTAATTCCTAAATAAAATATTTGTTGAATTGATGATATTTTTTCAAGTGACCAAAAATACAAAACTTGTAACATATCCAACAATATTGAAAAAGAATAAAATTATCTGATTTTGCAATGGTAAAAAATATTGAAAATAAAAATTGATATTATCACCAATAGTTTCTAATAATTTACTCCAAAAATTCAAAAATAGACCCACTTAGTGGGCACCTACGTTACGCCGATGCAGCTGCCACTGTGGCCCTACAACTGGCCATCCAACAACTAACTCAGTACCCACAACCTTCAAAATGGTTTCCAAAGAAAAAAATAGCTGGAGGATGCCGCCCAGTTGCCAGCATGGGCATAGCGCAAGCGTCGACAGCTGCAGATAGGCGAAGCCGAAGCATAAGCATATCCCGTACTCCACCAAGGCGATGCCCACCTTGTATACAGCTGCCGCCGGCCGCCGCACATCCATCCGCTCACGCGCATTGAGTTGTAGAATGCCATGGTTAGTACGGGAGACACACTATGTTTGGTAGGGCTTTAGGGGACTATACTTCTTTGGAGCCGGCTCAAGACTATTTCTTTAGAGCCGACTTATTTATTATTAAAAATAACTCCTTTAGTAAAATGTTTATAGCAGGCCCATCTCCTTCACCAAAAACGTTTGGTAGGGCTTTCGGGGTCTTTGGAGCCGACTTCTTTGTTATTAAAAATAACTCCTTTAGTAAAACGTTTGGCAGGCTCATCTCCTTCATCAAAACGTTTGGCAAGGCTCTTCCGAAGGAGCTAGAGCCAGAGTTGGAGCCGAAGAGAAGCCTTACCAAACAAACACTAAGTATTGTCAATGTAATAGGGATCTCTAAAAAAATAAATATAACGACATCCTTTACATATACTTGTATACATACTTATTACCTCAAATGATCTAGTATGATCACATACTCTATATTATACACTTTGGTCAAACCCTGGACACTGTAAATCTTAAGATTTATACACATGGTAATAATATGTATATATATCACAATAGAATTTCTTAGGGCATGCACCACCATGAAGGCTAACACTCTTAATACTTACGGTATAAATAAAATGATCCACGTGGACTAGTAAATGTTGAGACTACTATTCACGCAATGTAAACTATTACTACTTATAGTTTGCACATAAGTTTTTTTCTTTCATCATGTCTCAGTCGCCATCTTCTCTCACCAAGCATATATAGCTTCTGCAAGTCACTATGACAAGTGCAGAGCACATATTTTTATATCTGATTCTACATAATCCTTGGAGCCACAACTAAAATAAGCACCGTTAGGGAAGGCCTAACAAGATCTCTTACTTGCTACCGGCGGCCTCCAGAACCACAGAAAGCTAAAGCGGCCGACCTGTCCAACTGCAAGCCGCGTCGTCGCTCTGCTCGCCTTTGTCTTTTGCAACCACTGCCTTTGGGTTCCTTGCTCCCAAAGCATGGCATTTACCGGCCGGACCCTAGCTTATTGAGGACTCCCCCAAAACCGACGTGAGAGCTTCATCTCACTTGCGCACAATCGCTCTAGCTAGCAGCGAAAGTCCTGCGCGCGAGACAGAGCGAGAGGAGCGATGGTGACGACGGACTGGGGGCCGATCATCGTGGCGGTGGTGCTGTTCATCTTGCTGTCGCCGGGGTTCCTGTTCCAGCTGCCGGCGAGGGTCAGGGTGGTGGAGTTCGGCAACATGGGCACTAGCGCCCTCGCCATCCTCGTCCACGCCATCCTCTACTTCTGTATACTCACCATCGTCGTCGTAGCCATCGGCGTCCATGTATACACCACCAAACCTGATCCGCCGGTAGAGTAAATTGAATATGTGTACGTGCGTGTGTTTTTTTCCCAGTTCTGCCGGTCTTGTTTAATTTTTCAAGTTAATATGTATCTCTTAGTTGATGTATAATGGCACAACATATATATTCAATACGTACATATGCATATATATATATACACACACATAAGCTTCAATTCTGTACTAGATTCTTGCACACGCGCCTTTAATTTGTTATGTTTAAATTTGCTGATGCTTCCCAATCATTTTTGCTGTTCGTAGCACCATTTTGGCCTCCCAGAATAAACATCATGGAGTGATTTATGTCTTTATTACTAACTAGGGAACCTCACCCGCGTTCTGCGGGAATTAAGAAAAATGCAATGATCATAAGTCAAATTTTCTTGATATCATGTCCGCAATACACCATCCAACATAAAATATAGAGAAACAATTATAAAATTAATCTACACGTTTCTATGAACACATAGGCGCAAGAATCACGCTATCCAGACTTAAAATGAGAAAGTTATAAGCAAAACCATTTCCAAGGGCATTTCGCAATTTAAATCATTTTACTAAGGGCCTAAAACTAACACTGAGGACTAAACCGTGATTAAACTGCAGACAAAAGGGTTAGATCATAAAGAACAAAGGCTCTGGATTATAAACATAAAAACAGAAAGGATCGGGGGTCAAACCGTTAAGAACGGGACCCAAAACTTAATCTTTTTGAACTGGTTTCGATCATCGTAAAAACAGAAAGGTCAGGGCCTATCGCGCGAAACGCGCTGGGCCGCCGCCAAACGCGGGCGCCGGCCGACGCCTTCGACACGCCGCGCCGGCGAAGCCGTTGGCGGGGCCGCCGGCGTGGTGGACTCGGGTCCATAGGACCGCGGCGCTGGGGCGACCACGCAGCGGTCCACCGTGGACCGGTGCTGGCCCGCACGGGCGGCGCCCATGGGAAATGTTCGGACTTCGCCGGGCGGCGGATGCGGCGTTTCGCCTCGTTCGCGGCGGAAGCCCCGTGGTGATGCGGGGCGACGGGGACACTCATCGCGCGGCACGGCATCGACGGGCGGAGGTCACCACAGCGAGGACGACGGGGCGGCGGCGATCCGCAAAGAGGAAGGAAGCTCCGGTGAGCACAAACTCGCAGCGGAAAGAAGAAAGAAAGGGCAGGGAATGCTCCGATTCGGGTGCGGCTTGACCTCCGGGTTCTCCTCGACGCAAAGATGGACGACGGACGGCGGCCGGTGATGGCGGCGATTTGAGTCGCCGAAACGAAAAGGATGGGGGGGAGGGAGGGTTCGGCTATGGCTTTATAGGCCGTGTCGAGGCGTTTGGCGGTCCACTACCGGATAATCGAACTTTGGTGGCGGGCAAAAATTTTCCGCGGGCGGTTATTCAGTCCGCCACGAATGAAGGGTCACGGAAAATGAAATCTTTCCCGTGGCGATTTTTGGTAACCCTAAATGCCCACCACCGTAAATAACAAAAAAAACAAAAAATGAAAAAACCCAGATCCAGCCCAAATGGGCCCGGATGCAGGCGCCGCCGCACCCCGCTAGGGTTCCGGCCGCCGCCGGTAGCCGCCGCCGGTAGTTGCCGCCGCCGTCGAAAGCAGATCCGGTGGCGTAGAGGCGGATCTACCCTCCCCACCATCGGATCCGGCCTCCACGGTGGATCCGAGGAGGGTCGGCCGCCGTCTGGCGGAGCTAGCTTTTAAACACCGGGGGGTGCACCTAAAAAAATTTTATACACAAATCTATAAACTATTTATAATTTTACATACAAATAGTTTTTCTTAATACAAATAGGGTTTTTTTTTATTTTTAACAAACGGAGTCTGCATGCGGGCCATTGTGGGGGGCCTGTGGACCCCTTTGGCCCCTCAGAAGCTCCGCCCCTTGGCCGCCGTCATCGGCTCCACAAATGACATCAGCTCCACGCCCGCGCGGTCGTCCTCGACGCTCCTCGACGCGAGCGAGTTACTGGTCCTCGACGCGATGGTCCTCCACGCGGCGCCGCCGCGCTGGCTGCCTGCACCGCCGCCGCCGCCACCGCCGCTTGGCCGCCTCGACCGCCGCCCTTTGGTCGCCTCGACCGCTGCCTCTCGAAGCGCCGCAAGACGCGGCCGCGGGGAAGGGGAGTGATGAGATATGGCCCGATCTTCCGTGAGGTACGGGATAAATTCGATTGGGTGGAGAACTCGATGTTGACGATCCGGCTCGAATCAACACAATTCAACCCTACAACCGCTACACCATTGCTCCAATGGTTATCAACCAAGCACGACTTGATTGACCTCGCCAAGAAGGCTTTTCCCTCGCTAGCGAATCGAAGAACACAAGCAAGAACAGTAAACACGCAATCGAATATTGCAAATATGGATTGATGAACTAAGATAATGGTGTCCGAGTTTGGATCATAAAAGGACTAATCGCCACAGGTGTGAAGAACAAGAACAGGGGCCTTGGATCAATGTAAGCGGAATAATCTTCACGGTTACAATGAATCAATCAAAGTTTCTCTCTGGAAAACTTGAACTAAACAAAACCCAACGAGAAATGGTGGCTCTAAAGGCCTTATGTACATGCGCGTGAATGGAAAAGAAGCCGCATGTATGTGCTCCCGAAGACACGGTTTATTGGATGGCATGCAACCGTTCTCGCTGCACTCCTTATGGACGAGCACGGATGTCATTGGATGGCATGCAACACTTCTTGTTGCACTGGACGGACACCCGCTTGTGTGGTTGCATCGTGTTCTATTATTGACTTCGAATATGACGACCGTGAGCTCCTTTGAGGTCATGTTTGCATGGCTAAAAGTAGGAGGCGGCGGCACTGTGGTTGCATGAAGTCTTGGTCATTTTGGTCATGCAAACGTGGCGAATGAGTTGGGGATGAATGTGTGTCCAGCATGGCGATGTCCTCATCATCCCCCCTTCTTGAATTGGAGTAGTCCTCGACTCCATCTTGGCGCCAAGCCTTTGCAAAGGTGGTGGCCATGGTGGTATTTCTGGTAGAGATTCATCCTCTTTCTCCCCGCAAAAGGTTAGTACTAACAAGAGACATTTGCTCCCCTTCTTTGAATTTGACGTGTGTTTTTAAACCAAAACTAGAGGAATATGACATGACGTGTGTTTTTAAATCAGCATGTGCATATAGCTTCTCATCTAAAGAATTAAGATTACACAAAACACTAAATTCAATACAACCCAAAGTATTTAAAGATGACAACAATTTCAACTCATCAACATCACTAGCATTATGAATATGTCTATTTTTAGTGCATGTATTCGGTTTCGACACACATATATCATAATCATTCATTAATGGTGGCATTGGAATAGTATAAATATCATTATGCAAGTCATATTTATCACAAGGAACATCTACCATATCATCTTGTGACAAAGGTAAATCAAGCGAAGGTGCCACTAATGTTTGCTCTATCATAGCATGATTGGTGGAGAAATTTAGCGCATTAATAGAAATCTCACCTTTGGAGAATTTAGCATCATGGGAATTACTATTGCTCTCATGTTCATCAAGAGAAATAGGTGATGGTTCTAAATTTTCACATGAGACTATGATCTTCTTGTTTTCTTCCACAACGTCCTTGACCTCTTGCTTTTGTTCAATTTCACGCAAAAGGTTAGGTGGAGCAAGAGATACAACAATGGACTGATCCTCTAAATTATTCACCTCATCATATGAATTCAAGATAGGAGGTGGATTAATAAAGGTTTCACGCATAAGAAGTTTCATATCATTCCAAGTTTGAGGTTTGTCTGAAGGATTTAAAGAATCCCACCAAGATAAAGCATAATGTCGTAAAACACTAGCTGCATTTTTACCTTCCTCCTTGGACACATAAAGCGAGTAGCAAATATGTTGGTGCGCCACTAGGAGAGGGAAGGACGACCGGGTGGCCATCAATGACACCGCACAAGGGCGGTTTTCAAAGTGAAGCGGCGGCGGCGGCCCGCCCGGAACGGAGAGAAAGGAGTGGGCTGGCTAGCTTTGCTATGTTTCATTACCACTTTGCCGCCATGGACCAATCGGAGGCCAGAGAATTCTCTAAGGATTGCTAGTGGAGAGCTCCTATATAGGAGTTATAGATTAGATTAGATTCCTGTACATATCGATCCATTTTGTACCAAGGTACTCTAATTGTTATGCGGGTTAACGGGATCAAGAGGTGAGAGTTGAGGGAGTTTACCACTATTAAATGACGTTTTAAAAAAAGGTGTGAGTCAAACATCGGGAACATAAGTCAGAAATAATTTTTAAGTTAATGAGTTTGGAAATTTGAAAATTATATCATTAGATTTGTTTTGAAAAATACTTTCATAAAAGTATATCTATATAACTTTTCAATAAATATTTTTATAGAAAAGAGAAGTCAAAGCCGTGCTTTGAAGACCGTGTCGTTGTCCTAAACGTCTTCTAATAGTGATACGGAGGTTGTATTTTCTAGTTATGCCCCCTGGCGCAGCGATAGTCGCATCGCCCTAGCCAATCATGTTTGGCCAAGTGCCTAGCATGTCAGCTCTTATCTCGTTCCTCTACATCTAAAATTCTATTTTGTATCATAACATCGTGCAATGTTTAAATACGTAAACGTAAATCTAGTATGACTCCTAGATCCCTCAAAACAAAATTTGGAGGGCTAGAGCGAATTAAACAATAAGCTCCAGCAAATCTCTCACTAAGTGTAGCTCCAAAACAATTTGCTCATGGCTACCTCGAACCTTCCCCCCCTCCCCCCCAACCCATATTTTAGTAGAATAAAGAGAGAAAACTAGATCATGATTAAGAACTAGGCTCATACACATACTTTACCACGTGAAACTGTCATTTGGGTCTGTCCATGTTATGAGTTAGTATATGCTAAGATGTAGTACCATTGAAGAAGTTGGCTTACAGGCAGTAATTGGCTCTGCAGGTGCTTCATGCCCTCAAACAATAGTGGCAGATGCATGTTTCTCTCGATTCACGCCGACTCCCCCATGTCGTGCTGCATGTACCCCATCGTCGGTGCGACCCTTTTACCGTCTGTTTGGTTCCGGGACTTGTGAGGTTGGGTTGGTTACATCCCTCGTTTTGGGATGACTCCGACCCATCTCATGTTTGGTTGAGAGAATGGGTTGAACCCATTTTTTGTTTGGTTGAGAGATCAAGGAGTGTGGAATCAACAACAGTTATCACTCCGTCATCCTTATCTCTTTCTTCCCCACTTGGGGTAGCGTCGGGCGGTTTGAACCCATCCTTGTTGCTCACCGGCGAAATAGACCCCACCGCCGCCCTAATGAGCCGGCCAAGCCAATCACCCGCCGGTGTCGACACCGGGGACTGCATCAAGCAGCCGCTCCTGCACCGCGCGTACCCATTGCACATCATGTCGACCTCGTCTCCCACGATGCCGTCCGTGGCCCCATGCAGACGCTGGAGATCGACAAGGCCACCATGATGCGGTGATGCGAGCTCCCGGCCCGGGACCTCTGCCTGCTCGACCCCGCTCGTGTACCCATCCACAGTCCTGGGCCGCAAGCGCACCATCGTCGTCAACCTCGAGCAGATACGCTGCGTCATCATCGCTAACTAGGTGCTCCTGCTCAACTCCCTCGACAGCTACATCCTCCAGAGACGCCGCCGAGATCCAGCGCCACCTCCTCCAGCGCACTGAGGGAAACGAGCTGTCCTTGGAATTCCACACGCTCGAACTCGCCGTCAAGGCCGCATGCAGCAGTGCCGGGCACGGCCCGCACGGGACGGGCTGCGGCAGCAGCCTTGCTGGTTACCGCAGCAGCACGGGAAGGGCCAGCGCCAAAGGCGCAGCGTCGAGCAAGGCTAACACCGAGAAAGAGGTTCACTCCATCTGCTCCCGACGACCATCCCGACGGAGAAAAAGTGGTTCGCTCCGTCCGCCAGTTTCGGAGGGATAGGGTGAACCCACATCTACGCGGAATATATGACGCCCACAGGACCGCTCCAACCCTCTCGCCCTCCATCCAAACAACAAAAAACGGGTTGAATCCATTCGGGTTGGCCGTAGCACTCCATCTAAACACGGTTAGGGACTCCCCCACACGCCCAAGTGACGTGGATGTTCCTTCCCATTCCCATCGTGACCTCTTTTCCCTTGATGATCTCTTCACCAATGAGAGCCGTTTACCTTGTTTGGCTCCCATAGCAATGCCCATTAGCTCAGTGTGGCGCATCTCCTGATCGCACGTGCCATCCCTAGTGAGGTACTCACACGGCTCCTCTTTGCGGCGTCTGCCGAATGCCATGGTGAGCGAGATCCCCTATCATTTCTTCGTTGGTGTAGGATCCCAATTAGTTCTTCTCGGTACGACTACTCTCATTGTCGGTGGCTCTAGCAGCACAACACCATTCCCTACTGCCTCCGTCTTGGCGTGGCCGTGCATTGAACATGTGGTGTAAGCAGCCACCTGATGCAAAGCGATTGAGAGAAAGGAAAGAATGCCATGTGAATCAGTTTGGCTACTCCCTCCGTCCCCTTATAAATGTCGCCGGAGGTTGGGCACGGGAATTAAGAGTAAGCTGAACAGCCTAGGGACAATGACTGATGCCATGCAGTTGGGGATTGTATTGGGATTAATGCTACAACCTTTTTTCACCCACTCAAAGTTTTTATAATAAATAAATGGAGGCAGCATCACTTCCAACTCACCCACTCAGAGTATTTACAATAAACAAATGGGCACCACTAGGCGGCAAACTCAAATTTTTACACCAAACAACAGCCAACCCAGAATCTACCGCCCATTTTTAGTAACTGAAGGCTGCTGATGTGTCACCGTGCATGTGCAGAGAACTCCCTAGGAGGCTTCATCTATATAGGGGTTATAGATGAAGCAAACAAAATTTAAAACTGGCGCCATTTCTCAACAACGGTAGTCACCCTTTCTATCCATTCATTTCAACCATTTTTATACAATGAAGAAAACAAAATTTAAAACTGGCACGGTGGAGGTCGGTGCGACGGAGGGGGGCTGGGCGGATCTTTGCCGCGGTGGAGGGTGGCGCGGCGGATCCGCGTAGCCGCGCCGCAAAGCGCGGGGGGCGGAGGGCGGCGCTAGCGTGGTGGTGGGCCGAGGCCGGCTGCGTCGCAGTGGGCGGAGGGAGGCGCGTCCCGCGTCGCCGAGGGATAAGGATAAGGTAGGATTATTTTTTTCTTTTAATCCACAATTTTGTGCGGGTGGTAGTGTTCTGGTGGGTGAGGCTGCGAGGGACACGATAAGACTGCTGCGCTTTAGTCTTGTGCCAGCCCTGGCGTTGCTAGTAGGTGACGACTTTTATTTAGGGACACGTAAGACGCAGCTACGGTTTAATTCAAGTCGATACACCGGATGCAAAATCACAGCACAAGTCCTATCACTTCGGGGCCCAAGATGTCGAGCGCACCCGCTTCTTCCCACTCGCGGGTGCTCTAAGGGGGACGGAGGGAGTATGTCTAGTATTTGATTGTTTGAGGGCCTTATTTTGAGGGCTCCTATTGAAGTAGCAACGAAAAACCAAAACTTCAAAAGAGGGCTCTAAAGCTGTCTCCAGTCTCTAGCACTGTCCAGATTAACAGTATGTAATGTTTTTTTTTGTGTGTGTGTGTGTGATGCGTTCAGTTGATTCATTTATCATTTACTAGTTAAACGCCCGTCTTGCTGCTATGAGATAGTTTAAATTTTATATAAAATCATAGATCACATGATAAGATAACAATACTATAAAAATAAACAATAATATTAGAGTAACATTTAATCCAAACAAGTTTTAGTAGATATCTACAGTAGAGTTAAAACTATTATACACACAGATATGTATGTGTATCCGTGCACGACTAATTCAATACCATCTAGGAAACTTCCACATCATCCTCGATATATTATATGTTCATATATTTGCAACTCCTCACCAAGATATTTTGAAGGGAACCACACACCCTCCTCACTTAACGTAGCCACGAAGCCCAAGATGACGAATCCGATCGGCGTCCGTGCTGCCACCTTTGGTTAACTCTGCAAGACGATATCACACAGACACATTGTTAAATTCAGTTGGATAACAGTGTGTACGAGTGTGTGTGTGAGAGAGAAAACACCTTCCTGCAAGTAACCATTAGTTTATACATATATAATTCATAAAAGAATAATTCATAAAAGAATGAGATAGGAGATGATACTCAGTGCGACGCGGTGAAGCACAGCGGTAACGACAACAGAGCAGGTCAACGGCGCGGTGGCGAGGACGGCGTCGCGGTAAGGCACTGCAGCAAGGATGACACTGGAAGTGGGAATGTACGACACTGGGTAGGAGAACAACGCCGGCGGATCATGAACAGAGGCAAAAAAGATAACAGCGTGCCAGATCATGAACAGTGTGCCGGATCATGAACATCGCGGCAGGCAGGCCAAATCTAGCGGCTGTGACGGCTGGCTGTACCCCATTGGGGCGGTGGCACAAAAACCCAACGCCAAGAGATCGGAGCGCATACCAACCGTGTGATAGAGCAGCGACGTTGGTGGCTAGGATGACGGCTAGAACGACGACGCGTCCTCGTGACACGGTGAAGCACGACGGCAACGACAACAGAGCAGGTCGACAGCACGACGTCACACAAGGGCGAGGACGGCGTCGCGGCAAGGCACTGCACCAAGGACACGACGAAGCATGTCGACGTCGTGGCGAGGACGGCACGAGGAGTAGAGGCTGCTCGCATGGGGAGCAAAGGCCGCATGTGGCTAATTGTTTTCCGCTAAGCGTCTATATGTGGCCTTCTATATTTGTCAAGCACGTGATTGTTGTGGCCTTCTATATTTGGTGGGATATTTGTCAAGAGATACATGATTGTTATGGCCTTCTATATTTGTCAAAAATTAGGTGATTGTTGTGGCCTTCTATGTTTGGCCTTTTTATATTTGGTGGGATATTTGTCAAAAGATACGTGATTGTTATGACCTTCTATATTTGTCAAGAAATACGTGATTGTTGTGGCCTTCTATATTTGGCTTTCTATATTTGGTGGGATCGAGGTGGTAGATCATGCGGGATGGTGGGTGGATCGCATAAGGGTTGAAAGTGAGGCGAAATTTTTTTGACACCAAATCTCTACAACATAAAAAGAACAAAGAGGGGTATTTTTGGTGCGACATTCGCTTTGAGTCTGCCCTAACTGCCACCCCATGCGAACCCGAAGGGAGAAAAGGAAACGAATCGTCCATGTGACCTAATAAAGGAAGGAATTAACCACGCAATAAAGGAAAGAATTAACTATACAATAAAGGAAGGAAAAGGAAACAAATCATCCATGCTACCTCATAAAGGAAGGAATTAATCACGCAGTAAAGGAAAGAATTAACCACACAATAAAGGAAGGAATTAACCATGCACGTTGGTTGTTGCGATAAAAAATACTCCTGCTCTTCCACCCGTAGATAGAAGGAGAAAATCTAGGAGGAAAAGAAAAAAAAAAACCCACAACACCCATTCTCCTCTCGATAGAAGGGGCTTTTTTTTTTCCTTTTTAAGCTTCCATGAGAGAAAATTAGGAAATAAAAAAAAAAAACCGTATGCACCCCTCCCCAAGCCCAAGCGAATTTAGAAGATGCGATCAATCACGCCCTCCACACCCACACAAAATTTGGACGGTGCGATCCTCTCCACCCATGAGAATTTGGAAGGTGCGATCAATCACGCCCTCCCTACGCCCATGCGAATTTGGAAGGTGAGATCAATCACGCCCTCCCAACCCGCACGTAAATTTAGAAGGTGCGATCCTCTCCACCCATGCGAATTTGAAAGGTGCAATAAATCACGCCCTCCCCACGCCCATGCAAATTTGGAAGGTGCGATCAATCACACCCTCCCCACCCGCACACAAAGTTGGGAGGTGCGATCCTCTCCACCCATGTGAACTTGGAAGGTGCGATCAATCACGCCCTCCCCACCCGTACACAAATTTGGAAGGTGCGGTCTCTTTGGCCTCCCCACCCGCACGCAAATTCGGAAGGTGCGGTCTCTCCGGCCTCCCACCCGCACCGATGGTCAAGTATGCATACACAAGTTCTTGATAATATTATCTTAGGCGAATTACGAAGAAACCTATAAAATAGAGTTTAAAACCCACGATATCCATGATTGATTGTGTTACTTTCACAAAACTTATTTAGATTAAATGTCACTTTAATATCATTGTTTAATTTTATAGTATTATTATCTTATCATGCGATGTCATGACCCAAAAAGAGATCGCCGGAATAGGGCCCAACAAGGGGAACGCAAGCGCCGCCCGGGGCAAGGCCCGAAGGCGCGCCTGAAGGTCTGGCGCCGCCGCCGCCCCGCCAGTAATCGCGCCACGTCGATTGCTTCGCAATTAAGTAAGGAATATTTAAGGAATAAAGATAGGAATAAAATAGGGAATAAATAGGTTGCTTGTGAGAGAGGTATTCCAATCTGTAAGGAAACCTCCTAGAGATTGCTTAGCATGCAAGTCTTCCCTGGACTATAAATACAAGGGAGTCAGAATCGTTTGGATTTTAATCGAGGGAAAAATTAAAGGGGTAACACCCAAAAACTCTCCGCCTCTCAATCTCTCTCTCCCTCACCTCACGCACGCGCCGCCAACACCCTGTGCCGCCGCCCGCCCGCCGCGCGCCCAGCGCCCTAGGGCGCCACGCGCCGCCCGGCGCGCCAAGGCGCTGCCGCCGCCCGCGGCGCGGCAGCCCCGCCTTCACCACGCCGCCGCCTCCCTCCTCCACCTCTCTCTCTTGTCATCGCCCGGAGCCGCTACACGTAATCTTCATCGTCTTCTACCTCGTCGTTCTTCATCGCCCCCACGTCATCTACGTCATCACGCCGCCTGATCGTATTCCTCGACCCGCCGTCACCCCCTTCACCATCTTCTTTCGCCGTCGACGGCAATCGGTGTCAATTCCGCCCAATCTAGCCGAAATCGGTACCGGTATCCGAAGACCGGGGCGATTCCCACCACCGGCGGCTTCCGACCACCACCAACGCCAAGATCCGATGGACAGCCACAAGATCGCCAAGCTCCGGATGGATTTTTGCGAGTTTCGTTATCTCGTGAGGAAATTCTAGGCCACCTTCACCGCCTCCCGAGAAGTTGGATGAACAGCCCGCCTCGACGACGCATAACGATGACACGCGCCACAAAGCGCCGCCAACAACGCGCGCCGCTGCCATGGCCGCTCCCGACATCAACAACGCCCCATCGACATCCACGGCGACCCGGTCGCCACGACAACAAAGAACACCGCAAAGACGCTGCCTTGCTGTCGGCGACGCACGCGCCTACGCCGTCAACTCGGCCACCTCCGACGACGTCCCTTCCACGGCGCCGCTGAAATCTCATTTTTGGTTTTGGAAATTGATGACACACTTGTGGACTAATCCTTTGCTCTAAGTTATGACTATGAGATAGGATTAGGTTGATGACAAGGAGCATGATGATCATAAGCATGGACAATGATGGTGGACATGATGGATCGTCAAGCTCGGTGATCGGCTTGAGAGGAACCCGGGAGATCAAGGCAAAGGTATACTTGATAGGGTTTTCCTTTCGGTGATCAAGACACGATAGAGCGTGTGATCACATTATAGGATAGATATCCGACTATCAAGAGGCGATGCCCGCGACAATCCTTTGGTGAAGTGCTTCTAGGTCCATATCGACTTGCATATTGCATTTAGGACATGAGAGCACTAACTTCGATCTTGCCTAACTTATCGACATGCTAACTTTGGTGATAACGTGGTCATCCTCGGCGTGTTGGCAACACATGGCAAGAGGCTAAGCAAGTTTGAAGCAAAGAGCAAAGAAAAGGATGAAGATGCAACTGTTTCGGAGCGACCGGATGCTCGGTGGAGTGACCGGACGCGACCGACCCGGTGGCTCCGGTCGGTCGCCGCCGTGGCAGAGAGCTCGCAGCTGGTTTTCGCCGGGAAGCTTGGACCGGGACGTTGGACGGAAGCATCCGGTGTCAACCGGATCCGCCGACCGGACGCTGCGTGGAGGAGGGGCGCCCGGTGTGGGCCCGACCCTTGTCGGTAGCGACCGGAGCGATGGCCGGACTTCGCGGCCGGACCCGCTGGTGGTTCCGGTCGGTCGCGTCCGGCCACCCCGGCGAGAGAGCAATTTTTTTAGAGCAACGGCTCTATTTCGAGGGAGCTCTATATATACTTGGATGGCGGTTCTTGGAGCTCTCTCTTGCACATTTGAACACTCCTACACATTTGTGAGCTTGTGAGACTCCTCTCCACTCATCTCTTCACCTCTAACTCGGATTCTTGGTGAGATTGAGAGTGATAGAAGTGCATTGCATCATCGGTTGCATCTAGAGGCACTTCATCCTTGGAGAAGCCGCGGGATTCTTGTTTTCTTGGGAATTTGCTCTCGGTTCCCTAGCGGCTTGGAGCAAGAGGCGGTGTTGAGCTCAAGTGGAGCTTGTTTGAGGCCACACCGGTGGTGATTGTGAGGGGTCGTTCCTTACCCCCGGGAGATTCGCGAAAAGGAGCACTAGTGGATTGCTCGTGGCTTGTTGGACCCTCTCTTGTGATCGTTTGCTTGAGCTCCCATAGGGGATTTGGCACCGGCCATTAAGCTTAGCATACGTCAAGTGAGTGTGTCGCCACAACGGGGACTTAGCGTGCCGGCAAGCACGTGAACCTCGGTGAAAAATCATCGTGTCATTGTTCTTGCTCGTTGGAGATTTCTTGTACACGGTGATTGGCCTCAACCTCGACACTACACCAGTGGTATTGTATCCGAAGCATCCCTTGCATTACTTTAGTAGCTTATCTTGATAGGGTGCTTAGTTTGGTTGCTTGAGTAGCTAGTTTAGTTTGCTTAGTCTTGTTAGCTTCTAGTTGGTAAACTAGTTAGACTTGCTTGTTTACCTAGGAGTGATCTAGCGACATAGCCTTGTGTGAACTAGAGACAATAGATTTGACTTGTGGCTTGCATAGCTAGTGGAAGCATTGCTTAATTGCTACGCCGTCGTTTTATCTAACCGGTGTGCTTAGTGTTGTTGAAGGAAATTTTAATAGGCTATTCACCCCCCCTCTAGCCGTTAGGACCTTTCAAGTGGTATCAAAGCTAGGCAACCGTTATTTGAGTGACTTAACATCCTACGGTGACAAAATGGCAACGACTTTCCATGTCAACAACACCAAGAAGGCGCCACCCTTCGATGGCACCAACTTTGCCTATTGGAAGGTGAAGATGACCGCACACCTCAAGTCAATCAATAGAGAAGTGTGGGTTGTCACGGAGAACAAGTTTGAGGTTGCAAAGCCAAATGAGCCAACAGCGGCCGAAGAAAAGAAGTTGTATGCAAATGATGTGGCCGTGAGTGCTTTCCATGAAGCATTCAATGATAGAGTGTTTGAGCAAGTCAAGATACTCACTATTGCTCATTTGATTTGGAAGAAGCTAGAAGAGTGCTATGAGGGCACCGAAGGCGTCAAGCAAGCAAAGGCCTACATCAAGCTTGAGCAATTCAATAGCTTCAAGATGGAAGATGATGAGAGCGTGTCGGAGATGTTCCACCGCATGCAAGTGTTGGTGAACGATCTCAATGCGCTTGGTGAAGAGATCAAGGACAAGACCTTCAACATGAAGTTCTTGAGATGTTTGCCGGAGAGGTTTGGGATGTTCATCACGGTTCTTGTGAGGACAAACTTGAAGGACTTGACCCCAAACCAATTGCTTGATGAGGTCATGACCGATGACTCCTATAGAGATGATAAGAAGGAGCAAGAGCTCATCAACAAGGCAAACAAGAAGGCCAAGGATGAAGAAAAGAAAGAGGATAAGAAAAGCTTGGCACTCAAGGCAAGCTCATCATCCAAGGGCAAGAAGAAGAAGGAAGAATCAAGTGATGATGAAGAAGAAGCTTCTACAAGTGGAAGTGACATTGATGAGCACATGGCACTCTTTGTCAAGAAGTTGGGCAAGTATGTCAAGAAGACATACATCTCCAAGAAGAACAAGAAGAAGCAATCATCGAGGAAGACCAAGGATGGCAAGAATGAAGGCAACATGAAGTGCTTTCGGTGTCATGATGATTGTCACTTGATAGCCGAATGTCCATATGAAAGTGATGATGAGAAGGGCATCAAGAAAGCAAGAAAGAAGAATGATGCCAAGAATGAGAATGAGAAGAAGCCCAAGAAGAAGAATGAGTCACATGTGGCTATGTGGGATAGTGATGGCTCATCCTCTTCAAGTGATGAAGAAGAGGAGAAGAAGAAGAAGAAGAAGAAGAAGAAGAAGGGACAAGCTCACCTTGCTATGCATGACAAGATCTCTCTCTTCGATACTCCTTCATCATGCTTCATGGCTAAGGTCACAAAGGTACAATCTATCACTAATGATGATGATGATAGTGATAGTGATAGTGATAGTGATGATGAGGAACCACAACACAATAGGGAAGAATTGAAAATTATGCTAGATGATTGCATTGACATGTACAAGCAAAGTAGGAAGGAGGTCAAGGGCTTGCATAAGGAAACAAAGAGCCTTAAGCAAGAACTTGATGAGATTCGGGCCTCTTATGAGAGTCTAAAGGTGGACCATAAGAAGCTTGAGAAATCTCATTCTAAGCTAGGGAAATCTCACTCCTCTCTACTAGAAGAGCACAAGTTGTGCCAAGTTGTGGAAGATGTTAGTACATGCAATGCTAGCATCATGTGTGATATTCTTGTTGATGAATCAACCCCCAAGTGTGATACCTCCACTAGCATTATCACTAGCACATCCATCACTAGTGAGGATAATGAAAACCCTATGCTTATTCATGAGAATGCTTGTTTGAAAAGGGAAGTGAAGGAGCTCAATCACACCTTGGCTAAGGCTTATGGTGGTGAGGACCGCTTGCTTTTGTGTTTGGGTAGCCAAAGGGCATCCTTGTATAAGGAGGGCTTAGGCTATATCCCCAAGAAAGGCAAGGCCGCCCTTGTTACTCACAAGACTCGTTTTGTGAAGAACAATGGTAGCTATTGCAAAGCTTGCAAGCAAGTTGGTCACTTAGAGCACAAGTGCATGAACAAGAGGACCAATGTTACTTCTATCAAGCTTGATCACTCTTATATGCTTGTGAAGAAGAACAATGGTGTTCGTGCTAGGTACATTGGTACACCATGGATGGGCTCAAAGAAGAAAGCCATTTGGGTACCAAAGGCCTTGGTGACTAACCTTGAAGGACCCAAGCAACATTGGGTACCTAAGAAGAATTAATCTTATTTTGTAGGTCAATTACCATGCCGGAGGAGAGCATTGGATAATGGATAGTGGGTGCACTCAACACATGACCGGGGATTCTCATATGTTCAAGTCAATTAGCATCAAGGGCATTGATGAGTATGAGTCAATCACTTTTGGCAATGACAAGAAAGGCAATGTGTTGGGGCTAGGCAAGATTGCTATCACTCAAGAGAAGAGCTTATCAAAAGTGTTGCTAGTTGACAATCTTGATTACAATCTCTTGTCGGTTTCTCAACTTTATGACCATGGGTACAAATGCATATTCACAAGTCAAGAAGTTGAAGTGGTTAGTGGCGATGGTGCCAATATGATCTTCAAGGGATTTAGATATGGTGATCTCTACCTTGTTGACTTCAACTCAAAAGAAGCCAAGTTGATAACATGTTTACTCTCAAAGGCTAGCAAATGGTGGTTGTGGCATAGAAGGCTTGGTCATGTTGGGATGAAGCAATTGAACAAGTTGTTGAAGCATGACTTGGTTAGAGACTTGGATGATGTGAAGTTTGAGAAGGACAAACCTTGTGAAGCATGTCAAGCCGGGAAGCAACATGGCAATGCACATCTAACCAAGAGCACAATGAGTACAAGCAAGGCATTTGAGTTGCTACACATGGACTTGTTTGGGCCAACATCATATTCTAGCATTGGTGGCAACAAGTATGGTTTTGTCATAGTTGATGACTACACTAGATACACATGAGTGTTCTTTCTTCATGACAAGAATGATGTATTTGAGCTTTTCAAGACATTTGTCAAGAGGGTTCAAAATGAATTTGAGACATCCATCAAGAAGATTAGGAGTGACAATGGAAGTGAATTCAAGAACACAAGAATTGAAGAGTTGTGTGATGAGCTAGAAATTGGACATCAATTCTCACCAACCTACACTCCTCAATCCAATGGTATAGTTGAGAGGAAGAATAGGACCTTGATTGAAATGGCAAGATCAATGCTTAGTGAATACAATGTTAGCCTTTCCTTTTGGGCCGAAGCAATCAACACGGCTTGCTATTGTAGCAACCCGACTCTATTGCCATGGTATGCTTGGGAAGACACCTTATGAGTTGCTCAATGGAAGAAAGCCCAACATTGGTTACTTTAGAGTCTTTGGATGCAAATGCTACATTCTCAAGAAATGCACTAGATTGGGCAAGTTTGACAAGAAATATGATGAAGGATTCCTTGTTGGATATTCAACCACAAGCAAAGCATATAGAGTTTGGAACTTGGGTAGTGGCAAACTTGAAGAGGTTCATGATGTTGAATTTGATGAAACCCAAGGCTCTCAAAAATAAAGTTGAAAATCATGATGATGTTAGTGGTTCCAACTTGGAGAATGCAATGAGAAACATGGATATTGGTGACATTCGCCAAGGCAAGTTGAGGATGATGATGACACTCCATTGCCTACCACTACGGTTGACATCAACACAAATGAAGCAAGCACTAGTGGTACTCAAGATGAAGATCAAGAGCAACAAGCTAGTCCATCCACTCATCCTAGTCATCAAGTGCAAGTGATTGTTGGTAAATCTAACGTCACTATAACATAAGGTGGAGTTAATCTCACCTCAGGCTATATGCCATCAAAAGATACTCAGTGTGGTTCATCTCTTAACACTACTATGTGCTAGGTTGTCATCCCCAGCAGCAATGCTAGGAAATGCATATGTGATACTTGTGATATGTGTTGTTTGCAATCTAAGAAAATAAATATAAAAGGTCTATCCGTAAGCGCACAGATATAAATACCATTTGTAGCATTTCAGGGAGTAATCCGGGTTTTGTCATTTATATTCTACCACGAGGGAGGAATAATTGAAAGATGGGCACTAACATAATTAATAATTGGCATACTTATGAGAGGTTCTGTTACTAGTGCTAACTTTAGCAGGGTTAAACCAATAATGATAATAATATGATAATGATAAATAAAGGCAGAGGCATCACACACAGAGACAGAGAATAACTACTAAGTTAGACTTAACATTGGACTACTTTAAGAGACAGAATTCATCTATAGCATTTAATCTACTAAGTCATTACATTTACTCTAAGGCATATGTTATCATCTATAGCATAGTAGACTCTAGATCATGTATCCGGACGACTATCAAGGAAAATCAAGAGCGAAACAAGATATTCCCCATAATCAATGTCCACGTGTCTTATAAACGGAGGGTGGATTCCAAATGACTCAACAGGACTGTCACTCCCACGATCTACCACACGGCCCGGAATATAAGGTGCATTTGCAGGTAAATCATATATAAGCACCACGCTTACATAAATATCTTTACCACCTAACCCACTTTCGAGTATTGAATTAGCGCTCTACAAATAGATACATATATCTATCATAAACTACATCTATATCAATCATACTATTAGAATAAAAGTAAGAACATAGCAAACAAACACATATTATTAATAAAGTGCAAAGTCATAGATACAAGATAATTCATACCGTAATACTTGAAGATCGAGAACTGCAGGTAGGCACACCCGGCTCTAATTGTATCACAATACGCTAATCAACTTGGATGAACTAGAACTAGATGAACTAGAACTAGAACTAGTAGCTAACTCTAATCTCCGGTGGAGAAACTCTCTTCTACTTCTGCGACTTTTGGTTGATAATGAACTAGTATGAGTTACAACTGAATTAGGGTTTAACCCTAGGGGACGAGATGGTCTTCTTATATAGGCCTTGGTGATGAACGATGACCATTGGATCAAACCGACCTTTGCAACGGTGTAGATACAACCACAAAGTCGGTGGTAAACCGACCTAGAAGTCTGAGGTCGACTTCTTGGCCCCACCTGGCGGCCGGCCAAAAATGGACTGGCGGCCGCCAGTGTCCTGCCTCCCTCCTCGGCCTGGTTCCTTCGGGTGTTCTTTGGTACCTTCTAGAATGTTTTAGTTCACTTTTCGGGTTGAGTTGCTTCACGGTCAAGTCTTGTCATCATATGTCTTGTATATTCCGGAACTTTCTCCATCTTTCTCCGCATTTATCCGTTAAGTCCCCGAAATACATAATTCACCAAAACTCATGGAATTCATTAGTATAAACCTCTAAACTTAGTATATATTCAATTTATGTCCTTATTTTTATCTCTTGTTGACATATAAAAGTATAGGATAACAGGTGTCAACAATGATGCAACCATCCAACATTGCAAGAGACCATCCAATTGATCAAATTATCGGTGACATCAATAGTGGAGTGGTCACTAGAAGAAGATTGGCATCCTTTTGTGCTCACCATGCATTTGTGGCACAAGAAGAACCGAAGAACATTGAAAATGCACTAAAGAAGGAAGATTGGATCAATGCCATGCATGAAGAATTGAACAATTTCAAGAGAAATGATGTATGAGAATTGGTGGAAAGGCCAAAAGACTACAATGTGATTGGAACCAAGTGGGTCTTCAAGAACAAGCAAGATCAAGATGGAATTGTTGTGAGAAACAAGGCAAGGCTAGTAGCTCAAGGGTACACTCAAGTAGAGGGTCTTGACTTTGGTGAGACTTATGCACCTGTTGCTAGACTTGAAGCAATTAGAATCTTGCTTGCTTATGCATGTGCTCATGACATCAAGCTCTATCAAATGGATGTGAAGAGTGCATTCTTGAATGGCTTCATCAATGAGTTGGTGTATGTTGAACAACCATCGGGCTTTGAAGATGAGAAATATCCCAACCATGTCTACAAGTTGAAGAAGGCTTTATATGGTTTGAAGCAAGCACCTAGAGCATGGTATGAGAGGTTGAGAGATTTTCTCCTCTCTAAAAGGGTTCAAGATGGGCAAGGTGGACACCACTCTCTTCACCAAGAAGATTGGGAATGACTTGTTTGTGTTGCAAATCTATGTTGATGATATCATATTTGGCTCAACCAATCAAGAATTTTGTGAAGAGTTTGCAAAGATGATGGCCAATGAGTTTGAGATGTCAATGCTTGGAGAGCTCACATTCTTCCTTGGACTTCAAATCAAGCAATTGAAGAATGGCACATTCATTAGTCAAGGCAAATACATCAAGGATATGATCAAGAAGTTTGATCTTCAAGATGCCAAGTCAATGTCCACACCAATGGGAACAAATGGAAGCTTAGACCCCGACCCTAGTGGCAACATGGTTATACAAAAGAAATATCGGTCCATGATTGGTAGTTTGCTCTATGCAACCGCATCAAGACCGGACATTGCATTTAGTGTGGGCATGTGTGCTAGATATCAATCCGATCCAAGAGAAAGTCACCTCAAAGCAACAAAGAGAATTGTGAGGTACTTGAAGGGCACACAAGATGTTGGACTATGGTATCCAAAGGGATCCAAGTTTGATTTGATTGGATATTCGGATTCCGACTATGGAGGGTGCAAGATAAATAGAATGAGCACATGTGGCACATGTCAATTCCTTGGTAGATCACTAGTGTCATGGTCTTCAAAGAAGCAAAATAGTGTTGCTCTTTCAACCGCCGGCCGAATACATAAGTGCGGGGAAGTTGTTGCACTCAATTGCTTTGGATGAGGTCAACCTTGAGGGATTTTTGGATTCAAATTTGACAAGGTTTCATTGTATTGTGACAATGAAAGTGCTAGAAAGATGACTCAAAATCCAGTTCAACATCCAAGAACAAAGCACATTGATATAAGGCACCACTTCATAAGAGATCATCAACAAAAGGGTGACATTTGTATCATGGGCATTGGCACCGAAGATCAACTAGTCGACATATTCACCAAGCCACTTGATGAGAAAAGATTTTGCATGCTAAAGGAGAATTGAACATTATTGACTTCTCCAACTTGAGTTGATGCACCCCACTTATATGACATGCCTCTCCTTCGACAAACCCCAAGGTAAAAGTTGGTTGTCATGGCATTCATATATAGCTAAGGACTTGTTAGTGCATCTAGCCATCATGCATGCTTATTAGGCTCATTCATGAAAATCAAATGATTTCAATGTATGTGTGGCACCACTATTGCTTTGAATGGTTTTATGAACTAGTGGTGACATATGATATGTTTATGTGCTTGCAATCCTAGTGTCAACTCTAGAAAATGAGCTATTGATGTGTATTCTAACATGGTGCAAGATAACCCTTATGTATATGAGGTGTGAAAAAGCTTGTCCTTGGTTCAAACTTGAATACATGGAAAGACAAGTGATCTAGATGAGACCACATGTGATACTTTGATTGACTTGATTTTCTCTCATTTACACCTTTTTGGTGATTGTTGACAAAGGGGAGAAATAAGTCACAAAAGATGTTGAAAAGGATCACACAAATAGGGGAGCAAGCTCATAGACTATTTGTGCATTTGTATGTGCATGATCATAATGAAATGTTGCATTGGCAATTTAAATTCAATATACATGATTGCTTGGTGTATGCTAGTTTTTGTAAAATTGATTGATGTATTGATCAACTAGCATGCATAGGATGTATCTAGACAAAGCTCACATTTATAGCCTATAATGTTAATCTCATGGGGTATGTTGAGTTTTGATGATTGTCTAGTTACATTGATGCTAAGGACTCCGATGGTTTCACGCTTCAAAGGTCCAAATTCTAGAACCTTAGCATCCCTTTTGGTATTAGTATCTCTCCCCAAGATTTCTATCCATACATATGAGCCAACTTGATCCAAAAACACATGGAAGCACATATGTAGGGGGAGCTACTACTACCAAAACCGAACCTTAAAATGTTTGTCCAATCCTTGATTCATGATCAAAATGCTACGGACAAGCAATTCAAGTTCAATTGAATTTTATTTCATATCTTTGTGAGTTTGGTTGTCATCAATTACCAAAAGGGGGAGATTGAAATCTCATGTTTGGTTTTGGAAATTGATGACACACTTGTGGACTAATCCTTTGCTCTAAGTTATGACTATGAGATAGGATTAGGTTGATGACAAGGAGCATGATGATCATGAACATGGACAATGATGGTGGACATGATGGATCGTCAAGCTCGGTGATCGGCTTGAGAGGAACCCAGGGAGATCAAGGCAAAGGTATACTTGATAGGGTTTTTCCTTTCAGTGATCAAGACACGATAGAGCGTGTGATCACATTATAGGATAGATAGCCGACTATCAAGAGGGGATGCCGCGACAATCCTTTGGTGAAGTGCTTCTAGGTCCATATCGACTTGCATATTGCATTTAGGACATGAGAGCACTAACTTCGATCTTGCCTAACTTATCGACGTGCTAACTTTGGTGATAACGTGGTCATCCTCGGCGTGTTGGCAACACATGGAAAGAGGCAAAGCAAGTTTGAAGCAAAGAGCAAAGAAAAGGATGAAGATGTAAAACCGCTTTTTGAGCGAGAGGACGCCTTCGGTGGGTGACCGGACGCACCGAGGTGGCTTTCCGTCGGTCGCGTCCGGAGAGCTCGCAGGCTGGTTTTCGCGGAAGCTTGGACCGGACGCTGGACCGAAGCATCCGTGTCGACGGATCTGCCGACCGGACGCAGCGAGGAGGGGCGCCAGTCAGGCCCGACCCTTTGGTAGCGACCGAAGCGTGACCGGACTCGCGACCGGACCCGCCGGGTGGTTCCGGGTCGGTGCGTCCGGTCACCCCGCAGAGAGCAATTTTTTTAGAGCAACGACTCTATTTCGAGGGGAGCTCTATATATACTTGGATGGCGGTTCTTGGAGCTCTCTCTTGCACATTTGAACACTCCTACACACTTGTGAGCTTGTGAGACTCCTCTCCACTCATCTCTTCACCTCTAACTCGGATTCTTGGTGAGATTGAGAGTGATAGAAGTGCATTGCATCATCGGTTGCATCTAGAGGTACTTCATCCTTGGAGAAGCCGCGGGATTCTTGTTTTCTTGGGAATTTGCCCGGTTCCCTAGCGGCTTGGAGCAAGAGGCGGTGTTGAGCTCAAGTGGAGCTTGTTTGAGGCCACACCAGTGGTGATTGTGAGGGGTCGTTCCTTACCCCGCGGGAGATTCGCGAAAGGAGCACTAGTGGATTGCTCGTGGCTTGTTGGACCCTCTCTTGTGATCGTTTGCTTGAGCTCCCATAGGGGATTTGGCACCGCCATTAAAGCTTAGCATACGTCAAGTGAGTGTGTCGACACAACGGGGACTTAGCGTCTTGCGGCAAAGCACGTGAACCTCGGTGAAAAATCATCGTGTCATTGTTCTTGCTCGTTGGAGATTTCTTGTACCACGGTGATTGGCCTCAACCTCGACACTACACCGGTGGTATTGTATCGAAGCATCCCTTGCATTACTTTAGTAGCTTATCTTGATAGGGTGCTTAGTTTGGTTGCTTGAGTAGCTAGTTTAGTTTGCTTAGTCTTGTTAGCTTCTAGTTGGTAAACTAGTTAGACTTGCTTGTTCACCTAGGAGTAATCTAGCGACATAGCCTTGTGTGAACTAGAGACAATAGATTTGACTTGTGGCTTGCATAGCTAGTGGAAGCATTGCTTAATTGCTACGCCGTCGTTTTATCTAACCGGTGTGCTTAGTGTTGTTGAAGGAAATTTTAATAGGCTATTCACCCCCCTCTCTAGCCATTAGGACCTTTCGGCCGCCGCCGGTGACGACGCCCTACCGGGCGCCGCCACGTCACCCCTCCAAGATCACCGACGCTGCAAGCAACGAGCACGCCTACCCCCAAGGAAGCCCCGGCCCCTGCGACCCTAGATCTAGATCAGATCGAGGCTACCACAGACGTCCACCCACCGCCGGCGTAAAGCCTACCCAACTAGGCCAACGTCACCGTGGATACTACAATGGCAGATAAGTTCCCCGGTCACTACCAACATCATCTTTGACATTGGGAACATCGGGAGTGCCAACAAGGACGACTCAACGACGTCGCCGCGTCGACGCCCCGACATCGCCAATCTCAACCCCGACGTCCACGACATCCTGGACAACAACGGCAACATGAACAACAACGCCAACAACTTCGCCGACCAGGACATCACACGCTCCACAGTCACCAAGCAAGTCCATCCCATTCAACAAGGAGCTTCTACCTCTATCACCCATGCTACAACGATGTCGCCGACGTCGTCAACCAAGACGTCTTCGACCCCGGCATCATCGACAAGAACAACGACACCCCCGGCGCCAACGACATCCCCCGACATCACCATTAACGTCATTAGCCACAATGCTTGCGGCATCGATGACATTGACAACGACAAGGAAGCTACCATGGGCGCCATGAACGGCAACGACGTCCTCAAGGATGCCAACGCCAATGAGCGTTCCCCGATGTCGACCACGTCTTCACCATGCCTACCATCGACAACAACCACAAGGGCATCAACCACGGCGACATCCTCGCGGTCAACCTCGACATTGGCAACCACGACGTTCCACACATGGGCGCCACGGCCGATGAGAACACCGACGCCCCCGCGCCTCCAAGGAGACGGTCGTTCACTTGTCGACCTTCATCGACGATCTACCACACCTGGCTGGACATTCGGCCGACAACGACAATGGTGGAGAACACCATCAATCAAGCCGCAGCTCCGGCAAAGGCACATCATCGGTACCACGCAAAGCGAGAACATCGTCGGTGTCCAAACCGACGACAACGACACTCCTCTTTCTTTGGCTCCTCGCATCACCAAGGCACCACGGAGAACGGAGCCAACATACCATGGTGCCCCCTCTCGGTTTTGGGACGTCCTTCAACGGCGACACCAACAACTATCGCGACGTCGAATACTTGGTCATGACGGTCGGGGCGACTCGAGCTCAACTAGTGGGACCCAATGTGTTCCTCAACGACATCTACGCCCGATGCGACTACGCCAACATACCGTGGGCTACATCTGCACGTGAGGCGCCCCTACATACGGCGCCGCGACAACCCAACTCGCTCAAGAGATCGACTCTTCCATCTTCAAGAAGTCACGCGATTTGGGGCCTTTACCGATGACGACAAGAGATACATACCACCCACATCAACCCCCCTCCATTGTCAACCTCGCCACACCCCGGGGAGGCTCCCGTTCCACCTCAACTTGCTCCTTCAACGGACCACAAGCCCCATGGCCTAGCCGGACTCATAAAGATGATGGCACCAGCTTGGGCACCACCGGGGAGATTGATAAGCCCCCGATGACCGGGCCACTCGTGCGACATCCATTCGGCTTCAACATCGGCATCTCCATCCTTGCCCGGTGTTGGCGGTCACCAACGACATATTTTTTTCCCGTCAACTTACTACCATAAAGGGAGTAAAACTATACCTTTTATACTCATATGCATTTATCACTAATAAAATTCCACTTGTAGTGTCTATTATTTTATTTTTGCAGATTTATAATAAAAGCAAGTGGAAAATCGACCAAAGTACGCCATCCGGGAAAGCGCATTATTGCAAAACACAAGCCCGTGGAGCAAATCGACCCAAAACATCAAAACTGGGCCGAGCCAAGCCCGGCCCACAACTTTTCAAGATAAGGGAAGACACCCCACGAGGGCCGATTGCCGAAGCCTGGGGTGCGGCGCTACCACCACCTGGTGCGGCCGCACCCTCCCCGAGGCGGTTCGGCCTAGCCTCGGGGAGGCGGTTCGTGCACCCGCCAAATGGGGATTCCCCGCCGTTGGATGGTGGATTTTGCTCAGAATAGGAAGGTTTACAGTGTCGGTTTTGGTGTAATTTAGCACTTAGGCCCCTCCTCCAAGTGTATATAAGTAGGCCCCCTCTCTCCTCTCTCAACACACACCACTTGGAGTCCAGCAAACCAGCAATCTTCCTCTCTCTACCACCTCTACCTCTCTCTCTTCTTCTACTTCTTCTTTCTTCTTCTTCTTAGTTCTTGGTTAGCACTTGGAGTAGAAGAGCTACAAGGAGGGCTTGTCTCCTAGAAGAAAGTGCCTTGGTAATATATCTTCTCAATGGAGCATTCTTCTATTTGCAAGTCTTATATCTATGTTCTTGGCCTAACTTATGAACTAGAGTATAGTCTTGTTCATGTTCTTGTGTTGGTATATGAACTAGCATATAGTTTACATATCATAATCTTGACATATTCATCTCAGTTCTTCATCGATCATCATATGCCTAACTTGATTAGAGGTGGGATATCGGTTCGTTGTTCCTTCGAGGGTTTGCTCTTGTTCTAGTCCGTCCATTCGACGAGTGGGGATCCTGGGGGACAAGAGTAGTACTTTCGATATGCGGGCATGGTGCGGGTATTACAAACACCTGCGGATATGAGTGCATGCCACGGTTGAGGGGGTAGGCGGCTTGGTCGTGACAAGCCTTGACCGTCCCTTGAAATCCCCCCACGTTAGGTGTGTCTTTGTAGGAGTTCGTAAATGCTTCCCATCGGGCCGTATGGTATCAGGGGGAGTCTCCTAGTATCCTAGACCTAACCATGCTTAGATCGGTTTGCATATGATCCTAACTATTCATTTGTATGGCCATGACAAGATACATTAGAATTACTCCATTAGATTATTCATTTATTCTTTATCTATTTTCTTTATCCTTTTGTTTGGTGGATTCTTAAGTGTGTGTCACACTATCCATAAACCATTATTGCTTACCCTCGTTATGAACAATTTGGTCTAAGCAAACACATGTTCCTCTATTCGGATGCCATGCTAGCTTATTAATCACATGTCTTCCTTTGGGAAAATATAAATAACGATACCCCCGAATACTTTCGGGTGAAATGCTACAATGATAGATCCGTGCGATGGATGAAATATCTAAGATGGCAAGATCTATCCCGTTGACAATCCCTTTCGGATCACCGACATGGTGGTTTTACTTGGGAATGTCTGGCGCATTCCCGCGCCGTTATTGGGGATGGGTTTTATACACCATTTCCTTTGATTGCGCTAAGAAATGTCAACAAGCATTTCGCGCCGTTGCCGAGGAAGGCATTGCAAAAAAAAAAACAATAAATAGTGGCTATGAATATGAACTGTGGTGCGTGGCTACCTGATTGCTCATACAGGCTAATCTTTTATGTTTTCTCCCCGTTGTGGATGAAGCGGGATAGTGTATGTCAGGTTTTCCTACCGTAGGAAAACTTCATCTCCGATCCGGAGGCACTCCTAAGGAAGAACAGGTCTCGTGCCGCTTCTTCTTTGGCCGGACCCCCGGCGGTCGAGACCGACATCCCTGCACCAACCGCAACTCAAGCCATGGCCGGAAGTCGCCGCGATTTCTCTACTCCCGTCTGTTACCAACGTGCCCACCGGGCCGGTGGTGAATGTGGCGGACAAAAACTTTGAGCTGCGCACTGGGTTGATCACCATGGTGCAGGCCAGTCCATTCTGTGGACTGCCTAGCGAGGACGCCAACGCTCATCTCCAACACTTCCTTGAGCCGCGGCGACACCATCGTCATCAAGGGGACGCCGAACCCGGCGTTATCAAAGTTCACTTTGTTTCCTTTTCCCCAGCGTGGGGAAGGCGAAACAATGGTTCTACAAGGACAAGGGAAGTCGTTAGTATGCGTGGGCCAAGTGCTCCGCGGCGTTCTCGCTAAGTTCTTCCCCATGGGCAAAACCAATGCCCCGAGGGGAAGGATCGCCAATTTCGGCGGAGACATCAATGGAACCCATTCCGAGGCGTGGGAGAGGCTGCAGAATACATTCTAGCATGCCCGCACCACGGGATGGAGAATTGGCTGGTGCTCGAACTTCTATAATGGTCTCACGGCCATATCAAAGGGGCACCTCGACGCCCGCTGGCGGTGGCGCATTTCTATCGCCACCATCGATCGGGCAACAACCCCGATTGATAAAATGGTGGCAAACCAAAGTGGGGCGAAGACAGAGCCCTAGCCAAAACACAAAAAAGGCATGCATACCGTGAAGGAGGCGGATATGCTTGCCGCAAAATGGATCTACTGCTAAAGAAGCCGGAGGAGCGCGCGACATTCCACTACACGCTAAACGCCCGTTTACGCCACCGACGCTCACATGACTGTGAGAGGCGTGTGGTGAAGTTGGCCACTCAGGGGGATAACTACCCCGAGACCCGCGGAAGAAGCTGCCTTCATCAACAAAGCAACGGATATCGCCAACCTCAACAGGGCTGGAATAACCGATCCAGTCACCATTCCAAGGTAACAGGGGGTACAACTCCAATTACAACTCCGGTGGGGCCGTCATTGAAGGACTCGGTGCTTTGGGCCAAGCCAAAATTAACGAAAATCTCACCAAAAGATGAGCCATCAAGACAAGATCCTTGAAGGAGTGAATAATAAGCTCGAGGGGTTGACATCAGTGTGAAGAATCAGCTAAGCTTCAACAAAATGATAGAAACACAGGTGGCCCGGACATTGCTGCTCAAGTACCGTTAACGACTTCGAGGCGGGATCCAGGGCAACCCGAGGCCCCGCACGAGCCGATTAACATGATATCTCTCGAGGCTTAGTCAACCCAAAGTGAGCTAAAGAAGATCCCCGTGAGCTCGCCATTCATTGCTAAGAAGGGCGACCCTGGACGTCCACTTATTAGCCGCTGTTGGCCCCACACCTTCGTCAATGCATTACGTGACCCGGGGGCGATATCACCGTGATGTCCAAGGCCACCTTCAACAAAATCCATGGAGGAACACTTACTCCACGCCAACTTCGTCCTCAAATGGCGGATCAATCAACAAGGCGGCGGAGGGAATATCAAGACGTGCTAGTCAAAATACTGAGACGAGTACATCCCCGCAGATTTTGTGATCCCGGATATGGGCCCATCGGAGGATACGTCTCTCTCCTCACGGGGAGGCCGCTTCTCTATACGGCCAAGGCTGATATCTGCATGGGGAAAGGCTTCATAGTCTTCCACGTCGAGTAAAGCGGTAAAGTGCCCATTCATCGGGTACAAACAACAACACACCGAGGATATCATCATCATCGAAGCGGTGTGGAGTGTTGAAGGATCGACTCGAGACCGGGAGCGGTGCTTGTGCCGCCGATAGCTTGAGGGGAGAGTCGACAGGGTGACTATAAATAACCTGCTCCTCAAAAAGAAAAAAAAGGGGTATATATTTTAAAAGAAAATTGTATTTTATTATCAACAAAAAATATTTATTACATAAAATCTATAAGAAAAAATACTTTCGAAAACTAAAATAAAAGTCTTTATAAATAAAATGAATTCTTTTCATGAAAAATCTGAGAAAAAAATATTTCCTACATAAAAAGTATATATAAAAATATTTTTAAAATAATTTTTCTATTTAAAAATAAGTTTATATTTGAAAATTTTTGGAGAAATTCAAAAGGGGAGAAAAGCGGTCGAACAGTAGCGAGCAAACAGCGACCCGCGAACTTTTGTGACCGTTGAGCACGCCCGACAAAGCACGGCAATGAGGTCACCGAGGCGGGGGGGCGCGCACCCCAAGGTGCGCCCGCACCCCTTGGCGCCGCTTCGGGTCCCCGCCGCCAGCGGCTCCCTAGCGTTGTGTGTGTGGACTGACCGGCCGTTGGCTCCGGCTATAAATAGCCCCGAGCACCCGGTGTGAAGCACCCACCTCTCATTTTCACTCTCTCTCACTCTCACTCTCTCGCCACTTGTTCTACACTCCATTTTCTCCACCAAAAATATTGTGCCGAGCAAGAACACGGGTGTGAAAGTTCATACTTTCATCTAACCCTTGCACACCCGAGGTCTTGCTCAATCGTTTTTTGCGAAGCCATGAAGAAATTTGGGAAGATCTTGGCCGGGTTGAGGCGGTCGTCAAGACATAGCTCACGACAAACAAGCACAAGCTCCGCCCTCAACCGGCGATCTTGAAGACTCCCCCATGCAAAGAAGACGCTGCACCCGTCGGGGAGGAAGAAGCTCAAGCTCCCCAACAATCGACGAAGCCGGCCAGCGCCATACCTCGACATCCGTGGAGATCGAGAGATGCAAGCATATCTTCTACTCAAGGACCGTGTGTTCCAAAGACACGCCCGAGGAATCGACTCACGAGCTCCTCGAACAAACAGGTATGGACGATGAATTTCCTATCCTTTGGAGAGCGGTCGGGTGGCGAGGATATTCCCCTCTCGAGGAGGAAGGTTTCGCCTCGACAATTCAATTCTTGTGCACACTAGTAGAGGACCAGCTAGGAATTTCTTTCCGCCTTTTTTGGTACACTTTATCATGTCACGTGGGGCGGACCTAGCTCGTCATCCTTTGGGGTTTCAGCTATAGATGTGCACTAAACATAGATCTTTGCTCTCTCCCGGCTTTGTCGAAATCACTTTTGGGAGGAAATATCCGGTGCTCATGAGGCGGTACTTTCAAACCTCGCCACTCCACGAGATCCGGCACCCATCACTTAGATATATTCATCATTTGGATCTCGTTGACTTTGTTTCCTAGACACGGGGTTAGATGGGTGAATGAGGTTGAATTAAAATTACTCTATGCTATTGTCCACAAGGAGAAAGTAGCTCCATGGTAGAGATGTGCGAGGAACTTTTTACATATTATCACAAAAGTTCTTTCTTTTCTGTCACCGCACATCTCTTATCACACGCCTCGTCTCTTCTGCGATTGGAGCTTTGGATAATCACAGAGATAGAGTACATTTCCACACCAGGGGGATTTTTTGGACTGTTGCGCAGCTTGTGTAGGGGCACTTAGTTAAGATTTTACCATCGGGCGAGCTTGGTCATCTTTTCCCACGGCTATGCAACTATAGTTCGGTTACCTAACCCGGACTTACGGTTGTATAAAAAGCCGTGCACTAACATTTGAGCTCAAGGCTGGCGATAGCTTTGCGCGGGAAAGACACCCCCATCGGTTCTTCACGCGCGATTGTCGGGGAGACCGGAGGTCGGATCCTCCTCCCATGGGCCCTACTTCACGCCCACGCCACGCCCACGGCCTACACCGATGTTTCAAAGCATGGCCTCATCCTATGGGGGACCCTAGGGGTAATACCGGGTATGATCCTAGGTGGGAGCCACCGCCTCGACACACCGGCACCATCGGAGTGGGCACGAAGGGAGATCTACGAAAGCATGGAGGGCCAACAGATTTGACTTTGACAACGGCTTCGGCGATATGCCCCACCCGGTCCGGCCGCGGCGGCCACCACAAAGGGGTGGAGGCTATCGGTATCCGGTAGCCAGCACCTCGGCGTCTGCACTAGGAACATTGAGCACACGCTCAATACCCATGTGCAAAGTACCGTGATGATGGCGGCAGAACCGGGAGCGGCGAGTCGGCAGAGATGGACCCAATTGGAGTCCAACATGGCTACTCGCAACACACGCGAGGAAGCACGTGGAGGTACCAAGGCCGATCGATCGGTAGGCCTCCGATGATAGCTTGGGGAGGACCCCCCACAGGTATCATTGCATTGCATATTTACTTCCATCAAATTTTTTATTTTATTTTAGCATGTTTAAATTCCAGCAATCTTGCATCGAAAAAAAAATTAATTAAAACTAAAAAAAATCCAAAAATAGAATAAGTAGCTCTTCTATGTGCCTTAATGCTTATATATATGAGATATGAAAATGTTTAGTCTTAGTCCCTTGTTGAAATGATGAATAGTTGCTACGTCTTATGCTTTGCACATTGCCTAGTTTATAATTCGAATTTCTCTAAAGTTTGGATTTAGTGGCTAAGTTTAAAACTCATCCCGAAAAAACCTGATTCATGTGGGTTGCATAGGCTCTATCTAGTCTAAGTTGTTGCCAAGTATGATATGGTACAAATGGATTTGCTATGATTTTAGTCCAAAAAGAGAAACTTGACATCAGGGAATCTACTTTGAAAGAAAAGAGAAATGATATGGGCTATGCTAAAAAAAAAAAAAAAAAAAGAAAATGAGATGAAAAATGGACAAGTGTCGAGGGCGAGTAGAGCCCACATCTCCAAAAAAAAAAAAAAAAAAAAGAAAGAAGAGAAAAGAAAAGAGAGGAAATAAAAAGACAAAAGTCTAGGGCGAGTAGAGCCCACCTCTCCAAAAAAAAATATATATATAGCAATAAAGCCCATGCTTTCTCGAAAAATAAATATTATCTAAAAAAATAAACCCCGGATAAAAAGTTGATCAAAAGGATGAATGATAAGCATCTACGTTATAACCGTTCTATCGGCAACCGCCCAAGACTTTGAGAAAAGCTAAAAAGCCCCGCTACGATGAAAGGTAATAAATGGTGGGAAAAAGATGTGCCATTTTATTCAAACTCTAGTAGAAAATCTTATTATAACCCCGGCACTTGTAAAAGCGTAATCGGCAAAGTAGCAACTCCCGATCAACAACCAAGTACTTATCTCTTTTGCTCGAGGACGGCAAAGGGGTAATCTTGGGGAGTTTGTTGACGGTCACCAACGACAAATTTTTCCCGTCAACTTACTACCATAAAGGGAGTAAAACTATACCTTTTTATACTCATATGCATTTATCACTAATAAAATTCCACTTGTAGTGTCTATTATTTTATTTTGCAGATTTATAATAAAAGCAAGTGGAAAATCGACCAAAGTACGCCATCCGGGAAAGCGCATTATTGCAAAACACAAGCCCGAGGAGCAAATCGATCCAAAACATCAAAGCGGGCCGAGCCAAGCCCGGCCCACAACTTTTCAAGACAAGGGAAGACACCCCACCGAGGCTCCCGGGCCAAAGCCGAGCCAGGGCTTGCGCGACCACTCAGGTGCGGCCGCACCCTCCCTGAGGCGGTTTTGGCCCGACCCGGGGGGGGAGGCGGTTCGTGCACGCCAAATGGGGATTCCCGCCGTTGGATGGTCGGTTTGCTCAGAATAGGAAGGTTTACTGTGTCGGTTTTGGTGTAATTTAGCACTTAGGCCCCTCCTCCAAGTGTATAAGTAGGCCTCCTCTCCCCCTCTCTCAACACACACCACTTGGAGTCCAGCAAACCAGCAATCTTCCTCTCTCTACCACCTCTACCTCTCTCTCTTCTTCTACTTCTTCTTTCTTCTTCTTCTTAGTTCTTGGTTAGCACTTGGAGTAGAAGAGCTACAAGGAGGGCTTGTCTCCTAGAAGAAAGTGCCTTGGTAATATATCTTCTCAATGGAGCATTCTTCTATTTGCAAGTCTTATATCTATGTTCTTGGCCTAACTTATGAACTAGAGTATAGTCTTGTTCATGTTCTTGTGTTGGTATATGAACTAGCATATAGTTTACATATCATAATCTTGACATGTTCATCTCAGTTCTTCATCGATCATCATATGCCTAACTTGATTAGAGGTGGGATATCGGTTTGTTGTTCCTTCGGGTTTGCTCTTGTTCTAGTCCGTCCATTCGACGAGTGGGGATCTGGGGGACAAGAGTAGTGCTTTCGATATGCGGGCATGGTGCTCGGGTATTATGACATCTCTAGCGGATATGAGTGCATGCCACGGTTGAGGGGTAGGCGGCTTGGTCGTGACAAGCCTTGACCGCCCCCTTGAAATCCTCCCACGTTCGGTGTGTCTTTGTAGGAGTTCGTAAATGCTTCCCATCGGGCCGTATGGTATCCGGGGAGTCTCCCTGGTATCCTAGACCTAATCATGCTTAGATCGGTTTGCATATTCCTAACTATTCATTTGTATGGCCATGACTAGATACATTGGAATTACTCCATTAGATTATTCATTTATTCTTTATCTATTTTTCTTTATCCTTTTTTTGCCGGTGGATTCTTAAGTGTGTGTCACACTATCCATAAACCATTATTGCTTACCCCCTGTTATGAACAATTTGGTCTAAGCAAACACATGTTCCTCTATTCAGATGCCATGCTAGCTTATTAATCACATGTCTTCCTTTTTGGGAAAATATAAATAACGATACCCCGAATACTTCCGGGTGAAATGCTACAATGATAGATCCGCGGCGCTTATGGATGAAATATCTAAGATGGCAAGATCTATCCCGTTGACAATCCCTTTCGGATCACCGACATGGTGGTTTTATTTGGGAATGTCACGGCGCATTTCGCGGCGCTGTTATTGGGGATGGGTTTTATACCATTTCCTTTGATTGCGCTTAAGAAATGTCAACACCCGCCAGATCGATATGTCACCGGTGCAGAACCACAAATAGCGAGGACGGGCCATTTGTCGTCAACAAAGGGGAGAGATGTCATGACCCAAAAGAGATCGCGGAATAGGGCCCAACAAGGGGAACGCAAGCGCCGCCGGGGGGTAAGGGGGCCGCGCGCGCAAGGCCGGGCGCCCGCCGCCGCCCGACGTAACGGCGCCACGCGTCGGTTGTTTCGCAATTAAGTAAGAAATATTTAAGGAATAAAGATAGGAATAAAATAGGGAATAAATAGGTTGCTTGTGAGAGAGGTATTCCAATCTATAAGGAAACCTCCTAGGGATTGCTTAGCGTGCAAGTCTTCCCCGGACTATAAATACAAAGGGAGTTGTAATCGTTTGGATTTTAATCAAGAAAAATTAAAGGGGTAACACCCAAAAAACTCTCCGGCTCTCAATCTCTCCCTCACCTGCCGCACGTGTCGCCGCCAACACTGCGCCGCCGCCCGGGGCGGACGCACGCGCGCCCTAGGGTGCCACCCTGCGCCGCCGCGTCGGCAGCGCCATCGCGCCGCCGCGGCGCGGCAGCCCAGTTGCCCACGCCGCCGCCTCCTCCTCCACCTCTCTCTCGTCATCGCCCGAGGCTGCTACACGTCATCTTCATCGTCTTTTACCTCGTCGTTCTTCATCGGCCCTCACGTTATCTACATCATCACGCCGCCGATCGTCTTCCTCCGCCTGCCGCCCCGTCACCCCTTTCACCATCTTCGCCGTCGATCGGCAATCGGGTGTCAATTCCGGCCCAATCTAGCCCGGAATCGACATGCGATCTATGTGTTTTTATATAAAATTTAGTTATCTCGTAGCAACGCCGCGGGCATTTAACTAGTATTGATCTTACTTTTCGTTCTTTTTATGTTTATATGTTGTAGAGATATCTTGGAATTAGAAACGGCCGCACGCGCAACATAGTAATAAATTGACGAGGGACCCGAAGAGTCTGTACTATACGCAACATTGACCGAGAGGATGGCTTTTGAAATCACGGCTTTTCGGTTCCAATCTCACTTTGTTTCCTAGACCCTTCGCTTCAAATAGCAGCCCTCCACTCCACCGACTTCACCTAGTACGACCAAGAACCAAGCAAGCGCCATGCCGCCACGCCGTTCGGCGCGGCTGGCTGGGCGAGCTCATCGAAGAGGTGCTCCTCCGCTTCCCGCCCGAAGACCCGGCGAGTCTCGTCCGCGCCGCCCTGCGTCGGCAAGCGATGGTGCCGCCTCATATCGCCCGGCCGCGGCTTCCGCCCGCTGATTGATGAGCTCTCCACGCTAGCGGCGCCATGCTTTGGAGGCTTCATCCGCAACAGCGTCCTTACGCCGCTCTATTTACGCAACACCGTGCTCGTGCCAACCTCATCCTGCCTTGACGGCGTGCCGGCCATAGGGGATCGCGGCGCTTGACTCCCGTACGGCCTTGTCATTGCTCACCACCCGATTGAGTATGACGGCTGCAATGTCCCAGACCCTTTCGTTTTATGCAGCTAACCCCATGTTGGTGAGCATCCGGTGCTACCTTACCTACCGTGGGCGGTGCGGCCAGCGCCGTTCAGCTTTAACGCGATTGCTTTCTGCCGGTGGCGACGCTTGCGGTCACCTTGATGGAACTGCCACCGTGGCCACTTTCTCGTGCGTCTTCATTGGGCACCTATGTGGATGGGTTGTTCACCTACGTGTACTCGCCCGAGTTACGGTGCATGGAGTGAGCCATCATTCATATTGGGGAATGACATCTTTGGCTTTGGTGCCTGCTGCCCCTGGTTGGGAATGCACTCTACTTTCACTACCGGATTTCCCACGTATCCTTTCCCCCGTGAGCTAAGAGGAAAACATTACGGGGAAATAACAAGATATCCCGTGAGCCACAGAAAAACATCACGGGGAAAGAAAAAGCGCACGGTAAAACATATTTCCTGTGAGGCACGGCTCACGGGGAAACTCCCATCCCCTTTCCGTGAGGCGGGGGCTCACGGAAAGGGAACCGCCGTGAGCCCCAGCCCGCTCCGTCCCCTCCAGGCCCCTTTCCCGTGAGAACTCCGTCAAGCTCACGGGAAACACTTTCCCGTGAGAGCTTTCCCGTGGGCCAAACAGCGGCCTCGGCAAAGGACCCCCTTCCCCGTGAGTGGCATATCACGCTCCGCGGGAAAGAAGCTCACGGGAATTTTTTTTTTTTATTTTCATCTCCAAACTTTTTCTACACTTCTAGCACATCATATGGCACTCCATGTTAAAGTTTAGTGAATTATTGACGTTATTTGATATATTTAGGTAATTATTCTCTTTTATGGGAATTTTTGAAATGAGGCCAAATTTGAACTACAAGTGCTTCAAATTGTTGAAAAAAAAATTAGTAGAAAATTTATATTCCTCATACTCAACACAACGTAAGACCTTGCATTTAAAAAAATAACGAAATCTGGAACATCTTAATACGAAATCATGAACGTTAATCCTTGTTCGAGTGGTTTAAAAATTCTAGAAAATAAACCGATGTGCAAAAAAATCATGAAATTTGATAATATGTCATGATATCTTATGCCGAGGCTATGATAAAAAATTGGGAACGTTTTCGCACAAGTTGGCACGCACGATGTTCACAAGCTCCAACATCTACGTAGAAGTTTCGTTTGTTGAGAATGATCGGTGTGATTTCATGTGGATGTGGCGATCAAGTTGTGGTTTGGCTACGAAACTTTTTCTATATGCAACAGACCTCAGATATTGTGTCATGTCAATTTTTGAGAATTTTTTGGATTATTTTTGTAATTATTATAATTTTTTTGTTGCAGATTAAGTAAATGCAAATAGAGATAGAACCACATGAAATAATGGCCAATTTTTCGCACAAGGATCAATTAGGAATGGTAAGTGTATGTGGAAAGGTATTTATGAAGTTATCATGATCAAACTTTCAAAATATATATGCTAGAAAAAGAAAAGAGAGAGCAATAAAAATTACTTACGGAAAACCCCTTTCCCGTGAGCCATTCACGGGAAAGCTAAGCTCTTTCCCCGTGATCCAAATGTGATTTGCTCACGAAGGGGAAAGGGTTGGTGGGACCCACCCCTGGTGGCGGGCAGGATTAGGGTTCAGGGTTTTTTTATTTCCTTCCCGTGAGAGATGGGCGAATCACGAAAAAGAGTTACCTTTCCGTGAGCCACCCGTGATCTCTCACGGGAAAGGAGTTTACGTTTTTTTTAAAAACAAAGTCAACCTAGCTCACCTCACTCACACTCCACAGGACTCACACACGACACACACACAGACACACACACACGTTGTGCCGCCGCCACTCCCGCCGCCGGCCCCTCGCCTGCCGCCGCCCCGCCTGGGCCGGAGTCGCCGCCACCCTCCGCCGGAGCCGCTGCGGAGGCGCCCGGCCGCCGGCCGGTACGGCCGCGCCCGGCCGCCGCCGCCACTCATCCCGCCGGGCCTGCTACGGGCAGGCCGCGGGCCAAGCATTTCCCGCCATCGGCCGCCGCCGGCCGGCCGCACGGCCACGCCCGGAGCGAAGTCCCCGCCCTCGCTCGCCGCCGGCCGGTCCGGGCCGTCCGTCGGCGGCCCGCCCGGCCACCACCGGCGCCTCCCGGCGCCTTGCTGGCCACCACCGGCCACCACCAGCGCCGGGCCACGGAAGGGGGAGAAGGAGGGCGGGGAGAAGGAGGGGCGGGTGGAGTAGGAGGGAGGAGGAGAAGGAAGGGGGAAGGAAGGAAGGAGGAGGAAGGAAGAAGAAGGGAGGAGGGGAAAGGAAGGAGAAGGGAGGGAGGAGGGGAAGGAAGGAGGAGGGAGGAAGAAAGGAAGGAAGGAGGAGGGAAGGAAGGAGAAGGGGGAGGGGGAAGAGAGGTCCCAACGCCGTCGCCCCGGGCGTTCCCCGACGCTGCCGTGCTCGCAAGACACCTTGCACCGGCCGCCGCCCACGGCCGAGGAGAGGTCGTCCGTCCGGCCCGCTGTCGTCGTCTTCGCTTCAGTTGTCGGCCATCGTGCCCTCGATGTGATTGCTCCGCCATCGTGCCCGGATGTGATTGTCGGCCATTGGGCCGTGTGCTTTGTTTGTAGGTATTGGAAACCTCCCTGTTTCTTTTTATGCAGAGAGCAACCCTCCGGAGCCGAAGTTGCTTGCCGAGCCGGAGTCTCTTGGCGGCCCCGATCTTCTTTTCCCTCGCCGGCTAGTTCGACTCTTACCGCGACCCCAGGTATGACCCCTCCTTCCGTGTCATGGTCGTAGCTAGATCGCGCAGCTCGCAGGGCGCCTCTCGCTCGAAAGAGATACGGCTGGAAGTATGCGCATCCTCGCATACCTATAACCGTATCTGCTTCGAATTGTCCATGTTTTTGGACAGCCGAGGATGCGTAGATGAGTTGTTGTTCCATGCTCCACTCTGTCCACGATTCAGAGTTTCGGAAGATCTCCCTGTTGTTCTTCGAATACACGGCTCCCCTCCGGGGAGGGCGTGTATTTGGAGAACACTGGGGAGGTGTCTTTAAAATTGTCTCTGATAGGAGTGGAGCATGGAACTAACCTCATCTACGCATCCTTGGGTGGGATTAGGACCTATCTTCACCTATTAGATGGTAGGATCGTTGTGTAGATGCACTGCATTCTTATATTCTTGCGCATATGATAGACAATGGATGACCGTGCGTGGATATACAATGGCTGGAGGAGTTTTGGAGATTATGACCATGAATGGGTTAAGAAGAGCAGTGCTTTCGTGGACAAAGCTTTTCAGAATGCTCGAGGTGCGAGTAAGGTTTGGTGCCCATGCAACAAATGTGAGAATAAAAAAGGCAAAGTAAGGATGACATGTCTAAACATCTTCCCATGTATGGATGGACGGATGGCTATAAGCGGTGGATCTTCCATGGTGAAACCGAGCGTATGAGAGACGAGGTGGTGAGGCAACGCATCGATGATCTTGCTTCTGATGCCGGGATAGGAGACATGATAGATGACTTTCATGCCGGAAACTTTGAGCAAGGACTTGGGGATGAGGGGGAGGAGGAGCCAGAAGAAACCGCAAAGGCCTATTATACCATGTTGAGGCGCACGTAAAACCCCTTCACGACTATTGTGAGGTCTCCAAACTAGATGTCATTTCATGCCTTATGGACTTGAAGGCCCGATGCAATATTAGTCGAGACGGCTTCACCGACATGTTGACGCATCTTTGGGGGCTTGCTTCCGCGAGGTCACGTCCGCCAAAGAACATGTATGAGTCAGAGAAACTCCTCAAGGTACTCAAGATGCCATACGAGCAGATACATGCTTGTGAGAATGGGTGCGTCTTATTTAGGAAAGAGTACAAAGATGATACGCGACCTGTCCAAAGTGTAAATCCTCAAGGTTCATAGAGGTAGACCCTGGTGAAGACGGTGAGAAGAGGCAGCTTAAGGTCCCCGTGAAAATCCAACGGTACCTTCCCTTTGGACCGAGGTTACAACGGATGTACATGACCGAGGAGTCTGCGAAAAACAGATGACATGGCACAAAGATGGGCGCCGCTACAATCCAGATAAGATGGTACACCCATCCGATGCCGAAGCATGGACCCATTTCAATAATATTCATCCCGACAAAGCTATGGAGGCTCAGAATGTGCGTGTTTACTGGCAATGAGATGGGTTCAATCCTTATGGAATGATGGCTGCCCCATATACTTGTTGGCATGTATTCGTTATCCTCTGAATCTCCCCTCGGGCGTTTGCTTTCAACCGAAGAACATTCTTTTTGTCTTTGATAATTCCCGCCACCCGGGAAATAAAATGGGTGTGTTCTTAGAGCCTGTGATTGATGAATTGATCAAAGGTTGGAATGAAGGGTTTTGGACGTACGACCGAGCTTTGAAGAGAAATTTCAGGGATATGCGTGGTACCACTACTCCCCCGCATGATTTCTTGGCGTATGGGATATTACGTGGTCGGGTGTGTGCATGCGGCAAGTTCCCTTGCCCAAGATGCAAGGCGGCCGTGAGGTTCACCTGGTTGAAGAAGGGTGGCAAGTATTCTGCGTTCGACAAGCATCGACAGTTCCTCCCTCCCGACCATGCATTCAGGCTAGACAAGAAGAACTTTACTTAAAGGTCTCCAAGTTACGGACCCCCAGAATGGAGATGATGACATCTCACGAGGTATGCGTGCTCAAGTGGATTCTCTTGTGGTCGATGACAATGGTGTCTTTGTGGGTTATGGCGAGGATCATGCATGGACTCACAAGTCAGGATTAGAGAGGCTCCCCTATTATAATGACCTTCTTCTTCCACATAACCTTGATTTAATGCATACCGAAAAGAACATCGCCGAGTATTTTCTTGGAACATTCATGGAAACTAGCAAGTCAAAGGACAACGTTAAGGCTAGAATTGATCCGGCAGAGTTGTGTGACGTGAGACCAAAAGCAAGAAATGAAGCCTCCTAGCAATGGCAAGAGATAGAAAAACCTAAGGCCGACACGTGTTGAGCAGGCCCCAAAGGAGGAAAGTACCGCAATGGTTTTCGTAAATTAATGTTCCTCGATGGGTATGCAAAGCAAATCCGAGGAGGGGAGTGAACTTATCTACTATGCGAATCAATGGGCTCAAGGGTCATGACTACCACATATGGATGGAGCGGCTTCTTCCAGTGATGCTTCGAGGCTATGTCCCCGATCATGTCTAGCATGTGATGGCAGAGTTGAGCAATTTCTTTTCAGCAGCTTTGTGCTAAAGAGTTATCTCGGACCACACTAGAAGAAATGGAAAAATGGCACTGTGTTGGAAAAATGGCACCAAACAGGGACGATTACCATTTTAATGCAAACACATATGAGGGAGAGTTCTTCCAAGAAGAAGGGCTACAAGGTAAATTTGTGATAGAACTAACGGGCCCAACGAAATGGAAGTAGACAATGAAAGTGTTGTTGATGATGAGGAGGACGAGGAGGTTCGAGATGCGAAGGACTTATATAGTTACTTGAGAAATTACTTAAGGACAAATGCAGTGTTGACGTCGTTCCTCCTCCCATGGATCCTGCCAATCTTCATATGTTGGAAGACGTAGACATGGATGATAGTGATCATGAGGATTATGATCCGACAAAGGCGTAAATCGTGATAGGGATGAGGATTATTTCTAATACATGTAATACTATGCATCTCTTAATAATTATGTTCGATTATTGGTTTTTCATCTCTTCATAATTATGTTCTATTTAATTTTGCATTTTTACTAATTATGTACATCTAATTGCAGGTCATTCAAAAAGATGCCTCGAACGAATGTCCTCAAGAAAATGACCAGGAGGTTCGAAGTGTAGCCTCGCTAGGGCAAGGGCAAGAGGAAGCGAAGCGTCGAGCCACCACCACCGCTAGAGGGTAGGGGCGTATAAAGCGTCGTGCACCCCGACCACCGGCCGCCACCACCAAGTGGTGCACGAGGGGAGGAGGAGGAGGAGGAGGAGGAGGAGGAGGCAGAGGACGTGGACCTCTCGGCGTCGCGAAGACGCGGACCGCTTCGGGCGTCGCACCACGCGGACCACTCGGCATCGCGCACCACGCCGGAGGGGACTAGCCCAGTACGGGGAGGGGTTCCTCTTCCTCCGCTCGAGGCGTGTCTACTTGCGAGGCCCCTCCGGACTCGGATCGAGTACCTATCGAGGACCGAAACCGACCATAAGACCGGTACAACCAAGGTAATTTACTTTTACACTTTAGCACTACTTTCTTATTTTTCGGGTTTCAAAATCGTAATAGGAACTAATCATTATTCTTGATCATTTGGGCAGGTCTTTTGTTGTCACCGCGAACTTCGGTTCAAGGACGCCTTTCCAATGGCATTCTTGGTATTCTGGTCAAGAAGCACTACCCTGGCCTCGTTACCATCGACGGAGTAGAGCATCTTCATCACGCGTCGCTCCACCAAGACGTAGACTTTGAGGACAACTATGATGAGGATGGCATGAAATATAGTAACAAGGCAAAGGCGTGTGATCAAAGAGTTTTGGGTAAGTCTATGTCGCATCAGTAGTGTACAAATACATCGCTTCAAATTCTAATGTTAGAAATAATGACTTATTACATTGCTTCTATGTGTAGAAATACTTCAAGATCTAGGAGGGATTCGAGGCTCAGGCGAATGAAGTGGCTCTAAAACTGTTTCAAGCTTGTGTCGAGACATGTGTTACGAGGCACGCCGGCCGCACGCGACATACGATAGAAGGAGGCTCGATAAGGACGAATGGAAAACGATGAATCTGACCAAAGAACAATACATGCAGGTAAATATTGAATGGTCATACTAAGTTTAATTATGCTTAATGTGATTTTTATAATGTGTTATACTTGGTGTCCTCGTAGGTGATTCCGTAGTGGTGCTTGTTGCATAGGCGTTCTTTGGGAGCTTTGAAGGTGGACAAGTGGGTCGATACAGATTATCGAGGTCCACAACGACTCACCGGAACAAATAAGCGTGCCATGATGCCAGTGTACCACACCATCAAGGCAGCCTTAATCTCGCGGCCTACCAAGCTAGATATGTAAGTGTTATCCAATTCTTATTTTCTGATGTGCAACTCAATACTTTCTAAGCATTCTAGCTACTTTTCTTTTTCTCACACAGGAGCAGACACATGGCGTGCCAATCAGCACGCTCGAGGCCTTTGCTTGCTCCCACACGGGCAGGTATAAAGATCCCGCGGTCGTCTTCAACCCTGAGGCTGGGCCCGAAGCCTACACCAACCCGACCCGCCACGAGAAGATCAGAGGTACACCGAAGTGGCGAGAGAGCAGTATGGAGAAAGCTTCGATCCCCGCGGCCACAACATTGAGGGGGACATCGCCATGATCGCCGGAGGAGGCAAGAAGCACGGGCGGTACTATTTGGGTGATAGCGTTATCAACCCGCACAACACAAAGAAGCTATCTGAGCTCCGAGCACGCTCGGGGGGCCCGGTGATACGCGAGCGGCCAACCACTTACCAGGCTACGGTCTCCAGACTTGAGGTTTATTTATTTTTATTTAAGGTTCATTTATCGTTACATACTCTTTCACCGTGTTCTAACTTTGTGTTGAAATAGGCCCAGATAGAGGAAGAGAGGAAGCGACGGGAGGAGGCTGAGGAGAGGGAGCGGGCAAGGGCTCAGGCGGAGCAAGAGAGGGCTCGAGCGGAGCAAGAGAGGGTGAGCAGCAACGTAAGAGCATGGAAGCTCTCCTAGCGTACCTCCGGCGTGTTGGTGGCCGGGTTGGTGTAGCCGCCACCGGAGATCGCCTTCCCCGCCACCGCCCGTCTTCGCCCCACCGCCCGTCTACGGTCACCGGCCGTCGATCTTCCCTCCACCGCATGGAGCCTCTCCTCGTGAGTTTGTCTCCCGTAACTCGAAATATGCATATATGAATGTGAATGGATATGATCTGAGTTTTGAATGCACCATGAGATGTGCGCGTGGACATGTGGTTGTCGGCCATCGAGCCGTTGTTTTCTTTGCAGGTTGGAAACCCCTCCGTGTGGGAGGTGTTTGCCGAAATTTCTAACTATTTATCTTTTTTTTTCAAGTTAATAGAATCTACCTTGAATTTTGTCTCACAAATTTCTAACTATTTATCTTTGCCTACATGCAGGATAATTCTCATGCCTCGAACCCAACTCCGAACCAATCTCAACCTGGGGACGCTTGGGAACGCGCTTGGAAGGTTGGAGGCCGTGGCCGTAAATTTGTCATGATTTAGGTTCAAAACTTGTGCACTTGAACTTTGTGAACTTGGATTTTATGTGAGTTTGTGAACTTGTGGTTGCACTCATGGACATGTGGTTGAACTGTTGTGACTTGGTTGGATCTTATGTAATATATGTGGTATTATGGATTTATCGAGCTATATATGTGATATTATGCAATCTTTGGTATGTATATATATATATATATGTGTCAATTATATGCTGGAACAAAAAAAAAAAAAATCAATTTCCGTGAGTAGCTCACGGGAAAGAGGCCAAATCTTTCCCGTGAGTGGAGACGGCTCACGGGAAAGAGGCCAAATCTATCCCGTGAGCACAGTTCAACTCACGGGAAAGAGCTTCGATATCCCCCGAGCTACTCCGTTACGCCACGGGAAATCAGGCCAAAACGCCGTTTTGTGAAACAGGCCACGTAGGCCATAACGGGTTCGACACTCTCCCCGTTGGCGGCCCCCCCCCCCGTTCCTCTATCCCGTGAGCTAAATAGGATCACGGAAAGGATATCCCGCGGCGTAGTTTCTGTGTTCACGGGAAAGGGAGATTTCCCCGCCCCTTTGTTTCCCCGTCATATATATCCGTGTTTTACCCCGGAAAGGCTTTCCCTGGGGAAAAAAACGGCCTTCCCGCGGAGGAAGTGCCTCACGGAAATCGCCTGGTTCGGTAGTGTTTGTGTTCAATTGGAACATGAGAATCCTCAAGTATGACCTGGGCACACGTGAGAATTCTATCGTTCACTTGCCTCCTGCATCCTATGGGAACATTATACTCATGACCACTGAGCAAGGTAAGTTAGGGTTCACTAGAGCGGATGACTTCAAGCTCTACCTATGGTCAATGGAGGTCGATGCCCAAGGCAATGCGGTGTGGAGGTGGACACAAGATAGGATCATTGAGCTCAACAACTTGCTTCCTGCTAATGCCCTCTTGACTCCACCTGATGTGGTTGGCTGTGTACATGGTCGCGTGTGTCGTTTTTGTTGGCACCGAGACGGGTTCTACACTGTTGATCCAAAGCTGAACCAGGCCATAAAGGTAGGAGAAGGCATACCTTGTAAGAAGGATGATGATGTTGATGACGAATATGGCCTCAACTTCTTCACTGTTGTTCCATACACAAATTTCTACTTCCCAGGTACATACAGAAAATTAGCACACCTTTTATTTTTGCTAATGTTTTGATTTTGAGTTACGCTTCAATTAAGCAGTACTGCAAATGGGAATTACATGCTATTTGAATATATATTTACCAACCGTTCAAAATGCATTCATCTATATATGTACGTCGAATGTTCGTTCAAATGCAAACCTTGTATATACAAGCATCTAATTCATCCATATTAGCATTGGGCCTGTTTTCAATAATACAAGTCCTTAATTGGCTGTGATGATCCAGCACTGACAAAAGCCACTTAACCTAAATATATGAATGCAGTTGCCATCTAAGATAAACAAAATATTTTTTGGAGTTTGAACCTTGTTTCAATTTCTTTCTACAAGTGTGTCTGTAACCCTTGAAGTTATTGTTCATAGGCTAGTTTTTTTTTTTGTTAGTCATTTCTAGTTAATGGCAATTCGTTTGTCCCTGTGTTTTTTTGTGTAAAAATTATGCAGATTATATATGACAGGGAAGTTAGATCCCTCATTTATTATCTGATATAAATTTCAATGTTTTTTTTTTTCCTGTTTTGCAGCACTGGGAGCAGTCCGTATTGCAGAGGAACAAAGTGCCGGAGCATCAAGTGCATGATGAACTTAAGTTGCGTGTGTGAGGTCGTTTATAAATGAAGAATTTCGAGATCATCATCGTGGTGCATGCATGTCTTAATAATTAATTAAGTGGAGCTTTTTGGTTGTTAAGTTTTGAGTATTTGTTCGGGCTTCTGATGTTGGTTCTGCTGCTCTTCATGATTTCAATATCTTCTGTGCAAGGGTAGCTATCGATTAATATAGAATTTCTTAAGCTTAGCAAGCTGGTGCAACCTAGCTTTTCCGACCTTATCTCTAAATTGTACCTTAAATTATCTTATTCTATGGTTCTATTGAGTCAGGAATGAATGCATGAAGACTGAGTTTTATACACCAATAATGCCACTCCAACTTAATTTCAGTTTGGTTCATTTTCTATTGCTTCAAATGAATGCGTATGTAGAAGCTTATTTACTGAACCAGAACTTCGTGGAAAGTTTATTATCTCGTAGTACATACTAGAATGTCACATTTGTTCAGTGGTTATGAACTCCTGGGGATGTATGTAATTTTCCTAAGACAACTAAGGAATGGAACATTTGCATTATCAAGTCCCTCAAAACTTATATAGGTTGAAATGGATAGATAATAAGAAGATTGTTTATTAGCTAATAAACCAACAATTGAGGAATTGAACATCCGCATTATCAATAGTCCTTACCTCATTTGCTTGCTGGGTTTGATATACAGAGCCTTTTATCTGTAAACATTTATACGAAAGTTCACTATAATCTTCACGACACTAAAATGTTGACTCACACCAACATGTTCAACTTTGTTTTACCCTATACTTCATTCGGTCCCCATTCTGTTTCGTATTTGCTGTTTGCTTGGTCTTACATGTGCGCCCGAGCATGGTAAATCATGTCATTTACCGTGGCAGTTTTTTAAAAACAACCACGGTTAATAAAATTGAGACGCCATGTAAAAAATTTGTTGTAGTAGTGATTGCACATCCTTTGAGAGATTGGGAGTGATCTAGAGTTCATTTGCTTGAGTGTTGCATCCGGAGGCACTTGAAGATTGTTGTAGTAGCTGGTGGATTTGTTGTTACTCTTAAAGAGTACCGCTCCTAGGCGGTTCAGTGGTTGTTGGTGGCGTTAGCAAGAGAAGGTGATTGTTCTTGGCCACCTCCTGGTGATTTGTGATCTCCCCGGTGGAGTGCCGAATTGTTAGTCTAGTGGATTGCACGTGTCGTTGAGTTACCTCTCCCGTGTGTGGTGTCTAGTGGCCTTGAGTGGCACGACTGGAGTCGCCACCTAGAACCACCGAAGAGTCGGTCGACACAACCGGAGATTAGCTTGTCAGTGTACAAGTGAAGTCTAGATGAACAAATCAATTGTCATCTATTGTGTTGATTGATTCCCGGTGATTGCCTTCATATTGTTCATCTTCATCCCAATAATTGGTTCATGTCCTCGACACATTGGTATAACAATCCCTCACCTTTCTCTCCTTTACCTTGATATATATCTTGTGCTTGTGTAGGTTTGCTAATTGACTAGAATTGCTTAGTGTAATTAGCTCTTTCACCTAGTTGGTAAAGTAGTGACATAGACATTGTGTGAATTAGAGACTTTAACAACTAGAATTGTAAATAGGTGGCTTGCCCAATCGTAGAGCTAGAGAAACCGCATTAAAAGTCATTTGTTGGACTAATAAATTCGTTGTAGTGAATTTGTAGAATTTTTAATAGGCTATTCACCCCCCTCTAGCCATATAGGATCTTTCGGGCTCGCCGGTTTTGTCCGTGGCGGTGGGAGGTGTGGCGTGAGCGCGTGGGTGCAGTGGACGCCCTAACCCGTTAGAGGTGGCGGCTCTATGCACATGGATACGATGGTGGTGGCGTGGATGTGGCGGTGGGGCTGGTGGTGCCGAAGGCCACCGACAACGCTGGCATCTATGACGAGGTCCATGCAGGGGGTGGGGGCCTTGCTCTCCGGGCTAAGAACGGCAACGCCTCGAGGCACCGTTCACTTCCTTGGAAGCGTCCTTCATGTGCCCTCTTCCCTTGCATGGCACTTTCTTCCTATGTGTAAAAGCTTGACCTTCTAGTCGTAGCGTTTACGATGGCGCTTAAGGCGCCGCTCCCTCGTTGGAGGTGTCGATAGGAAGCTCGTGCTATGTCGGCCAATGGTTGCTGTCAACAAGGTGGACACCTACTTGAGGATTCGACCTTAGTGTTAATAGCATTTGAAGGTGGCCAGAAGGGGGCGTTCGCACAACTATTGGAGGGCTTGGCATTTGCTTGGTGGAGGGCGATGGTCTTGGAGGGACTGTTCACTAGTTGCGTCCCCGAAGATGGCAAGGAGGCCGGCGTGGGCGACACCCATGAAGTTGGCGAGGAGGCCGATGTGGGGAGATGGTGGCCAGCAATGCATTGCTGAGGTGACTTATGTGGTTGGGTGGCGGGCGATCATGCCTTGTAGCGGCCATTTCTGCACAAGGAGGTTCCCCTGACTGGCTGGTGGAGGATCCATGAGGCAGTTCTATCTTCGATGAGGTCGTTAGGCTGCTGGAAGCTGCGGTGTACGCACCTAGATAGCGGTGGACGAGATTGTATTGTTGAGCGCCCGAGGCAGCTTCTCATGCATCAGTTTGGCAACTTGCAGTGGTGAGTCCCATGTGGTACATCACCTTGACAGGTGGCGCAAGCAGATTTAATGGCAGGAGTGCTACCCTGCTTGCAGCGATCCACGACGGCTAGCCCTGCTTGGCAACAGGCTATGTCGTTGTGGGTCATCGTCGTCGTGACGGCGTGAGCGGTGATGATGGTGTTTTCACCCTTGCATCGTTTTTGTCCGGTGTATTTGGTAGTGCAGTGTGGTGACTGGCTTGCTGGTTGGAGTGGTGGTTTTCTTTTTTCAGAGTTATGCTTCGGCTTGGTGTTGTCTGTGTCGATGTCCCAATCCGACCAGACCAGAGTTTTTTTTTTTTTCCTTTTGTTGAGTTGTTTTTGTTGGTCATTGTTGCATCGTTGTGCCTATTTTGGGTTTTCTTTTTTTTAATATAATCGGTAGCTCTCCTGTTTGGTTCATTAAAAAAAAAATCAACCATGAATTTATACAGCTGCATATTATATTATATTGATCGATTATTATTATATATATATATACATAAGTACTCACTTCTTTTTTATACTGTATATATCATATACTACATATCACGTCACACACTCACACTATGGTGCATGCATTTGGGTTCTCACTGAAAGCTTCCGGTGGATAGTTTGCTGGATAGCCATACCCATACATGGCAGCAGGGCTGCAGGCATACGCCGGGTACGCCTGCGGATACTGGTACTGCTGGTACTGGTGGTAGGGATAGTAATATTGTGCATAAGAAGGATAGGAGTAGCTGCGGTTGATGAGGGCCATCTCAGGCGCAACCGTAACAACTCCGGCCGGCATCGGAACGGTGAACAGGCGGTCGTCCTTGGTATGATTCTCCAGCACGGTCCCATCACCATGGCCGCCGTTGCTCGGCTTCTCCATTTCTGGGTTCTCATCCACATGGTCCTCCTCTTCATTGTTCTCCTCATTTGGCTCCTGTCGACTGCCGTCCTTCTTCTCCTCTCCCGGCGGATTCTCAGACACTGGCTCATCTTTCTTCCTCTCAGCTTCAACCAGTGGTGTTGGCACCGCGACCGCTGGTGGCGCCGGCGACTTTGCTGATCGCAGGATATCATCCAGTGGTTCCGCCCTGAAGATGGCGGCTCTCCTCCCTGTGCACTTGTGGATGAAGCCGACCAGTGTTGCCGGCTCCACCTTCCCCTTCACCATCACCTGTGAGGATTTCAGGTGCGGCACGGCTTCCTCCACGCCTGATCGTCAATCAACAAATGAGAGGTAACAAATCAGATGGATCATCCAATTGTCCCCGAAGTAGAAGACGTTCGATCGAGTAATAATAATATAGAGAGCATGGACCGTGTGTATTTATACTACCAACTGCATATTTACCTGTAATCTTGAGAATCCTCCGTTTGATCTCCTCGCTGCAGGCGTCGCAGTGCATGTTCATCTTCAGAACGGTAACCATTTCCTGGGTAATCAATCATAAGTCATAACACACAAAATACATACAATATTGTAATAAAAGGCAGAGGTACGGTGAAACAAACAAGCTGATCGAATTGAAAAAAAAAAGAGTTTCACAAATGAGAAATTTTACCATGTTCACTTCCAGTAACTCATCTCCCCCTATGTCCTTCGTGTTTGCATCGTTGGTCTCTCCACCACCCTTGGCCGCTGACCACGGCGGTAGCTTCTCCGGCAACGGGCTGACCAGCACCGCCTTCTTCCCGGTCCTCCTCTCGACGACCTGCACGACCTCCGTCGCGTTCTCCACCGCCCTGCGCCCCCTCACGACCACGGTGTTGGTCCGGCTGTCCACAGTCACCTCTCCAACACCTTCCATTGTTATTTCAGTCAGTACAGTAATGGCTCAGAATCAGTCAGTACAGTAATGTTTGCTACAATTACCCCTCGATGCGCTGCAGTGAGCGGCGCAACTTCCTGCCGCAGCCATCGCAGTGCACGGGCGCCCTTATCACCAGCTGCTCCTCATCCCCGGCCGCCGCCGCCGCTACATCGCCGGCACCCTTGTCCTGTACCTTCTCTTGACCTGCAGTTCCAGTCGCAGCGCCGCCATCAGCCGTCCCCTGTGCCATCGCACGATCAGAAAACGTACAGCGGGGTGTTAAGCAAACATCACTTCACATGCATCAAACCAAGAGTGAAGAGTACGTCTCCTCGTCGTACTTTTTGCCATGGGTGGCAGGGTGGGTGGGTACGTGCGTGCTTTGCTGCTCCTGGAGGATGAACTGACACTAGACGCCTGGAGCTGGAGATACATATATGCGGCGCGCCGTGCCTAGTTCGAGGTGAGTTTGGCGTGGAGAGCGGTGAACGTGCCACGATGGGGCGCCGCATGCTCGGCTGCCTTGAATTGATCGGCTGGAAATGGAACCAAACCCAGGCCACTTTGGCGCCATTTGTGCCGTGTCCGCGCGCCACCTTGCCAGAGAGACGCTGACGAAAGAGAGCCGGCTCGTTTGCAGTTGCTCGTCGGTGCATTTCCTCAACAACAATGGATCTTGTCGCCTAGTATACGGCATTTATGAAGATTGTAGGTGAGAGGAAGAAAAGCAGGTGACGATGACGCTGACGAAAGAGACTACACGGGAGGTTTCCAATTACACGGGGGTTGTCTAGCTAGGGCGAGCGGTCGGTTTGTTTTTGGTTATTTTGGTCCGATTGAATTCGGGTCCGCAATACTTTGATCACATATTGAACAGCGTGTGGATAAACCCCGACACTAATCACCCCTTCCTAGACCCCACGCGGTCGCGGAGCCTACGACACTGAAAGACGTTCATTACTTTCTCGATCCGGGTTGAATGAATCCACCTATATCACTTAATCCGGTTGATCCGGGTTGTTTCCATTCGAACCTCGAAGGCTGTGAAACAAATCTAGATCTTTCCAACCGAACCATTCTTTAACCTAACACCTATTTTAGCATGAACCGGATTTAAAACTAGGTCAAATCATTCCGCTTAAATGAAGCCAATCCAACCAAAAAGAACAAGGCCTAAAATTCATTTCTAGCAAGCGACTAGGATACAAAATAGCAAATTCATTTCTAGCAAGCGACTAGGATACAAAATAGCTGGCTGAGTCGAAAAAAGAGAGGATATATAGTATATATGTGCATGTAGCCCCCGTGGCCCGTTGGCACGCCCGCGGCACTGAAGATTCGGCCCGGCCCGAGCACGGCACGCCCGAAGACGGGCACGCCCGGTGACCCCGCCCGAGGCACGCACGGCCCGGTGACCAGGCCGTGTTCGGGCCGCCACCGGCCCGTGGCCCGGACACGTGCACGGCACGACGACCCGGTGTCGGAAAGGCCCACAAAGCCGCCCCCTTTGCTAAATACAAATTAAACATACTCTTGGAGGCCCACGGCCATCCCCTTTCCAAACCCTAAATATCCCATTCCACTATCTGTGCTCGCCACCCTCCACTCCCGCCGACGGCTCCCTCGCTCCCCGGGCCGCTTGCCGCGACAGAATGGCGAGCCGCGCCGCCGCCCGCCCACCGCGGCCTCCCCTCCCCCGACCACGCCGCGCAGCCCCCTCCTCCGCGCGCCCGGAGTCCGGGGCGCCGCCCCCGGCCCCCGGCCCCGAGGTCGCTTGAGGTGAGGTGGCCGGAGCGCCACGCCGAGGTCGCCGTGGTGGCGCCGTGGAGCCCGCCCCCGCCAAGTGTAGCGGTACCTCCTCGCGGCACCCTCCCCCGGATGCCGGCGGGCGGCAAGGCCTGGGCCGGGCGCACCTCCTCCCGTTCTTCGCCCGGCGAAGAGGCACGACGGACGGCCGCAAAAATCGATGGGCGGCACGGGCCGGCCCGCCGGCCGGCACGACGCACAGACGGCAAAGCGTCATTTTGGCGGGGGCGGCACGGCCCGCTGAACATATATATTATATAGGACCTGTTTAGTTCCCCATAAAACCCAAAATGCAAAAAATACCAGCAATTTAGGAGTACAAAAAATTCAAGAATGCCAAAATTTTTGGGATGTGTTTAGTTCCATTTTTTAAAAAAAAAGCAAAATACCAAAATTAGCAAACATGCATGTTGCTCGCATCATGCTGCTGGCCTGCTTGCTCGCTGGATGCTAGCTTGGGCCTACTCATGCAGACGGGAGGACGAGAGAGCTGGCTGCAGGTTTTATTTTTTTGCCTTTTTTTTTTTTTTTCTCTAAAACGCAGGAGAGCTGCATTTCATTATATTAAGTAGAAAGAAAGGGGCAAGAGCCCTACAACACACACCGCACACAACTCCTCACAAATGGAAAAGTTACATTTGCGCCCGAAAAAACATTAAGCTAACCACAAAGGAGAGGGGCTGTCAAAGAGGATAGAGGACAGACCCCTAGCTCCAGCTAGACTCCACAATCGGCGCTCTTCTCCAGCAAGGGTGAGAGCAGCACCAAGGCTGGGGGGCAATACCATAAAAACTCAGTGATTCCGATGGTTCCAAAGAGTCCATGCCCCCAAGCACAATGAGAGAGTTGAGACCTTTCTGCATCAATCCAGTTGTTGCTCCGATAGCCTTTTTCCCACCAACTATCAAAAGAAGCATCTGGAGACAGTGGTGTGCCAAGGAATGGAGGCCAACCTGCCTTAAAAAGTGGTACCAAAATTGCCTAGCGAAGACACAAGAGACTAGAAGGTGGTTGATAGTCTCATCTTCCTGGTCACAGAGGGGGGCATTGCTCGGGATGAGGCAGCCCCCGTCGCGCGAGGCGATCCGCCATCCAGCACTGATTATGGGCCACCAACCAAAGGAAAAAAACGTCATTTGGGAGGTGCCCAGGTTCTCCAAATCCTCTCATATGGTCCAAACTGAGTAGATCCCAAGAAGAAGCCCTCATAAGCAGACTTGGCTAAGTATTGTCCACTACTTGATAGATGCCAAATGTGGACACCTTCGACATCAGGATCTAACTCGAAGTTGTACAGCAGCTCCCAGATATGGATTGCCTCTTTGGTCTCTAGGGTCCCAAATCCAAAATGCCAAAAGTTGAATTATTTGGTACAATTTCACCATGGTGTTTAGTTCCATTTTGCAAAAATAATAACTCAAAACATCATTTTTTTTTTTGGAAAATTGGGAACTAAACAGGCCCATAATAGTTTATCCTCATTTTTTACAGTTTCGGCGCCTCTACAAATACATCTGCAAAAACAGCTGAAGTAGTGAGGCTTTACAGAGGACTATATGTAGAGGCGTCTGTATTCTCAGACACCTCTGCCAAAAATACTAATAATAATAAAATAATGATCCCCAGCCACATCTGCAAAAAAAAAATGATCCCACTGCTGAAAATCAATCATTTTTTTGTAGTTGTGATCCTAGTCACGATATACCCTGACAAATTAAAAACACATAATACAGTTTGACTATGATCACAGACTTGGCAATTGCAGAAAATGAAATACAATACATTTATTTGCCTGCAAGTATAACTTATACTACTACCTTTCCATTTATTTGCCTGCAAGTATCACTTATGCTACCACCTTCCGCAGGTAGGATTTATGCTACCATCTTCCATGTTCAAAGAATATCTATTAAAGCTAAACTTCAGATGAAACTGTTTGTTGGCTGCTAGTTCTTTCATCCTAAGAACGAAAGTAGAAACATTTTTTTTTGTAACCGTGCTTGTCTGTGGATTTTATGTCAGACAGGCGGCGCTCCACACCATGCTGTTGTGTTGGCCCATTCTCCTTTATGCTGCCCTTGGCTGAATATTTTCTTCGACTCTTCCACTTTCAGCTCCTTCAGACGTGTTCCTTAGGTTCACCATCTATTCCATTTCCTTCCACTTTCTTCTCTTCATGTTTGTGTTGAATTTTGCTTCTTCTTGTAGAGATAAATAATTGAAGCTAGCAAAAGGGATATGGTTGAAGCAACTCCACTGAGGACGAACAGTTCCTACATTTTACCAAAGGTGAGACTGCCTGAACCTGTTACAGTGCCAACATTTTGGCAGTTGTTCTGGTCTCCAATCCATGCTTTCTCAATTCGAATCATATCATCTCCCCTGTTATGTTAAGTATTGCCTTTGAAATGTCACTAATTAGGGGGGTCTCTTTTTGGGAAATGCCTGTGCAAGGAAGAATTTGTTTTATGAGTACATACACATACACAACAGGAATTGATTACTTCTAATCCCATTGAATCTAAAAGTAAAACACCAAGGAAACAAAATATAAAAGGTGAGGAGAATAAGTAAATACCAAATCAACTTATTCGAACTTAGAAATAAAGCATCGATTACTTGACTAACTTATTTCCTTTGGTAGTACAGGAATATATACTGTGCAAAAGCAAAACATATCAAATGAATGAACTTACATATCCAAAGCCTGCGGCTTTGTAAATTGGCCCAACCATCGTATACCCTTCACAGTGCTTTTTGCAAGAAACAGTTTGATATATGGAACTTCGTGCACGAGGGCTGCAATACCTCCATTTTTGCTTCCCTTAGAAAGTGCATTATGAAAAATCATCAGGCGTATCATATTGCTTGATCTTAGATCTGTCAAAACCGAAGTTCTTCCAAAACTCCTTTGACATATGACCCACGATGGTATCCTACAAATTCTCCTCCTCTTAAGAGTTCATAAACATCAGTTACAGTTGGTTGAAGTTGCTGCACAGTGAGAATTGATGATAAATTGGCTGTATAACATGATGTGAGTACCAGCAGAAAACATAGCCAGATAGCCAAAACTATCCTTGATAGGAAGCGATCCACAATCTCCCCTGCAAAAGATATGATGATTGATGAAATAACATAGTTTGATGGGCCATCACAAATCAAACTTATCCTACAGAATAAGCATCATCTCTTGTCAAAAATATTTTTTTTTCAATTTAAGCATCACCGATTCTTTCAGGGAACAGTGTTTCTTAAACTTATTTAATCTATGCTATTTATGCTCATCTGCTGTCAACATGCTTATTTCTGAACATATTACATCTTTTGATGAAGAAGCAGGAAAGGTTCTTAATCATTCATTATTAAGAAGAAAAACAGGTACAAGGATCAGTAATTGTAAAATTTATCAAGGAAAGAAAACCAAACATCTTCCATTGAATTCGCCAACATAATTTTCCCCTTCTCCTCTCGACATAAATGGAGAAGACATGAAATAAGGACCATTTACATTTCAATATACATGAGTAACTAAATGCACACGAATTCGCTGAATGAATTTAAAGATTTATAGAGCTCTGATGGACATTATATACTGTATTTTATCAAAAACATTGTAAACAAATATGTGTTTGTGAGAACTGTACTCAACTCTCTCCAATAGAGAAAAAGATGATAATCCCAAGCTGTCTCGTGATTGTCCCACGGACTCTCTCATTGTTCCCTAGAAGTTCCAGTGATAATAACACAATGCCAGTGTAGATAAAGATTGCAATTGTTGCAAACCACATGCCAGGTGTTAAGGGCTTCAAGAAAATCAATGTGCTCTTCCTGACACTCTCCTTGACTGGAACAATCATTGCTATTCCAGATTCTGTATAAGGTACAGTGAAGTCAACATAGTTTGTCCGATTATAAGTAATTGTGATATCTCCAACCGCTATATCATATTTCTGTATGAGTATTAAAAGGACAGTTAGCTCTTAGCCGAGTAGTCTCCTACTGATAAGAATGATAAGAAATGAACGAAACTTGTGAGAAAGTGATCATGTATTAGGAACTAAGGCTTAGCAGCTTTTAAATAGTTGCACATATTTTTTGTATAAAGAGTATTTTTCTCCATCTCCTTTTTTACTCCGTCTAATAAAATATCAGAAAAGCTCTTGCCATCCTTTTAAAAAATAGGGCTTTTCATATGTGTTACAGTTCATAATCATGACAGATGCTAAACCTAATTTACAAATATTGAACAACCATTGGGTGATTATGTTGTTTGTTATGATAAACTCTATTAAACTATAGAGCAAAACAAACATGGAAGAATTTGGGGTGGTATGTACTATAAATCCCTTCCTTGATTACTAAGGTTTGATATAAACCTTTCATGTTTTCAACTTTTATGAGCTTACAGAAATAGAATACACCAGTATAGATAAAGATTGAAATTGTACTTCAAGTTGGTCGGTTCGTTAAAGATATATGCCTAAACCACCTGGGTGCAGTTCATTTGTCGAGATAAATTTTGTTGTCTACTCTGCTACTATATAAACAAATTTCAGAGGTGCTCAGAGATGGTTATATTAAGAATTAAGAACCGTCTCTAAAACTAGTTTCAGAGGCCCTCTAGAAATCAATTTCTAGGATCAATTGATGTTTCCAGCCACCCCTAGAAAGACCCTGTATTTCCAGAGACGATTGATGTTACTGAACCCCTCTATTTTAGAGGAATTTCTAGGGGTGGATGGAAACACCAACCACCTCAGCACAAGAAAGTTATAACCTTTTCAAATGAGGTTAGATGAGCTATATACCAAAGTTTTGAAGAGATCTACAACTTTTGTAGTTGGCAGATTCTTCATTTGAAATATTTTGTTGTCCTGAAAAATTGTTTTGACATTCAAATTCTGAAATTTTCAAATAATCATATATGAACATACGCTCAATACCAAAATTGTAGTTCTCGATGAGATCTAATATTTTATGGTTCAAACTTTTTTTTTCATTCTAAATCATTTAGAGACACAAATATTCAATACCAACAGTGAAGTTAGTATAAAAAGGATAGGATCGCCACTTGGTCATAAGTAATTGTGTGGTAGAGTAGTAGGGAGGCTCTCACACACGTGCAAATATATTTCATTGAATCTCTGGAGCCCTTCATTGCAGTGGGACCTATCAGAATTAAACATTTCTTTTGCTATTTTTATGGCCAGTTTTTTTTTTTATATGGAAGTAATATATGGAGGCGGTCAGAAACATCAACCGCCTCTAGAGATCAAAACTCTTAAGTAGTGCATAAGGGGACACTTAAGAAACCACCTCTACAAATCGGTTTGGATCACCTCTAAAAAGTGTTTCTGTAGTAGTGTTTCCTTTTTAATATAAACCATAAACGAGGAGTCAGTTCACCCGCCCAGCGCCGCCCCATAAAACAATCCGCTCAACCCGCCCGCCCCACCACACAAAATGATACTCTCAACCCGCCCCCACCCCACCCCCCCCCGCCCCGACGGAGGCGGCTTGGCAGCGGCCGTCTTCTCCTTCCCCAACCGAGCAGTCACGGAGACGCCCCCAAGTCCCAACCCCGCCCCAGCCCCGCCCGCAAGATAAACAACAACGGGCCTGCCCCGCCCCGCCCCGCACCGCAACATCAAGAAACCCGTTTCAATCAGATGTACACACTCCATATTAGAACCCGCCCCAAAACCCCCGTTTTGCCCCGCCCGTTAGCAGGCGGAAATAGAATGCCAAAAACTCATCCAAGGTCAACTGTTATGGGCCCACATATGACATAACCCAAAGGTAACATTGGTCTCACTTATAAAGTAAGTTCAAACTTTGTTCTTACCTTAACATAAACTTCGTATATAAATTCATCAGAGCTCCCACTACTCATCTCCTCTGTGCTGCCAAATATCACGTACTCATAAGGGAGTGCATAAGGAAGTCTCTTTACTGCTTCTTCAAATACATCAACTGAAAGGCCACTTGCTTTTAGTTGTGCCTGTGATGTTATCTATCTCTACCTTTATAAATTCTGGATAGCCACTTGTAATGCGAACACCAACTTGAAGTTTCTTCCCCATTACAGGAATCTGAAAAACCTCTAGGTACCTCTATGGACTCTCCTGGCCAGATCACAGGGTTTAAATCAGGCACTAAGCTTGAACCTGGATTTGTTAGCCTTGTTTGATTTAATTTTCGTGAAAGTCCATTTTTTGCGAAGTCCAAAACCCAATTTCTCTCCCTCCTTTCCCAACTACGTTAATTATTTTGAATGTTGAGACTTCGAGTTGCTTATACTGAAGGTCAAAGTTGCCACTCAAGCCTCTAAAATTGTTCTGCAAGATAGATTTTAAGAGTTCTGGACCATTACGAGAGATTCCCAGGTCTTCCAGCCTTGTTAAACATTTTGCTACAGTGGTTTCTGAAATTTGGCATTAGAATGTCCAACCTTTTCAGCAGCTTGTGCAACTGCCCAGATTGTGTCATAAGCCCATAATCCAAAAGATGCTTGGTTTCAGTGGCTGATCAGCTGGGTTGTCAATTTGGAATCTCATATTCCATCTCGCAGTGAAGTTGTCGAGTTCTTTTGATTTAGGAAAATAAAACTCAACACCCAAGGCACCATTTATTGATTCCACAACAGAAGGATTGAATGATTCTATCAAATTGGTTACTCCATCTGTCATGACCCATACATAGTCTTTGCTCATCATGCCAACCTCTTTTGCTTTTTATGAAGAGGAGGGAGGCCAAGCTGGATGACATATGCACAATGAATACCCTTGTTTCCATAGCCATCAACCTATAAAGCTCTTGAGTAATTTGCTCATCACTTACTGCTGATAGAGGGACTGAACTTTGGTAACGAACACGAGCATCAATTAACTGGAGGGCATCAACAAGGTATGGTATAATACCTCTACCATAGTCCGTGTCTTCATGAATAAGAACTACCTCTCTCCAACCATAGTACCTAATTAAGGAGGCAATGGCAGTCACTTGTGCAGAGTCATTCAATGTTGCACGGACAAAATATGGGAGACTGATAGAAGCTAGTGTTGGACTTGTTGCTGTGAAGGAAATGATGGGGACATGACTTCTATTTCCAAGATTAGAGATAAAAACAGCTCTGCGAAGATTTCTGAGGACCAATGATCACTTCTACTTTGTAATTCTCTAGCAGGTCAATGGCTGCAGAATTGAATAAAATGAACTTGGTTAAATATCACATGTTAGAAGAACTTTTATTTTGCAAAAATAAGCTATATCATTATATGGATTTAAATGTTTGAAAAGAAGCATGAGAAGTATGCTTGTACATAACATTTCTTTTACTAAAATGTTCACACGGTTGTAGACTCCCCTAGTATATCAGTTGTCGTCGTTGTTGTTGTTGTTGTTGTTGTTTGTAGATACAAGTGCCAACTAATTCAACCAAAAAGGCTATAGGGGTGGGGCAATTAACTTATACTTTGAACGCTCCCCATGGCGTGGAGATTCTCTCAAGTGTTAGACATGTAATAGGAGGGAGTAACAATTATTTTATTTAACTGCATCAGACACAATTTGAACTCAAAACCTTGGCATGGTCTCCCCTAATACTGTATTGAGGTACATGCACCTACAAATGATATATTGAACCCAAGGGCTTAAATCAATAACTATTGTGTTGTATGTACCGACCATTTCGACCCAAAGGCTAAGCAGATGAAGAAAGGCGTGCAATTCACTTATATACACATTGTCCAATAGCTGCTTCAAGAATCAATACCGACCATTTCAACCCAAAAGGCTAAGCTGATGAAGAAAGGCGTGCAATTCACTTATATACACATGGTCCAATAGCTGCTTCAAGAATCAATTTAGCTCCCCGATTTTACCAGATTCACTTGTAAACTCCACATTCTCATAAACTGAATCTTGCGAAAAAAGTAAGATTTGGGAATAGGTCCAGATGAACCCTTCAAGTAACTATGTTTGACTACATACCTCCTTAACATACAAAACTAGGGCCCATTTGGTGTTGCCCCCGCACTAGCTTCTCCACTGGCTGGCAAAGCACAGAGCAAGAGCCATTTTTGTGTATGGGCGTGAGGCGGAGCTGTGAAAACTGGCTTCATGTGAAGGGCTCTAGCCCTAAATAACCCTTCAGATAGCATACAAACTCCTTATGAGGTTTCAAAGGGTGGTTTTGCTAAAGTGGCAAATCAAGTGAATGCTGTCATAATAGAATAAATGAATGACATGATTTGTCTTGTCTGAGAGATAGGATTTTCATGTTTTTCTTATATATAGTGTAGAAACCCCCTTAGGAGGTTTTGAGAGGGTGTCATAGCTAAAGTGGCATATCATGTGAGCGCCCGCATGCTAGATTTAATGAATGACATGAGTTGTTTTTGTAAAAGAGCTAATATTATCATCCTACTCTTAGAATAATGCTCAAAATAATAATTTTTTTTTCACACAAATAGTATTTAAAATGAAACACACATAAACTACAAATATCTGAGAAATACACAAAAGCTCTTAAGGTTAATTTCGCATCTAGAGGTAAAATGGTCTTTCCCTACCCCACTTAGCACCGTTAGGGCCAAACTAATAGAAAGGCCATAAAAGGAATCAAAGATGGATTTAGGATCAAATAGGCAAGTTTAAATCTGTCGGGACTCCAGACTAAGAAGGGAAGTCTTTTTTTTTTTTTTTTTTTTTTTTTTTTATCGGTCAACGTGGGGGGGGGGTGGGGGTGTATGGATCCCCCACCTGATTTTCATTGATCATGGGGCCTTAAAGCCAGATAGTACAAAGGTTTTGCATACATACAAAAGGGTTTTACATTGCCTGAGCAAGAATATCACACCAAGAGTCAGCAGTTTGTCGCTCCTTCTTCGGTAGGCGATGCTTCCATAGCCTTGCCTCCGAGCAACATGCCTGCAGCATGGCCTGGATGCATCTAGAAGGGAAGTCTTCGTTTTAGTAGGGTCAAGTAGTGAATCTTTCTCATAATCCTAATGGTTGATGTAAGCCATCGAGCACACAGGCTCTCATCCTTTTCAAGCTTAGCCTATTCTGCAGCGCTTGATGCACAAGACGGCATCGTTTAGCAGGCTGGCTAGCAGAGGCTCATAGTCAGCTGAAATCAGCCGGTTTTTCGACCAGCCGAACCGGCATTTAATGACATCGTACGGATTGATAGATAAATTGCAGATCACAACAGATTGATAGTTACCTCTAGGCTGTAGTTGTCAAATTTTTTTTTCTTGCCAATTGCAGAACACTCATGGCTGTTAGTGGCCCACGGCCAACTCCTGCCCTCTCTCCCTCAGCTTCAGACTCGCTCTCGGCGCTAGGAACTCGCCCTCGGCCAGCTCCAGCGCCGCTCAATATATCCCCCGCCCTGTCCTCCATATCCTGCTGCTCCGCCCCTGCGGTGAGCCGCTGAGGTAGGCTTCGGCAGACGGCACTGCAGCCGGCAGCAAGAGGCGTAGCCAGCCGACAGCAAGGGCCATGGAGCACAGGTGGGCGGCAGCAAGGGCTCCGGCCGTCCGGCGAGCTGTGTCTAGGGTGGCGGCGACAACGACAGCTCGGGGAGGGGAAACGGGAAATTGGTGGATCGAGAGTAGGGCCGGATGGTACCGGTGGACACTTGCTGGGCTGATGCCTGATGGACTATTGGGCCTTTGGCTTTAGTTGGCGCGCCAAAAGGAAAAAGTCCTCTCAATCTCTTTCGACAATTAAAGTAGTGTGATTAACCTAAGAGAGTGTTTAGCCTCAAAAAAAAAAAAAAAACCTAAGAGAGTGTTCCACCAAAAAAAAAAAAACTACAAAATTAGTTTGGTTTTACAATTTAAAGCGGTTTTATCTGATAATATGATACCATGTTAGCCATCCTACATGTCGCCACATCAGCCATAAGTAGATAAATTGGTATTTTCCACAACAGTTCAAGAGGTCAATTAGACTCTATTATAAAAAAATTATAAAAGTATGTTTTAAAAACAATTATCCGACTTTTTCTTTAGAATAAATGTCATTTAAAAATACTAAAATCTTTAATTTTATAAAAAACATAAAATATTTGTTTTAACTCAAAACAAATATAACATCACATATTTTTTTCCTAAAATCATTCTCTATGTTTTTTTATCAAATTCTCTATGTTTTTTCAGAGTTAGAAATCGTGTAAGAGCATGATTTTTCAGGAAACACATAAAGTTTGTTGTCTAAACTTCCTTCCTATCATTTGCTCCCGCGTGCATGTGTGCAGAGTCATGATAATGGAGAGTTTGCTAATAGATTAGAAGTTCGTGAAATGGCACAACTTATATTATGAGATAATTAGTGGAGGATGGTGTGGATGACTTGCACCATTACATGTGAGATAGATTTATAGATATGTAGAAAGATGAGACTACCAGGCCACAACCCCTCCACAGCATGGACACGTCGACGTGAATTTACGGCCGTCGGATCCTCGATCAAAGGACAGAAAGCCTCCAGCCGGTTACAGGTCAAGTGGCCCCGGTGGACCCACTGGCTCGCTTCATGCAGCCCAGTGAGCTTTCGACAACGACTTCTTCCTTCAGAGTGAATGACCAGCCGCACGACGACATGGTCCGTATGTTCGTGGGTACAGGACACTCCGAACCAACCAAAAATCGACAACACCAAAGAGCCACAGCCCCACAGTGCAGCGCATATTAACCTGCCCGTCCCCATTTCACCGTAGCTGCGTTCAGACACCAGTAGTCACCAACCAGCAGACCTTATCTTCTCCTACCTCCCACCGTGCTGAACTCCGCTGCGGCCATGGAGTCCGTTGAAGAGCTCTCGGATCACCAGCTCTTCGGAGACGACGATCTATTCCCAAAGGTAATAGACCTCGAGTCCCTCGTCTCCATGTGCGATAGCGTCTGACTGTCCTCCTTCTAACGCCCATGTCTCTCTCTGCTGCTTTCATAGGTTCCTAAGGTCCTAAGAGTGAGCAGGAGAGAAATCTTCAACCAAGCCGCAGAAGAATTCGACCTGCGTGTCGAATCGAACGCACGGAAGAGACCGACGGCGACATGTTCATCACAGAAATATCAATCGGAAATATACCGCTCAGAGAAACATCTTCTAAGAAAAAAAAAAATTTCTTGGCAAGATTGCACCGACAAAAAAAAAAAATCCATTGACAATGCATATCATAGTGTCCTAGAGTTCCTTGAAAATGAGAAAAAAATCACCATCGATGACTACAACGCTGACAATCTTTCAAAACTTAAGAAAGACCATCTCTATTCTACAACATGGCTAATGCTGTTTGAAGATAAGGCAAAGGCATTAAAGAATACACTTGACAAGAACAACAGGAGCCTGCATCAGTTCTTCGGTGCATTTGAATCCATGTGCCAGGAAGCTTCAAACATCTTCCCCTTCTTTCACCGAAGCAGATGTCTTCTCCTTCGAAGAAAGCTCGCTGCTCCAGGACTCCGAACCATGGCGAGCCACGTCCATCAAGTCCATCCAGCTTTCAGAAGACCCTGGAGAAACTACGCGCTGAGCTTCTTTCTCTTCTTGGACCTTCAAACTCAGACACTACCTCGGCTGTCCTCCCCAAAGACTCTTATAACCCTGAAAATTAAGAGTGCCCATGCATTTATTTGTATCGTCTGCTACTGCTATTTTACTTTGGGCCCCAAAGTGCCCTTTTCTACGTTGCATTAACTGTACGCGGTGGGATCATTTAGATAAGTGTTATGCATTAACCCTTACGACGCCAGCCTTAAATATCCACGGGCGCCCAAGTCCCGCGCGCGAACGCGCGCGCTATGGACTAGTAGATATGGAAGCATCAATCCAGTTTGGAATAGCGTAAGATCCGCAGAGGATTATTAATTAACTACAATGATATGTGCACTCTACAAACGCTTTCATTATATGAAAATGCAATAGGGAAGAAGCTAGTTGCACAATAAGGGCAACTTTGTCCATGGTTTTGTCCAGGTCATTATTACAAATATATATCTCCTGTCTTCTGTTATATATAAGTTTGCATGTATGTATCTAAAGTTTTTTATTTCCAACTTATGGTTATCCAACAAGATTTCTAGATTATCTATGCCGTTAATACGGAGTCGCATAATATAGTTGTTGTTATCTAAAATAAAGTTTAGCTAGCTAAAATTTCCAAGCTAAATTTTTGTCAGCTAAAAGTTTTTTCAACTAAACTTTAGCCGGGGTGTTTGGATCCTCCAACTAGTAGACTCAGCTAAACTTTAGCTAATTTTTTAGCTGGGCGGTCTGGATCTCTAGCAGCTAAATTTAGCTAGTTAAAATATAGTTGGTGAATCAAATAGTACTATTTGTTCTTTATCTTGCTTCTGTGGTTAATTATTTCCTGTTTATTTGTTTTTACATTATTGTGATATACTGACAACTATATGATTAGTATTGTTGTTATAGGGCTGCATGATCTATGTCTACTGCTCGAATAAGCTTTTACTCGCATCGATCAAGCATTGTGATATACTGACAACAGAGAAGGCTCTGCACAGAGAAGATAAATGCCATTGCACTCAACAATTAATTAATTAATTTGTTTAAAGAGTGGTTCATCAAATACGTACCGTCAGATGCTGCTTGCATGTCGTCACCCATAGAGTCCCTGATGTGGAGAACCAGCCTTGTCCTGTAGTTTCCATGGGCAGCATAGAAATCTTCCATGGCCAGCGAAATGCTGGTCCGTGCTATTTTCCCAACCAAGCTGCCCAGGTCAAGGATCACCCCGACATGAACCTCCTTGTGCTCTCCTCCGGTAGCAATATGAGCGGCAGCGAGGTTGAAGAGCAGAAAGAAGAACAAGATGGATCCAGGACGACGAACAATTGCCATTTCTGGAGGCTTGAGATAGAACTCAATGTGAGGTTTGCGCTACTATCTCTTTGTCTGCAGTGAGTGCTGCGACTCTGCGAGTGCGAGCTCATCAAATATATAAAGCCCCCGGGGGCAGAATGCCTTCTCTTTTCAGAGACAGAGCAAGCCCCGTTTGGATTTCCATTGGACGAGCTAGAGCAATGGGGAAAGAGATAGAATAAATAGATGGAATGGAATAAAGAGAGCTAGGGGACGAGAGGAGTAGACATGAAGCTCATCTTCGCCATTATTCACACTGCTGAAAGCTAGAGCGAGCACACGGTGCTCCTAACTTTTCTTCTTTTCCCCTTTCATTTGTCGGAGAGGAGTAGATGTGGAGCTCTTCGCCATTCACACTGATGATGCTCTGATTAAACGCTTCTTCATTCCCTAGCTACATTTCCTATGTTTTTTGTATTTTTTTTCCTCATTTCTTTTATTTCGTATTCTTCTATCTATCCCTGACATTCTTCACAGTGTTTGTTTCAAAAAAAAAAAAATCTTCACAGAGAAAAACAATCATCGTCTCTTTTCGAGCCTCTCACCAACAGTTTATATTATTTATTTAAAAATCATGTTAGTACCTTTTTGTGAAAATTCTTTTTAGATGCCTATATTCTCGCTCTAAAAAAGATGCCTAGAGGACACAAATGTGAAGGGACTGGCTGAGACTTTTTCCCGACCCCGCGTCTGTCTCCACGGGAGGCGGCTCGGGGGAGCGACTTCAGCGCCGGCTCCCCGTCCCTCGCCCGGCTCCGGCGCCGCCCGCCACCGCGCCTCCCTCGCCGGCGGCCATCCCCGGCCCCACCCCTTCTCTCCCATCCCTATTCCCTTCCCTCCACCTCCCGCCCATCCTCTCCCTCGTCGGCGGCCGAGGCGCCGCGGCTACCGCCGGCTCCATCCTCGCGGATCCGGCCATCCCTGCCCGAATCCGGGCCCTCCGCGGTGGATCAGGGGCCGTGGCCGGGAGCGGCTACGGCGGCCGCCCGGCGCAGCGCCCCTCGCGATCCAGCGGGATGCCTCCCGATTGCGTGGCGGTGGGAACGGGCGCGTGAAACAGCGGCGCGGCTCCCCGGCGTCGACCCCGCGCCGCTCTGCCGGCTAGCGGCCCTGCGGGCGGCGACCTCCTCCACTGTCTTCCTAGACACCGTGCCGATGCTTTTTGTGCATGCGGGCGCGGTGAACCATGGCTTGTCTTCCTCTTGGCCCAGAATCCGGCGTCACAGTGGCGGGTCCATGGCTGCTCCGTGGTCTATAGGTTTTTTCCGGTGAGCGAAGCTCCCTGCCCCCGGTCGAGCCGCCCGGTGGAAACCGGGAGCCCGGAGGTTCGAGGCGATGCATGGGGGGCTCCTCGATGATAGCGACGGCTTTGCCGGTTCGTGCTCCCGAGGTTGAGCCGCCGCGAGGCCTCGGCCCCGTAATCAAGACGAAGACGATGACGAAAGGCGAAGATGTGTGGCGTGAGGTGGTGGGCGCACAAACAAAGTGGGGTGATTGCCGGTTTCTCGGCTTGTCGTCTTGGCGGTGGGGTGGCGGCTTTGCCTTGCGGCCCGTAAAATGGCCGGGCGCGTTGATGCCCTTTCCGGGCGAGGTGTCAGCGGGGACGACCAGCGGCGGCGGCGGTGGTGATGTCTTGGAACTTGTGCCGATGTCGGCGGGATCTTTGGGCTTAAAAGCTTGGCGGCGGCGGCGCTGCGGGCGCGTTTTTCCCTATTGGGGGCGTCGCATCCCAAGTGTCTCCACGGGTGAGAACCCGGTCCGTTTGGACGGCGGCGGCGTTCCGTGCGCCCGTACCCTTCTTTCAAGGCGTTCTTTGTGGAACTAGACTAGGCTAGGTCCTCCGGACCAATCTTCTTGGGGTTGTCGTTTCTCTCGGTTGTTTGATGTGTTTCTTTTACCCCTGTAGTGGTCTGCTGCAGGCGGACGCGCACCTCGCGCGTGTTGTTGTAAACTCTATCTCTCTTATTATAACCAAAGCCGGAAACCGGATCTTTCAAAAAAAAAAAAAAGAAGATGCCTTTATTCTCATTACTTTTCGGGAACAATATGTGTAACGAAGAACGGATTATTTTGGACATTGACATTTGTCATGGTATCTCATTCGCAATCAGCGAGCAATCTAAAGGCTTTGTTAACAATAAGAAGTGCCCTACCAACCTGATCAACAAATCAAATCATTATCTAAAAAAATCAACAAATCAAATGGGTAAGTAAGGGTGTGTTTGGTTGTGGTGCCAACTTGGGCCCGGCTAGCCCAAGTCGGCTTTGGCTAGGATTGGCCATGCCAATTGTGGCACCCCTGGGCTTGTTTGGTTGTTTCTATTTTCTGGTGCCCATTGTAGCCCGGCTTGGAGAAATTGGTGTTTGGTTTGAGTTACAAGTTGGATGCCGGCCCATTGTGGCCAACGTGGGCTTGTTTGGTTGCAACAAATCCACGTGTTCCGGTGACCCATCACCCGTCCGGGTCACCTTACCCCTCTCTCTTTTCACCCCTGCTATAAATTCGGTAGGTGGGCTTCCACACTCTTCCTCTCGCTCACCCCTTCTCATTCACTCGCCTCCACCCACTCGCTTCCTCGTCTCCTCGTCTCCCCGTCTTCCTCCAAGGACACCAACGCCGGCCGGATTCAACGAGCGGCGCCGGCGATGAGCGGCGTTCAGCAGCGAGCGGCGGCGGCGCGTCAGCGCGCATTGCAGCCATGCACGGTAGGACGAGGTGCGGCGTGCGGCGCATTCTTCCCCGCGCCGTCCCTGCGGCAAAGATCTTCTCCGGCGAGAAGCGGCGCGGGCCTACGCCGGGCCTCCCTTCCTTCGAGCGCGGTGAGTCCTCCAACCAATCCGGGTCCTCGTAAGAAATCCACTTCGAAACCCTAGTTCTTGGTGGTTTTCGTCGCCTATTGGATTGATGCTTGGTTAGTCCCGATTGATGGTGCTCCGTGCTGTTCTTTGGTTCATATCCGATTCAATCCGATTAGGACCCACTTGCTACCACTTATTGCTTAGGGTATGCTCGATTTGGACAAAATCGTTAGGGTTTTCTCGTTTTTCCCCATTATCACGTGTGCTTCTGTTGCTTGATTTACGATCGAGGTGGATTTGCTCGGTGATCTAGGGTTTCACGGACTCCGGCGTGCCGGTTGGGGTCCCGGAGTCCCACCGGTGCGGCTCGAGCAACGTCCGGTGCCGCTGTGCTTCCACCAGCGCCATTGCGTGCTCAGGAAAGCTTGGGGCAGCAAGCATGCGGAAGGCGCTTCATGGGCTGTCCGCTCGGGGTAACCCCTTAATCCTTTGTGTAGATTCCGCAATGTATGCGTTTACAATCAATGATGATATGTTCGTGTGTGATCGGTTGTTGGATTTGTGATATGTTGTTGCCGGGGACAAAGCCGACGGTGCGAGTTCGGGAGTACGGGACGATCCTTGGTCGGGCGGGTGCGAGAGGACTCGGAGACCTTGTTCCATGAGCTGGACATCTCCAAGCACATCGAGAGCCAGACACACGACACGCTGATGGACACACTAGAGCAGAACGAGGTTGTCTTCAACCAGAAGAAGGACCTGGAGGACGAGGTTGCTCGCACCAAGAGGGTTGCTCATCGGGTTTGCACCTCGTACCACAGGAAGGCCATTTTACGCCATCATCGACAAACCGAAGATGCGATTACCTCGTCGCCCGGTGCCTCCTCGCGGTCGTCGTGATCGAGCTGGTGGTCATCCTCTTCAAGAAGTGACTCAATAGGTGAAGCCTGGTGCTTGGCAGCTGGAGTGGTAGCTGCCCTTTTGTTAGATCATGCTGGTAGAACTAATGGTTAGCTGATGGAGTGGTGTCGAAGTCATGTTAGTACTGATGGTTAGCTGCAGGTCATGGACTGCTATTTTGGGCCAGTAATGGCCACTGCTAAGTTAGTTTGGTGATGGAGCTAGTGTAGTGCCTAACTATAGGAGCACTAAGATATGCCCTGTTATGGCATCTTTTGTTCTGTGACCCAATTATCAGATGGTTGGGTCCAAACTTGTAAAAATGGTGCTTGGGTTCAGTCCCAGCAAACACTTATGCCTTCTAATGCAGTACCTTAGCTGTGTACAATGCATCGGTTATGTTTGTTTGCTCAGTTATGTTTGTTTGCATGTTGCTCGGTTCGGTTACGATTCAATTCGATCGCTGCTGATTCAGTCTAAAACACACACGAATAGATGAGGCTCCATTTGATAAATAGTACAAATATTTGGAATTGTGTCACCAAATGGTCCAAGTTCAACTGACATGGTACATCACGGTCCTCACATTTGGGAAGTACAAATAACACTTCAAATGAACCAGAAACCTACAAACTGGAGTACAACTATCACTACTAAGCTCCCTATGATGAAGTCTTTGATGTTGATGTCTGCGACAAGAATGTTGTCGTCCATGTCGTCTGGTATTCCTGGAAGCTCTTCAACACCTTCATTGTTCTCGGGTTCCTGTTGCCCCCTCTGGTATTCCTGGAACGCAGCCACTGCCTCTTCATAGGAGCTGTAGCTGAGATACCTGTTCCCAAGAAATCGGTGCACTTGCTGGCAACAATCTGCCCAAGACCTGTACACCCCTGGCTGCCGGCCAACGAACACAGTGTACCACCTCATGTTTGTTGACTGCAATCACAAGACAATTATCAAGATTGGTTGCAACAGTCAGATAACAAGTGGATAAGCAATTGAGATACAACATCCATTCACAATGCATATGTCAAATAAACCATGTGTCAAATGAAGCTAGGTTCATATAGCAATTCCCACAAACAAGTCTCACCAAATGTTAGGAACCTCCTCTCACAATGAGTTTTAGATGAACAAAACATGTAACAATCAGAGAATGATAACTAACTAACACCTAGTTGGCTATCATAATCTACCCAAACCACATCAAAAAGGGTATAACTGCTACATGTGTTTGACATCAGGTTTGATCACTGGAATGCCATCCTAGCCCTAGCCTGCATCAGATGGTCATTGATCCATAGTTCTTTGTCTTCGACACCTGAATCGCACAAACACCCGATCTTTGTACCCTTATTACGCATCAGGTGATTCGAGGCCTTTGCATCAAGTCAGCTATGGAGTAGTTTGGAACCCCCATCACTGCTTCATAGATTCCAGGGGCTGCCTCTGAGTGGTTCCCTTCACTTATAGCACTGCTCAGACCTTGGACAGCAGCAGTCATTCCCTTATATAAGGCCACATCATCTTCAGTAAGGCCTCTCTTCCTCTTGCCACTGCCACCAATGTCTTCCTTCCCAAGGTTGAGGTCCACCTTGGCCTTCCCCTTGCCTTTGCCCTTGTCCTTGTCCTTGTCCCTCTGATTGTCCTTCTGAGCCCCATTGGTGTTCGACACAAGGGCCGCTTGTTTTGGTCGGTGGTCATCCTCCACATCAATTGTTTCTGGGATAGGAGGAGTGCCCAGTGCTTCATTGTTGCCCATTGCCCACTTACCAGAGGCAACACCACAGCCAAACACAGTTTGCATCAAGCAGTAGTTGGTGATGGGCACATTCAGGAACTCCTTGTCCTTAGCATGATCTTGCAGATCATCAACACAAGAGGCCTAGTGAGATTACAAACTAATGACAACAGTAATGCATGAAAGGAATATGGTAAACATGTACAGAACAGCAACTACCTTGATGTGGCCATTGTAGTGGCTAGGATCCATGGTAATCATACACCTGTCTTCATCCCATCCAGCTGCACTGAGCCCCTTCAGGTGCACAACTTTCTTCCACTTGGCACTCCACTTCCTTAGGTGATTGGTGACCTGAGAGCTGTGGATAGCAAGGTTGAAGAATGCAGTCAAGTCTCTCGGCAACACCTTGCACATGTACATCTTTGAAGCCCTTGTCGGTCCCTCACTCCATCGGTCACCCAGTGCGCAAACTTCTCTAGCATCCTCTTGGACATTGGGGGAGTCCAAACGAGCCTAGGAATCTGCACACCTTGTTCTGGAAGCAGGACCTCCACCTCGGGCTGTTCTTGGGCATAGGGATCTGGCTGCTCTTCACCAAAAACATGAAAGACATCCACACCTTCCATAGCTAACACAAGCATGGAGCAAGTACACAACAGGGGTACAAGGATGGATGCATATCAACGTAATTAGAATTTAAATCATCACCACATACACAACCAAATAGATGCCATTCAAACAAGAGAACATAGTTCAAAATACAACTCACATCACCAAATAAGTTCATTACAACAATGACATCATTGCCTAGGGAACTGGTCTCGAAGAAGTTCAAATTACATGCTAATCGGGAAAGATGGTAGTATCTTTGCTACATATGACACCCCTAATGAGCCCCATTCCTTGAAGCCCACATTTGAGCTACCCATTCATCCCTTTTTGCTGCCCAAGTTTGGTTGTCATAGCCATTGTCATTGGGTCCATTCAGATGGAGGGGGTTTGGTTCCCATTCAGACTTAAGTGGTATGATTTCATCCCGCCCAAAACCTAAAATCCGGTTGTGCAGGATGCAATGTGCAAAGACCGACTTCACCTGAGTCTTGTATGGATGGAAGGGTTTGTTGTACGGGACCTTGAACCTAGTCTTCAAAGAACCGAAGGCTCTTTCAACCTTGATCACCCTCGGGGATGAATGCCCGAGGTTGAACAACTCTCTAGGGTTACGGGGGCTTCTAACACCAAACTCCCGAAGGTGATATCTTGTGCCTCGGTATGGTGGCGAGAAAAAGGCTTAACAAACATAACCAAAGCATCAACCAAGTAGTACTTTCCTAGGAATGAAAAGTGAGAACAGGATTAGAGGACTAAACATGAACCTAGGGGCCTTAACTAGTAAACTAGAGAGGTTGGAGTACTACCTGGTGGAACCCTAAGGCCATCCTCCCTTTCCAAAGCATCTCCTAATATCCTAGCATCATGAGCTGACCCCTCCCAACCAGCCAACACATAAGTGAACCTCAAATCAAAATCCACTGCAGCAAGAACATTTTGGGTAGTGCAATGCTTCCTCCCCATAAATGCTGCCCTATATCTTGCGAGGGACTCTTGCATCAATATGAGTACCATCAATGGCACCCACACAGTCCTAAAACGGTAGGGCACCCAGTAAGCAAAACAAGGCGGGGAAAACCAGAACCCGAAACTACGGATAAACGGCTCAACCTTGAAGAAGGGGTTCCACCTCCCTACTGTTGTTGTTGATTTTGGCGAGCACTTCACCTGTGGGTGGCTTAATCAGTTCATCCCTCAGCTCACCTACTGCATACAACACCTCCTGGAAATACCTACTGATGGTTTCTAGGGACCTCCTGAACACAAGAGTGAGTACCCTGAATCTTTGGTTGTGCCCAACAACAATCAAGAACATGGCTACCTGTTCTTCTACAGTCATGTGAATACTTGCTCTCAGCAGCCCCCTCTCCTTGAACAGATTGCAGAGGTGGAAGAAAGGTTCTTTCCTCATCCTCAAAAGCTCAACACAGCGACGGTCATCACTGTGGTAAATGAACCTGAGATTGTTGTTCCTCTCAACCTCTCTAGCACTCAGGGGACCATAGGTGATCCCACGCCTAGTAGAAGCTGCCCTCCTAAATCTGAGAACCATCCAGGGCAGCGATAACAAACAACCAATGCGGCCCCCTAGCGATAAGCTGGCGACGCCTAGTTGAGCGAACCATGGAGCTAAAGAAAAATGAAACATGCATCAGAAGAATGGAAGACACATGCATGAACAGCCACACTTGAAGCAGCAGAATTGGTCAAACCATAGCATAGGACATGGATCGGGCTGCGACACCGACAGTGCGCCTCCCGAGATCCCGAAAAAAAGAATGACTTGTAACCCCAACATGGACTAGTCAACGGGCTACAAACTAGAGGACCATAGCGGCGGTACTAATCAAACCCTAGCAACAAAAGGATCGGGCCGCATCACCAAGTGGTGTGCCTCCCCCGATCCACAATCATCATCGACCAGTTAGCCTTAGGCTCAAACATATAGATCCAATCCAATCACAAGTAACACAACCAGGAGACCGCGAGATTCTAACAAACGCAGGCGAAGGAAGGAAGGAGGGAGAACGAAGGAAGGGCGGCCTCATACCGGTGACCATCGACCTTACCGGTCTGCGAGGACCACGCCGGCGGCGGCGGGGTGGGTGGACGACGGACGGAACTGCGGGGGAGAGGAGAGGGAGGAGCGAGAGCACGGGACGGGCGGCCGAGCGAGTGAGGGAGGAGTGGGTATACGAGCTAACCCTAGCCGGGCGGTGAGAGCACGGGTTATATACGACGGCCCACGACGAGCCGGCCCGGGCCGCGGCCGGCCGAAAGACGCCGGCCCGGCGGACCACGGCCCAAAATGAATCGCCACCCATGCGATTCGATCGGAGCCGGGCTCCGGTTGTATGGTCGGCCCATCCTAGAACTGCCCAGCCGGGTTTTCAGCAACCAAACACCCAAATCCCGGCCCATCCTAGCGGTTACAAGGCTTTGGGGAGCAACCAAACACACCCTAAGCGTCCCGAAGTTGACTATGTTGGAGTAATAATATAGAGAGCATGCATGGACCGTACCGTGTGTTTTGTACTACCAAATACCAATTGCATATATATATTACACACATCGATCAATTACTGTGTAATCTTGAGTATCCTTCGTTTGATATCTTATTTGTAGGTGTCTGTAGTTTTTTTTTTTTGAAAGGTGCACATGCACGTTCTTCGTTAAGAGGAAATAGAGTTCTTTTGTTACACTACCCGATTAGCTGGGGGCGAGATGTCATAGTCCGAGCGGGCAAGACACTAACATGATTCACGGACTCTAGCGGTGGCGCTTCGGAGTTTGTAGTTAGGTGCGACCGTTGGAGTGGCGGTCTGCGCCGGGGCCAAGCGGCGGGAAAAGTTGGCACATTGCCGTGCACTTGGAGCTTGGATCGAAGCGACAAACGCCTCATGAAACCTCACCGCTACGTGATCGTCCGATGCGTTAATGGCTGGCGTGGTCGGGCGGCCCTCCCACTTGTTGAGCATTACAGCGTCGTGCACGCTTCTCGGCCGCTAGTCGCGGAATGCCGACTTGGCGGCCGAGACAATCGCTACGGCATGGGATTCAGTCCTCATCAACCGCCTTGCACTACCGAATCCTGAATTGCCTTGAGGGCGAAAACCGCCAAGGAAAGGGGAAAAACCGCCAAGAAATGATCCACGACCATAAACCGTCAAGCAAACACACTCAAGAATAGAGAGTAAGGGAAATTAGTTTCCTTGACGGTTTCGACACTCAAGGATAATTTCCTTGGAGGCTAGCCGCCAAGGAAATCGCCTGACTTAACTTGCCAAATGATCAAGGAAATGATAGAGCCGCCAAGGAAAGTAGTTTCCTTGACGGTCAAAACGCCAAGTTTACACTCCTGACCGCCAAGGTTATTGTTGTTTCCTTGGCTGCTCTTCACCTCCAAGGAAATTATTGTTTTCCTTGACTTTCATTAACCGCCAAGCTAATTCTATTTCCTTCAGGGCCAGCCCCCAAGGAAATTTATACTAGCAATAAAAAAAAAATAATTGCAGTGAACAATATATTCTAAAAATGCAGTCACTATATTCAATTGACACGTGAGTCATACATAGACATTGACCATTAAATGGACGTAAAATATCCATATTAATATTACAGGAGCATTTATCTTTCATCCTTACATGAAGTCCATACAGCTTACAACATAACACACATGTCACTAATAGTTTCCAAAGCGGTAGGGTATTACTAACTTCTGTGCATGTCCTCCCAAGCACACTATCTTTTGGCCTAAGTACATTTGCTAGTTGCATACCTACATGAGAAAATAGAACAATGAATCAATTACTAAGTATGTATGAAATCATCATGGCTCATGTATAGATAGTGAGGTGGAAGCACAACAACAAAGTAGAACTCACTTGTGGAGACCAACTGCTTTGATGTTGATCTGTAGTACGACGAACTTGCTCGCTCCCTCTGTAGGTAACCCACCATTAGTGCCTCGTTACCCCCCATCAGCTGCACCGCATAGCATCACTTGTAACAATATTCCATAATGAGAAGGGTAAAGGCATGATGAACTTCAGCATAAAGAACAAGTGACGGAGAGTAGAGAATATTGTTTCTATGCTATACCAAAAAAAAAAGTGCATTAAAGACTGTTTACTCTATTTTGAATCCATGATAGTATATTGCGCATTTCGCGTGGCAATGCATTCAGGGAAAGCAAGACTGTTTACTCTATTTTGAATCCATGATAGTATTCTATCAGGAAATCAGGTATGTGTACAATCATGAGAAAGATGAACACTATTATCTAATTGGGCTAATCCATTCAGATTACCACTACTGGTCCAGGAAGTCACACGTAACCTGAGTTAGCAGTAACCACTAAATGTGTCCACAACAACACTAAATTTGAGAAGAGTTTGCAGTGATACTGACCTCGCTCATTTGCTCTCTTCCATGGAATTCCACTCTCTCGCTTTGGACATTGCTTGGACCAACTGTGACCTGTATCCTGGGACCTGTACCATAACCAATATACAAAAGCAGAAGTGATTCAGATTCTTTTAAAGCTCATGTGCTATAAGGTGATGTCCTGAAAGGTTCAAGATTCAAACATTTTATTAAAACTGCACATAGATCCATGTATCTCCGGCATTATACCATGCACATTCCAATCACACATACCATGCATTCCAATGACATTAAACTTAGTACCCTTGTATCTATACAATAGAGATGCATAAAGGATTTTGAACTAATATTCTATTTGTAGCAAAAATATATAAGGCACTTGGAGCTAATACCTAGCAGCTAAACTTAGTAACATACTAGGTTCTTGAGCATGTAACTTCCCCTTTCATCTTGTCTTCTAGATTCCTTTATCTATTCTTGGAGAACGAAACATGTCAAAACAACACTGATAGAAAAAAAATACTTGACTTAAATTTCAGCATATGTATGCTATCTGTTTTACCTCGTATAGAAACAATGATATATATTACTACATATGTATGCTACCAGTTTTACCTCGTATAGAAACAATGACAAATGACGTGCGGCGCTGAGCGGGATTACTGGTTCCTCCAGCGGAAGCCACAAGGCGTCAATGAAGGAGGCGACAGATGCTGCAAGTTTAGTCGTAGTGCAAGTTCATCTTCAGAACGGTAACCATTTCCTGGGTAATCCATGAAAGACTGGAATATAGGAATGTTCGATGCTTTCTTTGATTGATCAGGTACATATGTATACAACCTCGCACACATGTAGCCACACGCCGCGACACACACACACATGTAGCCACACATTGCCTAGTCTAAGACATGCAACCACAAGTGCTCGGTCTAACAATCTCAATCACAACATGCAAAAATATACTGTAATAAGGTAAAAAGGCAGACGTACTGTGATACAAACAACAAGCTGAAATTTTGGGGAAAAAAAAAGGTTTAGCAAATTAATTGAAGTAGCAATGTAAGTTGACGAGAAAGATATAAGTACCATATTCTTGTGTTTGCATCGTCTTTCTTGTTGGTCTCTCCACAAGTTGGTGCCCTGGGTAATCAATCACAACACAAAAAATATATACAATACGGTAAAAAAAAAAGGGAAGAGGTACGGTGAAACAAACAAGCTGAATTGGAAAAAAAAAAGAGAGTTTAACAAATGTGAAATTTTACAATGGATGGAAAAAAACTTGGACGTCAGCAATGTACTGTAGTTGTAATTCATGAGAGACACAAGACAGAAGTACCATATTCACTTCCGGTAACTCATCCCCTATGTCCTTTGTGTTTGCATCACTGGTCTCTCCACCCATGTCCGCTGACCGTGGCAGCGGCAGGTTCTCCGGCGACGGGCTCACCAGCACCACCTTCTCCCCGGTCCTCCTCTCCACGACCTGCACGACCTCGGTCGCGTTCTCCACCGCCTTGCGGCCCCTCACAAACCACCGTGTTGGTCCGGCTGTCCACGACCACCTCTCCAACACCTTCCATTATTTAGCAATGGCTCAGACGAAACATATTTACCTAGTTAGGTCGTAGAAAACACGGAGGAATGTTGCCCGGTTGTTTGCTACTCCCTTCATTTTAAATTATAATTCATTTGACTTTTTTAACCTCAAATTTGACCACTCTTATTCAAAATTTGTGCAATACAAGGAAGAGGCAGGGAGAAGGCACCTCCTCCAACCTAGGTGCACTCTCTTGTGTTTGCATTATATATTTTCTTATTGTCTATATGCACCAAAATTGCTATCAATGTTGTTGGAGTTTTTACATCCTCCTGGGAGGATGATGATATGGGAGAGGCAGGAGCATGGAAGATCTATAATAAGATCAAAGAAAGCAGTAGTTGTTGATGTATGCTTATAATCATAGATTAGCATGTTCTTCACTAGCCATGGACCAACTTATTTATAACGTTTTTTAGTGAGGGTTGTAGGTTCAAGTAAGAGAGCATCAAAAGGGAGGGCAGGAGTGTCGGAGGCCAAAAAGCAAGAACAAAGAAAGAAGGTTAGTTTTTTTTTTCATGTGTGTGTGTAGCTACCATTTCTCATGCTTTGTAAATAGGTCAAATATGGAAGCTAGCAGCATACACATGCTGAAAAAGTAGACATGAGTTGCCTACTCCTAGGATGCAGACTGGCTATCAACATGCATATAGAAAGTAGGCCATCATATGCCATGCACAAGAGTTGATGCTCTCCTAGCTTGTTCGTGTGTGGCATGGTCATTCATGCTAAAACTAGAGCTACTATCCATCTTCGTTTAAAGTATAGAAGGTTTGTGTGAGAATCTGATAGATAAGAAGGGATTCATATAAACATACACACTTCATAATTTATAAGAACTTGAGGGTACACACAGAGCACCTTTAATGTTTGATCTAGCCTGCATGCATGGTACCACTCTTCTACAAAAATAAAGTTTTCCTTGATGGTTATAGACGACGAGATATCTTAGTACGGGTCTCCTACACACGTATCAGTATTGCGGTGCACAGTTTTGGTATCATGAGCGAGTCAAAAGAACATATCGAGATGAAGGAGAACGTGTATGTTTCCATCTCTGTTGTAGAGGAGGTAAAGTGCAGCTGCATCTTCTAAAAGATCCTCCTCCGTTTCTAGCTGGTTTATTGAACCCAGATGGTGATGCTTTCTCTAAATATTTTATTAAATATATACGTTCATACAACTCCTTGTGTTTCTTTTACTTCACCTGGTGCTAAAATTGACATGGATATAAACAAAGGGTCAAGGGTCTTGGGTCGTATGTCTTTAAAAATTAATGGACATATCCACCATCGAATTGGATCTTTAACTACCAGATGAGGGAGTCTCCTGTGTATGCACAACTTCATATTTATGACACTGATAATGAGGTAGAAAATCGAATATCATTTTTGGTGGGATGGGGATTGTGAGGGTGAGAATGAAATTGATAGAAGAATTGTCGAGGGATTAGTGAGGATGTTTGATCAATCGAATGAACTGGTGAACTCATTTTGGGAAGCTAGGGATCTATTGGTCCAAAACAATAATTGCCGCCAATTGCGTCTTAGGCTATTTCACAATAGATCGAAAGCTACACTGCAGTACAATACTACAATGCACCGACAGGATCCGAGATAGCTGGTTTGATAGTTGGTGACTTTACGGGAAAATAGGCTTTGATTCAATATTATTAAAAACAATAAGAACGTAAGGTCAGAGATTTACAAGGGTATTCATGACGCTTTGGGTTACAGCCTTGTCGACAAATTCATGGTGCTAGCAGGAAGATTTCTACGAGCAACATACATATGATCCCAAAGATTTGATATACCAAGAAAATCACCTTCCACAACATGGTAATGGAAAAAAGAAACTTCCATTGAGATATTTTCGAGTACCATGGTCCCCAACGACGGACCCGAAAAAAAAAAATTTAGCTGGGGCGAAATTCAACAAAAAAAAATGAAGCAAGAAGACAGCTGCAAACAAATTGAATAAAAAATAGACTCTAGCACTGTATTTTTGATTCAATTCATAAACTGAAAAAACAAAAAGCAATAACCATTTCTTTTTCTTGTTCTTGCCATTGCCAATGGCACTCCTAGCAGGGACGCCTCAGCTGGAACCTCGGCCCCGCCCAATACTGGTGGAGGCGGCAGCTTCTACCCTTGCGCGCTGCCACGGCCGCGGCCAGCCCGGCCGGCCGGCGGCCATGGCCAGCCGGCCCAGCCCCAGCGTCGGCGGTAGGAGGTGGCTGCTGCCAGTCAGCCCGGTAGCGGACGGCGGGGAGGTAGCTGCTTTGCTCCTCATCTCCATCTCCTCCCTCCATAGCCAAGCAGAGTCTGGGCGGCGTGGGCGCGGGGGAGGGGCGGCGAAGCCTAGCGGCGGCAGCGACGGAAAGCGGAGAAGGCGGCGCTGCGACGAGCGCCGCGGCGGCCAGCGACTTCGGTTCGCGGGGACGGGATGGATTAGGGATTAGGAAATTGGGGGGAATTTGGGCCTTGGAATTGGGCTATTTTACAAGGCAAACAAAAAAGCCCAACAAGGTAGCAAGGAAACCCAGGCCAGCCCGACGCTTCTCTTCGGCATCGTCGCGTCGCATATTCACGCCCGACCGCCCGCTGGGACTCGCCGGACGCCCGCTCGTCGCGGAGCCCGAGAAGAAAGCCGAACATGGGGTGCGGGTCGTGCTATGGCGCCGGTAGGCTGGGGCGGCCCCCACGCCGCCCCTAGGGAAGGTCCGTCGTTGATGGTCCCCAAGGTTTGTTCTATCATGCACACATCACCCGCAGCGAAGTGTGGCATAAGTGGCTAGTAACTATATATAAGTAAAAATACAACTAGGGATTATCCCTATCGACTACTATGCAACATGGGTGGGCATTTTGGTTTTCGGTTACTCTGGCTCTATTTCAGTCCTAACCAAACTAATTGAACTTTTTCGACAAAGGTTACTCAAGACAACAAACAATACACGGGAGATTTGTTTCTAGAAAAAAAATATAGCAAAACATGTATGAGGTTTGGTGCATCTAACATGTAGAATAGTCATCTTAGGTGTAAAGTTTGGCAGGGCAGTTCAGCTATCTGCCATCTTTGTCCATCTGGCTCTCCAAACTCCGGCATCTGGGCAAACCGATCAACTACTATTATCCATAAACAAGGGTTAGTCGGGATGTAGGATCCCACTGGAAGCCACCATTACGCATAATAATAACATAAACCTACTGGTAATCTCCATGTTTTCTTCCATGCTGTAACACGCAGCCAAGCCACCAATTCCTTCCCCTTCCATGTTATTCTAAGCCAGAAGAATACATATGGTTCCATATATAGCCTTTTATTGACACAATGCAATTGCAAGAATATCATCATCGGTAATGGCAACGACGCCGGCACCGCAGACCGCATCGCGGGTCGTCGCCTCCGGCCGGCAAGTATTTGGCAAGCCAACAGACGACGGCAAGGTAATAAAAGGTGTAAGATTGTGTGGTGTGAGGAGCTTTGACAATGGCGGCGCCGGCGCGTACGGCAGGCGTGTCGCGGTGGAAGCTGTCAATGGCGCCGTCAGGCCGAACGGCGCGGCGGCGGTGGCCGACGTCCGGCAAGTGATGCCCGCGCCGCCACCAGCGTCCGTGGAAGGCGACGACGGCGATGCCTTCCGGCTGGGTAAGTTTGTGGAAGGGAGGCTCGTGTACAGGCAACAGTTTGTGATCAGATCCTACGAGATCGGGCCTGACCGGACTGCCACCATGGAGACCCTCATGAACCTTCTTCAGGTGCATGTCTGAATCCACTGTTACTGTTATGCATCTCAATCTCACTGTATGTGTATGATCGTTCATCCTCTGTCTCTACTTGTTGTGCCATGGTCTGAAGATTGCCCAGCAAATCTGATATCTGTGCAGGAGACAGCACTGAACCATGTGATGTGCTCTGGGCTTGCTGGAGACGGTTTCGGTGCGACGCTGCAGATGAGCCTCAGGAAGCTCATCTGGGTCGTCACAAGAATCAACATTCAGGTCGACAAGTACAGCAGATGGTAACTAACTACTGTACATACATAATTAAAAACTAAAAATAAAAATAAAACCTGATCTTGGTGATCAACTGATCATATACCAGTCATGTTTATTTACTGGGTTTCACTTCACATACTTCTCTTGCTTGGCAATGACAGGGGAGATGTTGTGGAGATAGACACCTGGGTGGCGTCGTCAGGGAAGAACGGCATGCGCAGGGACTGGATCATCCGCGACCGCAACACCAAGAACATGATTGCAAGAGCCACAAGGTAAATCTTGCATGTTACAGTTGTGAATGAGTACTAGATGTAATGTAAGTAACAAGCTGTGATGTGATGAAAATTGTGCAGCAACTGGGTGATGATGAACAGAGAGACGCGGAGGCTGTCTAAAATCCCCGACGAGGTCAGGCAGGAGGTGCTTCCCTTCTACCTGGACAGGAGCATCATCGCCGTTGATGCCACCGGTGGTGGCCGCAAGATCGAAAAGCTCACCGACTCAACGGCTGAGCACATAAGATCAGGACTGGCTGTAAGAACAGGAACACCTCTGCACATGCCTGTTCAGAGCTTCTCACCCCCATTTGGTTGGAACTGAAACTGCTCTGAACTGAACTGAATTTGTTCCCTTCAGCCCAGGTGGAGTGACATGGATGTCAACCAGCACGTGAACAACGTCAAGTACATCGGTTGGATCCTCGAGGTATTTTAATTTTAATTTGGTCGAAACCAACCACCTCTGAATGATATGATGCAGTTCTGAATGCTGAACACCTGAATGCAGAGTGTGCCGCTGGACGTGCTGGAAGATTACCACCTGACGAGCATCACGCTGGACTACCGCCGGGAGTGCCGTCAGTCGCAGCTGCTCGAGTCGCTCACCAGCATGACCGCCTCATCGGCGCCTGCCGAGCCACCGCCGCTGCCGCCATTGGCGTCCAGCCTGTGCAATTCCGACCTACAGAGCACGCACCTGATACGACAGCAGGATGACAAAGCCGAGATAGTCAGGGCTTGTGCTGAATGGCGTTGCAAGGAACATCGAGGGTCGATGTAACAGCTCTGACATTGGTTGTAGTGGTTTATACTCTTGTTTTGTTTTTGATTGCTTTTGTTTCAAGGTTTGTGTATCTTCGCTAGCTTGTACTTAGGTTCTTCATTTTTTTTTTGATCGAGCTGTTTTCTGCTTGGATGTGAGATGTCATGTTTGATTGCAAATTTTCCAACTCAATGAATAAGAGACCTATTTACTTGATTGGGAAAAAAAAAAGTAGAATACAGAATTGAAGACTTAGGTCTTGTAACTTTGTATGACTTCCAAGTGCTCTGGTTCCTACTAAAAACACTATAGCAACACCGTTAGGCACTGTAGCTGTGTACCACAAAGCCGTTTTGGTTTTCAAGATACAATATGAACTAGGAGGAGGAGCCAGTGGAGAGTGTACCACAAAACCGTTTTGGTTTTCAAGATACAATATGAACTAGGAGGAGCTCCACTGGCTCCATGTTGCAAGTGGAGCCACGATTTCTAGCTCCACTAGCTCCATGTTGCAGTAATAAACATTATCGGAGCCGGACGAACAATTACTGGTTGGAAAGGAAAGCATTTTCAAATGAGGCATATCAATTGTCGGTGTTGCAATTAGTTGCCATTGATCTTTTTTCGAAGTCCTAACTAGAGTCGAGGAAAATACAGTACTAAAGATCCAGATTCCTTTGGCAAAACAATCAACACAAAAGGGAATACATGCTACTTAGCTGCCATGTTTTATGCCAACCCAAAGAAAAATTGGGTCTAGGAATAGAATATTTAGGCATGCAAAATAAATCTCTTCAGCAAACAATAGCTTTTTTAAAAATGAATATGTTTAAAGATAAAACTTTCACAAGTTCATAAGAAGGTTGGTGATTCTCACTTTTGCATGAGTCTCATAGTGTTTAAAGAGACTTTTTAAACTCTCTAGGTGTCATTCTCGTGTGTGCCATTAACATAGTGAATTAGACTCTAAGACTTCTCGTATGAGCACGGGGCTTGTGGCTCTTCTATATGTAACTAATCTTTCATGCTCATTCACAAAACCTTCTATTTTGAGATCCAGATTCGATGCCTCAAAAATGTCCATGACCATACATTTTCCTTTGGGTCATGGTTCTTGGCTTAGATGATTTATGCTTCCATTTTCCTCAGTTAAGGTACCTCCTTATTTCAGGAATATTTGATCACCGTCGAAATACTATGGAGGGTTAAAAGGGATGTCTTCCTAGAGGGGTTCGAGGTTTTGAAAGTCTAAGATGATGGTGCTTTTGTTTTATGGACACAGGGCTTGTACTTCTCCCATGGGCTCGGCAAGAACCCTCGGATGACTACTCGGGATGATCATCATATATGCCCGTTAAAAGGGTATTTTGAAGGTTTTTTTTTGTAAAGTATGACCTTCACTTCGTTAACGGTTGTGTGTCTAAATGAGCCCCTTACCAAGGGATTTTTATAGCATCTAGATTGAAACCACAACATGTCACATAAGCATGAGTTCTGAAGTACCTAGATTTATGCCAGATGAGATAAGATTTGTAAAGTGGGCCTAAATGGTCCCTAATGACACCTCTCTTTATTGGAAAGCAAAAGAGCTCGATATCGGAGACTCATTATTCGAGGAGTAAGGAAGGTGAGGTAAATTTTTCTCATAACATCTCCCAACTGCATTCTACACTTCATACGATGTCGGAATGCCATTGTTTTGCCTTTTCCATTAGAGAACAGGAAAAACTTCCATATTAATATTTCTTGTAACATGGCATCAATGATGAGAGACAAGAACAAAATTGCTCAAATTCGATAATGATTGCTTTAGAACCAAGGCAATAAAAGTTAGGATGTAGCCCATAGGCGGGTATAAGGGCTTGTTTGGGAGGACTCCTCCCTAAAGGCTCCTCTTTTAAATTGAAAATTGGCTCCAAATGGCTCTTTTTTCTACTCAATCGTTTGGTAGGGCTCCTTCGGATAAGCTCAAGCAAAGAGTTAAAGAAAGGCCCTACCAAATGGGGACCGAAGATGATGGCTCCATTTGTTAGCCATTAGAACCTGACAACCGAGCCCTACCAACTGATATTTTTTTTGATCTAGATGACACCATGTCAATCATCTTACATGACACCATGTCAGTGACAAGGGAGGTCAATTAGTTTATATTGATAATTTAGTAGAATCAACTAAACTTGTGCAAAATTAAATGGTTTTAAAAGTAAAAAAACAAAGATATCAGAAATAAAGAAGATAAATCGGACTCAGAGTTAACGTGTGTTGAATACAGCTTTAGCTCTACCAAATTTGTTTGAGTCATTTTTTTTTTTCTCGAATAGGTAAAAGGTTTAGGCATCCCCGCCGTCTTCTTCTTTCCTTCTTTCTCCCCGTTTCCCGTCGCGACGACTGTGCGACCGCCGCGGGCCCTTCACCAATCAACAAGTCTTCGCCGGCGACGAGCCCTCCCCTCCCCAGGTAACCAGCAAGGTATGCACGCCATCTTCTCTTTCCTTCCTGCTGTGTGAAACCGAGCGCCCCCTGAACCCACTATTCTTATCCGGATCTGCCCTGGATCTGACCTGCATATACATACCACACAAATTTCCGCCTAGCTTCGAGTTTTTTTTTTAAAAAAAATTCGGTTCTATATTTGTATGCCGGTGTCCTCTACTTCATTAAGCAATCTTCATCCGTAAATCGTTGTATTTTGCTGGCTGCGTGCGAGTGCCTGTGCAAGTTTGCTACATCAAAAAGTACAACAGAAAGTTGAGATATAATCCAACTTTGCTGCATAAGTACAACTGATTGTTACTTCGGTCAATTTACCAAACAGCCATTCAATTCAATTGCCAACTGTTGCATGCGAAAATATTGTATAGCCTATTATAACCCCTTTTTCTCTGCTATACTAAACATTATGAATTATAATGATGATGGTTGGGCATGGAGCATCTACCTGATTCTGTTACCGATTTCTGCTAGTAATTGTACTGCTGGACACAGAATGGAAGGGCGCCGCTCAAATGAAGTATCATCTGCCGAAGCTGTCTTGGTGGGAGCATTGTCGTCTGGTGTTAATGTAAGGACATTCCTTTTGGTGGCATAATTCGTGCAACATATTCCATATTGATGTCAATCTTTCAACTCTAGTCATGTTTGTTTTTGAGTGCATGGTTTTGAGTGAATTCAATTTTTGTGTACCGGGACTTCGATTGAACCTTAGTCTTGCCTCTGTTTGCATGGTTTTGGCATTACATGTTGATGAGAAAGCTTAGTTGATGCTACTTTTGTTGTGTATGTAGGCTCCCACATGGTTTGTGCTCAAGATTACATTTTGCTCCTGGCCTTGTGTTTTACGGCGATGCTTGCTCTAGCATTTTCATCGAAAAACTTTGTAATTGTTGCGCATGTTCTTCTGCTCGTAACTATTGGAACCGTGCTATTTGTGCTGCTTAACAGGTCAGTCTATCTACCCATTCATATCCGTCTGGTGAACACCTTTACTCTTGTTTGACAAATGATTAATTAAAGTGCCATTTCTGTGTTGTAGGTTTCTGGCTGAAGTTGGGCTTGTGCCAGTTGAACAACAGATGAAGGAGATGGGCATCCACAAAACAGAAGCCACAGATAAAGACAAAATAAATTAATCGCGACTGGCTTTTATGATATGGAAGACAGTTTAACACCTTACATCATTTGACAGAGTGACATTATCTATGATGATAGAATGTGCATTCACTTCTGGCACATGAAGTTCAGACAGTACAATTTTGCACAGATGATCAGACACCTTTGGACATACTTGCAAATGGAAACCCTGCTCCAAATCTGAAATGAAAGGGATGCATCAGGAGAGCACATCAAGCTTGCTTTCGCCCTTCCTTGGGTTGCTCTTCTTTTTCTTGATGTAGCAGAAGCATGAGCAGCAGGGGAACTGAAACAAGAACTTCATTGCCAGACAAATCACCAATGCTTTGTTTGGAGAAGTGTGCCCAAGGGATTTGCATGCAATGCAACCCTTAAATATAGTACATGGATGCCTCGCTTATCAATGGACATTAGAATTTGTGACTCAGGTGTCTTTGGCATGAAGCTTTTAACCGCCTCTAATACTTTATTTCGTTTATGATCTTTGTGCAATATGGCCACGTCAGTGAGCAGAGGAGATTTTCACTGAAAGTAACTATCGTTCCTTTCATTTATTCTTTTTTTTCTGACAAATCTTTCATTTATTCTTTATTAACCCTAATAAACCTCAGAAGTCATGATGGCTTTTTGATTCTTTGAAGCCTGATTGAGAAGTTGGAAAAGACTTCCGTCACTCAGGATGGAAGGCATGTTCTTTAGCTGCCGATGGGTGCAATCCCCGTGTAATTTCTGAGTCGTTCTATATATGTATAACTCTAAAAAGTTGTCTAAATCCATATTCTCTCATTGTTCAAACTTTTCTCTTGTATTTGCATTGTCATATGTTGCTGGTGTGGTTGAACTCGTACGCATAAACAGCAGATACTCAGAGAAGCATATGCATTTATTCACGCATTAGAACCATGTAAAACTGTACAACGTTTCAAGCTTTACCACTCCAACACCAAAGTTAAAGCGCTGTATGCCGTTACTAGTGGCAAAGCACATCGCAGGTGTAGATACAAAATAAACATATCGAGCTCGTGTATCCATCGTTACAGAGTTCATAGTGTCCTGGAGTGGCTCCAACAGGTAGTCCGCGCTTTCCAGCAGCAAGCGTTCCATAGGCGTCATAACATACCACAACCATCCTCAAGTTTTGCTGCAGAAACCCGCCCTTTCTAGACATGCTTAAGGTATTATTTTCCTCTGCTGCTTCTGACTTCCTCATTTCACCGTGGAGCTTCTTTGCACTTGGCGTAACCCAATCTTTTTCCAACTCTGCAGCACTCTTACTCAACATTCATAGGCATCCTTCACATTCATATATGCAATCTACTTTATCAACCGCTCTGCGCTAAAACATTGCACAGATGCACCAGTTTCACTCCTACAAAAAGCAAAATAACCATTATACACATCCAATGCACAGCAAGATGCAGCCACTCATTTACACAAATATACCCATCCCAGGCATTGGATCAGAGCTACGGCTGGCATTAGATGGTGATGTGAATCAAGGGGAAACTAAAAGCAGTATACAGAAATAAAGGTAAATGGTAGATACGGAGGCCAAAGAATCCTCCTCCTGCCAATTCAACAGGCATAGGAAACTCAGTACAAATTTCTAACAATTCAACTTTAGCCTTGCAACTGAAAAAAATAAAACCGTACAACACAAAATCAAAACATTCATCCCTCCCTATTCTTCCAACTAAAATCACCAAGACAAACACTTGAACACAAGCATGTACTACTGACCTGTGTCTGGTTCTCACTCTTGCTCTCTCCGTTTGTGCTATACCCTTGTCTTCTATACTGGATTACTTTTATCAGATAATTTAACAAAGGGGGTTTTTTTTTGGGGGGTGGAGCACTGGTGTCAACAGCTGATTTGGTAATGGGAGAAGCCACGTCGAATTCATGCCCTCCATGTGCGCCATCCAGCAGATCTGTTCACCTCGTGTGCAGATCCCTGTCGCCTACAGGCTGGCATGAATTATTGGGCTAAGCAATGGGATTGTGGCTACAGAAAAATATTAGTGATTGTACATGCAGTTCTGTAAGACTATCGAAGACAGCTTTGTTTCTTGTCAAATTGCATACAATGTGATAAGCTACATTCTACTGTCCTTAATGTGACAATTATGCAATCCACTTTAAAAGGATGATGTATAAGCACTCACTTTCTACAAAACCACTGTTCAGTTAGTTGATAGCTTGGATAGTGCATACTACTTTTATAAAACAATTATAATTAGTAATAAAGAACCTCATCTCTAAAGCCTCAACTCGGTTTGAAAAGGTTTCCAGGGCGAAATGGTATTGAAGTCCTTACTCCTCCACAGCATCCCATTTTGTTTACTAATTACTGTACATTTAAATGAGAATAATATACGTACCTTCTATAATGTTATGGAACAGAGTTGATATTAAGAAATGATCATGTCTCAATTTTCCTCTAGGGGACATTTCTGGGATTGACAAATTCACACTTCTGAAGTGTCCAGCAGTGTTTCTCATCACATGTAAAATATTATTTAAAAACTAATCCTGGCAGAATTTCATGTATCCAAAATGATTCTGTGCTCCTGGCCTCCACAAATGGTCAAGGCTGAGCTATTATGTTACAAGTGTAGAATAAGCCATAGTGTTCCTGATCTTTTGGAGCTCCAGGTCTGGGATAAGTAGTGGTGGTTAGTGCCTATGTCATGGCATCTTATATTTCACTTTAGAATCTTATCTCTACTTTAGTTGTTGCAAGTTTGTTATGCTTTAGAAGTAGACCTCTTGTTCTACATATGAACCAAGAGAACAGCCATGGCAATGCTGCCTAAGTAATACAGAAAATTCCCAATACCTGTGTCTTTGCCACCAACAAGTGACAAGCCTTTCACATCAAGATGAAAATCCACGCCTTGCACATGAAAGTGCAAGTGTCAAGTTATAAATTATATCACTGATGTATTGGCCTTTGTGTCCTGGACAGATGCACTGAGAGTATCATAAACAGTTATCTCAATATGTGCTGATGCCTACCAATATGGCATCACAAACTAAGCTTCTTTGCATAATGTCACCAATAATCCCCACATGAGCATAATCCATCCTTGAAATGATGAAAGCGCTTTACGTCTCTAACAATAATCTCTCGGCCAGTAAGCTTTGTAATAATCTTTATTGCTGCATGGCAATCAGTGCAGACCGAGATTCTTTATTACATGAATTACTGAACCTTGTACAGAGTTCATCAGGGCAAATGCAATAGCAAGCTTTTCACTATGGATGCGCAATATGGATTCTCTCTCTTCTACATCCAAATCATGAAGAACAGAACCTGTGTTTGGTACATAGCCTGCTGCTTGAATTCTCTCAAGCAGTTTCTCCAAATAATCATAGATTTCCTTGTACTGTGGATGACTCTTGTCCCCAACATAAAACAAATGGGTTTTACCTTTCAACTCAACCGAGCTATACCCTGGAGTCTTTTCTATTCCTCTGGTTTTAACCAGAACTCTTATTCTTTCCACATCTTTCCACATTCCAGCTTCTGCATATATATTTGACAAAAGAACATAATACCCAGCGTTAGTTGCATCCAACTCAAACAATCTTTCTGCAGAAATTTTCGCCAACTCAACATTTTTGTAGATTCGCATGCACTAAGAAGAGATCCCCACAAAGCAGCATCAGGTTTGACTTTCATTTCTTTAATAAGGCCATAAGCTTCATCAAGACAACCAGCACGGGCAAAAAGATCAACCATGCATCCATAGTGCTCGACACCAGGTTCAATTCCGAACTCAGTTTTCATGGTGTTGTACCAATAACGGCCCTCATTCAAAAGACCAGCATGACTGCAAGCAGCTAATACTGAGACAAAGGTTATGTAGTTTGGCTTTAGCCCTGACTTCCTCATGTCAGTGAAAACATGAAGGGCTTCTTGGCCATATCCATGCATGCCATAGCCAGCAATCATGGCAGACCATGAAAGGATATTCTTTCCCTTAATTTTTTGAAAGGCTTTCCATGCCATTTCAACTTTTCCACACTTGCTGTACATATCAACTACAGAAGTCCCAACATAGACATCATCCTCCAATCCCATTCTTACCACCTATCAAATATATAATAAGAGAAAATGTTAATCACATTAAAATTAATAGAAAGAATGGTATAGCACCATCATATAATTTGAGAACATGAAACTGTGAGACAGATGAATAATTGATTTGATGTATGATGTATCTCATCCAATGCTGCCAAAGGGAAGTTGCTTAAGCTTAGTAATGAACTAATGTAGATGACCTAGCATTTCAATTCTTACCTTGATCAATGTATAATGAATCAATGATAATGTAGACCACTAGATCCATAAAGACAAATAAATTATACCTACTGACAAGACAACTCACATAGAATTCTTAAATGCAATTTCAATCCACATAAAACCTATGGAAGTACAAATGCTCGCTGGCAAGTATGGCAGTTATTTCATAATCATAACTCAAAATTTTGCTTGTGGCAAATATGACATATACCACACTACCACAGATCACCAAGAGCAAAGCAATGAAAAAGGTGATTGTGTGATGCTTCTATGTTCACAGCATATCTTTTCTTCAAAGCATGCAGGTCCATTTGTTTGGACAAACTTAACACCTAAGGCACAGAAATACCTGTATACTAAAATATTATTCCCTCATCATTAACAGTGACTAGTAACAACTTTATAAGTTTTTTTTCCACAGGATGATGCATGCAGGTACTTTTTGTGCTATAGTGCCATCTCAAATGGTTCATGAGATGGTGGCACTCCTGCAGGAATGAACTAGCATAGAGGCTCTCGACAACTAATGTAAGACGATTCTAACAGTTAAAGATGGCTCCCCTTGTTCAGCAAAATTACGTAGGCTGATCTTCAGATACTGGCATGGGGAATTTGATTGATCCCAAGAAACATGCAACTGGCCAAGGAACTTTGTAATCAAAGGTTATGACGAAGCAACTAACCTGATTATGGATGCGCTTTCCCGTCTGTATTGCCCCCCGCATGAGCACAGGCCAGTAGCACAGCCGAAAAAGGTTACCTCATCGCATCTAACACCACCTCCCACAATCAGCATCTTGCTATACAACTCAAGCGCCTCCGTTGACAGTCCATTCTGGGCGTACAATGCAATCATTGTGTTCCAGGACACCACATCCCTCTCCATCATATCAAAGAGCTTCCTCGCAGCCTGCAGGTCATGACCACCGCCCTTTGCATAAGCGTCTAGCATCGTGTTTGCTAACTTCGTATGCCCATCCAAGCCAATCTTGGAGACAAGTGCATGAATACCACCAGTAATGCCACGGTCAGGGACACGAGCAGATGCAGAGAGCGCTACCAGTGCACCCGCCTCGTCGACCACTCCTGCGGAATCAGAGGCGACCATGGAACGGAAGATAGAGAGAGCGGCATATACCAGGTTGTTGCGAACGTAACCGGACGCCATGGCAGTGACAATGACCGGGTTGGGCGCGGGGATTTCGTCGAACGCCCTGCGGGCATCAAGGGGGCGGGAGCAATGGTGGTACATGTGGAGGAGGGCGGAGGCGGAGTAGGCGTCGGAAGGGAAGAGGCCCGAGCGGAGCGCGAGGAGGTGCAGCTGGCGGCCGGCGGAGAGGGAGGTGGCGGCGGCGGCGGCGCGGAGAGCCGGGGGCAGGGCCGGCCGGAGCGCAGCGGGGTTGGCTCGGACGGCGGCAGCGAACGCGGCCAGCGCGGCGGCGGGGTCGCCGGAGGAGAGGAGGTCCGCGACGGCCGTGGACCATGACGACGGGCGGGACGGGTCCACGGCGCGGAGGAAGAGCGCGCGGAGGGACGGCGTCGGGGCGTCTCGCTGGCGTGGGGGATCGGGGACGGTAGCGGTGGGATTACGCGCAGTGGCTGGAGGTGGTGGGTTTGTGTGCGGAGGCATGATGCTAGCCGCCGCCATTCGCTGCTTGAGCGGTGGCCTGCGGTGGCGCTTTCTCGGAGTCGGACGAGAAGGGACACAGGACAGAGGGAGGGAGCCTGAGGACGGATGAGAGGTTTTCGAAAAAAAAAAATTCCGGAACCGTGCATTGCTATTTGCTACCGGAGAACAAGTTTTCCTCCTTTAAGTGCAGTTGCCATCTTTTGGTAAGGCCAGCCCCAACGCGGTACCGTGGCGTACTGCCCCAGGCCTAGGGTCCATGTAGGCACATTTGATCTCTGTCAGCCAAAGCGATAGCGCCCTTGCAGGTTTTTGCATGGTGTCGGCATTCAAAACCGGGGTATGCGACTAGTAAAAATGATGTTGCATGTGTCAAGTGTTTCGGGAGGAGCGAGTGGTGGAGAAGGTGGTGCGATGAAGTAAACAAGAGCGGGGAGATACAAGATTTATCCTAGGTCAGGCACGAATGCCCTACGTTCAGCTTTGAGACTTCCTTCATGTTACTTCACACCGGCGTACTTGTAGTAGCGGATACAAGCGGTGGGGAGAGGGACGGAAGTCCCAAGTCTCGAGGCAGAAGAAAAGGGGAAGAGAGGGCCTATCAGGCCGACCTTCTCCTCTTTGGCCCTGTCTTGTTTGAGTCTGTGCTCCTCCTTTTATAGCTCAAGGAGGAGCTCTAACTTTTACATCTGGTGTGAGGAGCGTCCACGTCTTGCTCGTTATCCGAGCCTGCGATTGCCGACTTGTGATAGGCGGTTCGTTCCCGCCCGTGACGGAGCCCGAGGACACGATCATCCATCCGAGATCCTGTATGATGGCGTTAGTCAGAGAAAAACACTTCCACCGTCCTTCCCGAGGTCGGGTCATGTGGGCCCTTGATTGGACGCGACGCGGTGGCTTCATCGTGTTCAATAAGTCTTCCGGTCATGATGGAATATGGCAGGGCCCTGCCACACTCTGCCCTATACATGATGGCTGGGTGCAGTGAGTTAGTTCTACCTTGGGCGGCACGGTGGTCAGGCTTATCCTGAGCCTGAGCCAGTCGGTCTGCGGCGATATTCGCGGGTTGGCAGGATTCGTCAAATCCTTCACGGGTCACATCGTGTTGACTGCGGGGTGGGCGAGCGAGAGACCGTCCTTATCCTTCCGGGGAAGGATTAGTTTTCGATCCCTCGGACTCGTGCCCTCTCGGGTGAGTCGGGGTTGGAACCGAGGTCGTGCCCCTCTTTATGGGTTTGATTGTTCCTTTCGACGGGTCATTGGACCTTATTATGTCGACCTCTTTGTGGGGCCCATTATTATGAACCCCAACACATGGTCTCTTGCGAGGAGGCATCTATTGCCTTGCGACAAAAAGCTAGGGCAGCACATGGAGCGTGCAATGGGAGAATGAGGCTTACAAGATGCTATCACTTTTGTCGACCTTTGTCTCGCACACCGGACATCTTTTTTGAACCGATAAATAAAAGAAGTATTGCCTGGGTTGAGAGTATAACTACTTTGTTCTATCGATATCTAGGTGGCTGCAACTTTAATTTGGGGCTAACACGAGTGCTGCTTCCATTGGCCATGCCCTAACAAGTCTAGTTTTTGTTCAAGAAAGTTACATGCATGCATCAACATCCTTTTTCTCTCTCGAAAGGTTTACAAAACAGGATCTACGTGGAACGGAGGTCAATAACAAAGAAATTTATGAACATAAAGGAAAAGAAAAATAAATGTAAGTTAGAGGGTGAAATTTATGACTTTTGTAAGGTTCCTGTCTCCCATCAAAAGAGTTGGAATAGTTTGGTTATTTTTGTAATGAGTGGATGTAACTTACTTTAATATTAATGAAATTTTATTTGCCATAAAAATGAGTATATTAAAAAAATAAAGGAGAGCAAGATGACGTGGCAAATCTGTCTATATCATAGGAAAATCATCATAATCTTAGGACAACCAAAACTTCAGCTTAAGGCCTGGTTTAGATGGTAGAGTTTTTGCCACAAAATTGCAAATTTTTAGACTCTCTCTCTCCATCACATCACATTAAATACATCAAAAGACATATGTTCGGAGCGAGTAAATGTAGGTAAAAAAATTAACTAATTACACACAGTTACATTTGTACATGGCGAGGCGAATCTTTTGAGCGGGATTAGTTCATACGACCGGACAATGTTTCTACACAAACAAACTAAAGCGTCTTCTGATTGTCTTCAAGAGTTAGAAACAGTGTTTTTTGCTAAAAATTTGCCAACTAAACAAGCCCTAAATTGTTTTTACTCCTGACTTTTGTGGAGGATCTGGCGTATCTTTTCCGATGGAAAGGACAGCGGTGTGCCGAATTCATAGAAATGTCAATTTCAGTCGTCTGGTCCAAACATGATACTAATTGATGAATGATCTGGCCCGTCCGTAGGAACCACCTCGCACTACTCTCCGCCGTCCGTTCTTCTCGCCCCAGCTCCACCCCCGGCCGCGCCTCCAGCCTCCCACCCCCCAGCTCCACCCTCGCAGCACCGGCATGGCGGCGCCGGCTCTCCGTACCACCCCGCGGCTGGGACTTGCACTTGACGGTGCCACCGCCGCGAGACGGCGCGGAGCCTTGGCGCCTGCGGCGGTCCCGGCCACTCCGTGCCTGAGGAAGGCGGCGGTCCGGTGCCAGCGAGCCGTCAGCGCCGCCGCCATTGTCGAGAAGAAGGATGCCTCGGTGGTGGAGGCTGCGCAGGAGAGAAGCGGCGACGGGGAGCTCACCGTCGTGATGAAGTTCGGCGGGTCGTCAGTGGCCTCGGCCGAGCGGATGCGGGAGGTGGCAGACCTCATCCTCAGCTTCCCCGAGGAGCGCCCGGTCATCGTGCTCTCCGCGATTGGGAAGACTACCAATAAACTGCTCATGGTATTCTACTACTTCACTAGTGCCTAGCTTCATCACCATCGGTTTGCGAGGTTTTAATTCTTGCGAGGATTCCTACATTGAAAAGTGGCTTTTCAATTTTGGTTGCAGGCTGGGGAAAAAGCAGTGCGCTGTGGTGCAACTAACGTGTCGGAGCTTGACGAGCTCTCCTTTGTAAAGGAATTGCATCTTGGGTATGGTTCTGTCTGAATTGCAGTGCTTTACTTACATCGAGTAGATTGGCTTGGAATGCTTTTTGCCTAATTTCCTTTTACTGTTTTGCCTTGTCTAGGACGCTTGATCAGCTTGGGCTTGATAGGTCAATTATTTATGGTAAGATGTTGCCTATTTTGCCAAATGCTTCTCCTAGGACTCTTTGTGTTTCAAGTCTTCAGGGTTACAAAACATGCTAAATTAACTTGTAGTGTCACCCACATCAAATTCCTCTCAGGAAATGTCCCCATATAGCAAACCTTCGATTCACTTCAACAAATGTTGTAACCTTCGATTCACTGTATTAAAAAGAATATAGCAAACCGGTTTCTGACAACAAAGCAATATTAGTGTTCACATAGATGAACTGACAAGTCTGACAATTTAATTTTCAAGCTTATGCGTATGTTTTAAGCTTTCTGTATAGATAACTCATGCTTACTCAGAACCGAACTTTTTACAATCTGCTACATTGAACATTTCACTATCCAACCTTTGTGCTGACAGCATTTCTTGATTCAGAATAAATGATACCACTTCCAATCTGAAATCTTGTAGGTTTGTTGGATGAACTTGAACAACTTCTTAAGGGAATTGCTATGATGAAAGAGCTGACTCTTAGGACACGAGATTATCTAGTTTCATTTGGTGAATGCATGTCTACAAGAATATTTACTGCACTTTTAAACAAAATCGGGGTAAAAGCTCGGCAGGTACATTCTTGAGTTGATTGCATTTTGGATGGTCTTTCTCGTGTTTCAAATATGTACATGTTACTTAATGCCATGCAGTCTAGTAGGAAATTCATTAATGCATTGCATGTAGTACAAACTGTAGTTCCAAATTCTTGGCGAGTCAGTATATTTCTTGTATTCTTATACAGATACTGCTAATAAGTGTTTCGTGATCCTATTTTCTTCTAGTAGATTTTTGTCTATGTACAGGAAATGCTTTATGTAAAGCATCAACCAAGTAGATATCTAATCAAAGTTTCTGATTCTTGCTTCATTGCAGTATGATGCATTTGATCTTGGCTTTATAACTACCGATGATTTCACAAATGCGGATATTCTTGAAGCAACTTATCCTGCTGTTGCAAAGAGGCTACATGGGGACTGGATTAACGATCCTGCTATTCCTATAGTCACCGGCTTTCTTGGAAAGGTTCCTTATTTCACATTTCATTTGTGGGGTATCAATGTTCCATTTGTCCTTATGTTTTTTTCCTTTGAAAGAGTTTGTTCTTGTAATGTTCACACTTCATGCACTTAAATTGCAGGGATGGAGATCTGGTGCAATAACCACCTTGGGCAGGGGTGGTAGTGACTTGACAGCTACAACCATTGGCAAAGCCTTGGGATTAAGAGAAATCCAGGTTTCTAATTTGTTTTCCTAGGCTATCTTCCTCATTGGACCAATTACTGTTTGGTTCAACCCACAATAGGTGACCAGTTTAATGTTGGCTGCGAGTGCATAAGGCTTTAGCTTCTTATCATTTTTAATGTCAGATACTGTAACTACAAATTTGTAATTATTCGGATAACCCCATAAACTTCTTTTCATCTCAAATTTTCATCATAGCCTCTTTCCTTTTATTTTTGTTGGTTAAAGTTGGTCTCCGAGCATCTAAGCCCTAAAATGAAGTGTTTAGTTTAGGACAATTTTGTAATTATTTGGATATCCCCATAAACTTCTTTTCATCTCAACTTTTCCTCATAGCCTCATCTCTGATACATGGATTTGTACTCATTAAGTGAATTGTGAAAAGTTTATTATGGAAGCTGTTTTTATGTTTGACCTGGTAAATGTAAAACGTTATTCATAGAAGAACATTTTAGGAGAATATGGTAGATGAGAACCCTAATGAGAAAAGAACATAATTTTGCCCTCTAAAACTTAATTTACACAGAGAGAGAGCAAAACTTGGCCGCCAGGGTATTGCCCCCAGGGTTTAGCTGTTAAGGTAGAAGACTTGAACCATGCAAGCTGAGAGACCCCCGCGAACCTCGGCTTTGTCAGCGAGTTTTTTTAAAAAAACCAGCCTAAATCCGATAGGATACAAGCTCTTTCACACAACATTTATTTTTGTTCCTGTGTAGTTGACTTATAACATCTATCTTGTTTCTAGTAGGTTTGGAAAGATGTTGACGGTGTTTTAACATGTGACCCAAATATCCATCCTAAGGCAAAACCTGTGCCATACTTGACATTTGATGAGGCAGCCGAACTTGCCTATTTTGGAGCGCAGGTATGTGTTGTTATCCATTAAGGGAAACATTTACAAATGAACTATTTCGATGGCTCTCAGTTATACATTGTGGTCTAGTTTTTAGCTTAGCATTTTCTGAGCCGATGGTTTTATATGATATTTATTTATTGATTAGTTTTGATCAATTATTACTTTTAGGTTTTGCATCCACAATCAATGCGACCAGCTAGAGAAGGAGATGTACCTGTTAGGGTTAAGAACTCTTATAACCGTCGAGCCCCTGGTACCCTTATCACTAAAGCAAGAGATATGACTAAGGTTTGTTACTTGGCTAAACTCTAATATTAGACTTGTCTACTTGTTCTTGCTCTCTAATCCAAATATTGACATATTTTATTCTAGTCTGTTTTGACTAGCATTGTTTTGAAATCAAATATTACAATGCTTGATATAGTGAGCACACGCATGCTTGGCCAGTATGGTTTTCTAGCTAAGGTAAACTATTCAGAGGCTACTTTCCTAGAGTTTACTATTCATTTCAATCTCTGGTTGTAACTTTATCAATTTTCAGGTTTTTCTATATTTGAAGACTCGGGCATCTCTGTTGATTGTGTGGCTACCAGTGAAGTCAGCATATCTTTGACACTGGATCCATCGAAACTATGGAGTTGTGAATTGGTTCAGGACAAAAATGTTTGGGCCTAAATTTATTTCTTGTCAATGGCTCTTTTGTTTCTCAATGTTTGTTTTTTCCTTAATCTGCATAAACTAGATAAAGATAACATTTTTCTTCAAGTTTTCCTTGTCTTTTTTTTTGAAAAAAAAATAACTGCATTATTTTCTCACCTGATGTTATGTGGGGGTGGACCTATAATGGCACCCTAGGATCCCCATCCCGCCATTGGTGCCTCGTAGGTATAGAATTTTTTTCTTGAACATACAAGAGAAGAACTTGGTTAGGAAACTTTACACGCAATTACAAGATCACCCTTTAGATAACTAAACGACCTCGACTAATATGACTTGGTTAGCTTTGGTATTAGACTGTTATGTGGCTGGGTCATAATCCATATTCTTACATGCTAGATTCATTTTATTAGGATCTCTGTATAAATAAATATTTGCCAATATATATTAAAGAAAAAGACATTATATATCATTATGCGCATTTCTCAATTTCTCTCTGCTCAGTGCCTTCCCAGCACTTATTTTGACCATGTCTCATCCTTCCGTTGACCTCATTTACAACCTTAAAAGCAATACACCAATGCACACGACACAGAAGATAACCAGCATCTGGAACAAATAAACAAGTGTGCATATCTGCCTTTGACTCAATATAAGAGACATGCTGGTAGTTTTTGTCAGAATTGAAGTCTTTGTAACATGGACTTTTTTAAAATATTTTAAAAGTGACAATTGGCTGAGGCCAGAGTTGAGATGATGATGGTGCATCTTGGCAAATCTAATTTTGACCTTTCTATATACCAGGAACTTGATGATGTCATTGAAGAGCTTGAAAAGATAGCAGTTGTTCATCTACTGCAGAACAGGTCAATAATATCTTTAATTGGAAATGTGCAGAGGTCATCTTTGATTCTTGAAAAGGCAAGTGCATTTCACCTAAGCTTCATGATTGTTAACACCCTAGAATGCTGCAATCGCAATCTTCAAATTGGAGCTATGAACTTACAATTTGAGAAAGTGTGGACAGAAACGAGTAACTTTTTTTTTGACACCTCTCATCTGGATATAGTTGTAGTATCTGTTTGTACACAAACACACACCTACACCACACACACGCACACTACCTGCATACAACCAGACCTACAACTATACAGATATCAAAGACGCGTCCTTGAAGAGATCACTAGAGTTGTCGAGACTCCGGCGACGGACGAGCCGCAGTCCCTTTGTGGCTCCACGCGTTGAGAGGCTGATCTGAGAATATTATGGGAATAAATCCCGGTGGGAGCACCAGCGTCGAATCCAGGATTCGATCGCTGGTGGGCAGCTTGCACACCAGCAATGACTGCCAACTGAGCTAGCGCTCGTTCCCCAGAAACGAGTAACTGGTATGCTAGAAATGATCATGCAATATTGATATCCACTGCTGTGCATGGCAGGCTTTCAACGTTCTACGAAGAAATGGTGTCAATGTCAGATGATGATATCGCAAGGGGCGCCCAAGGTATTTCTTTTTTTCTCCTCATGTTTGATGGGGGCACCATTCTTGTTCGAGACTCTAATCTGATACATCGGTTACACCATCCTTACACAGGTGAACATTTCCTTGGTGGTTCATGACAGTGAGGCAAAGCAGTGTGTTCAGGCCCTCCACTCCGCGTTCTTTGAAAATGAATTCTTGTTGGAAGCGGATGAGTTGGACGTTCTGCACGATGGCTTTACATCGCATCCCAATGGCACAGTCCGCAGCCCTTAGCTGAGAATTCGATATTCCTCTGTTTGGCTACTGTAGTGCCACTTGTGATGAAATCTTGATCTTGGTCGACATGCAATGTTTTGTGGGGCTACAAAGGATTCCGGCTTAGTTACTATACTCATCAAAAGTCTAAGAATATGGATCAAGTTTACTGTACAATTGAAGTACAATCACTAGGAATTTGTTTAGAGCTTCAACTAGGAATTTGTTTAGGGATTAATATACAGTTTAGTTTGTTGTACAATTGATTGAAAGTATATAGTTATCCTGGTCAACCTATCAAGCCAGGTAGGGATGCAAGCAGTTTGTCTGCAAACCCTTCATCTTTGTGGGTTCTTTTTTTTTTCGCGAGCAAGCATATAGCTTGTATTTCAATCTTTGTGGGTTCCTTAACCCTAAAAAATTAAGCCTGTTTGCATCCCACAGAACAAGACAGAACAAACTTCGTTGTTGCTCTTTTTCATGTAGAAAAATACAATGCGTGGTTAATCAATGATCTAAACCCATGTGGAAACAGTTGAATCCACGAACTACTCATTACTTTTGTGCAGACAGAGAATTTAAAGGAAATTATCTCTGCTTCAGGATCCATCCAAGATCCATGGTATGTGTTTTTTTTAAATTGCATTGCTACCGGCCTTGGAGGTTTGTGATGGTTAGCTCGCTGTTGCCGCAGGTGACCTCTGGCGCTTCCACGACGGCGAGAGCCGCCGCAGGCCTGGGCGTGCACACCACGGGCCTTTGCGGCTGCGACGGCGCTACCTGCCGCAGCAGCATGGGGATGACGTCCGCCATGGGCGGCCGCTGGGCAGGGCACTCCTGCACGCAGAGCAGCGCCACCTGGACGCACGTCGCCGCCTGCGCTAGCTCGGCTCCCGTGCAGTCGCCGCGGATTGCTGGGTCCATGAGCTCGTGGCTCCGCCCGGCTTCCCAGAGCCCCCATGCCTGCAGATGAGAAAATTCAATCCAAAATCTATCTGAATTGACTGACACTTATATATATGTCAATTAAGTTTCTGAAATGGATGCTGCTGCTTACATATGCAATGAGATTGAAACCTCGGTGGTTCTTGCTGCCGCTGACGATCTCCAGCAGCAGGACGCCGAAGCTGTACACGTCCTGCATGAAGGACACCGTGCCGTCCATGGCGTATTCCGGCGCCATGTAGCCACTGTCGTCGTTGCAGATGGAGCGAGTGAGAGAGAATGAGTGTGAGAGAGAGTCCATGCATGGAAGTCTTCTTACTATGTGCCGATGATTGTCCTGGTGATGGTTTCTTGTCGATCGGCGGTGCCGCTGAAGAGCCTGGCGATGCCGAAGTCGGAGATCTTGGCGACCATGTGGGCGTCGAGGAGCACGTTGGCAGCCTTGAGGTCCCGGTGGATGATGTTGAGCCTCGAGTCCTGGTGAAGGTACAGGACTCCCTGGCGACGCCCAGGATGATCTCCAGCCTCGTCTTCCACGGCAACCACTCACGCCGCTTCTCATCTGCACGTACGCTGGTCACCTGCTGGTTTACTATGCTCACTACTCCTATTTAACGATTCTTGCAGCAATGCAAATGTAGCTAGGAGATCGATGGAGAGGTACCGAAAATGAAGGCGTCCAAGCTCTTGTTGCTCATGTACTCGTAGACGAGCATCCTTTCTGAGGAATGGACGCAGCAGCCCAGAAGGCGGACTAGGTTCCGGTGCTGCAGCTTGGCGATCAGGACCACCTCGTTTATGAACTCGTTCAGGCCTTGCGCGGTGTTCTCCGCTGACAGCTTCTTCACGGCAACCTGTCGCCCGTCCGGCAATTGTCCCTGAATTAATCATATCATATATATATAATCCAATCAGACATTCAGGGCGTTGCCCTCAATAGGTATATGATGATTAGTTGATTGTTACTACTCCTACTATATATGTATACTACCTTGTACACTAGGCCAAATCCGCCTCGGCCAATCACATTGTCTGGAGAGAAGTCGTTGGTGGCTGTTCGAATGATGCCCAGAGGGTACGTGGGGCATTCGCTACTGCTCATCATAAGCTCCACGGCCTCATCAACCATGGTAACTACTTGCATGCAAATAAAAGGTATGGACAGTCGCTTAATCATATATATATGCTTGCTCGATCTTTATGATCATCATCAGAAAATTAATATGCTTATAAAAATCACAAAATAATTAAGTAAAACTAACCTTTCTTACTGCTGCGCCGCACTCTTCTCCTCCAAATGACAAAGGCAAGAGACAGAAGCAGCACCGCGAAGCCGGCGACCACCAGCGACGTGATGACAGCCACAACCTTCTTCCGAGTGTTCTTGGTAGCGTCTGAAAACACACACAGAGCAGGGAGTGACTGCTTCATTAATCTAGCAATTTCCGAGAGAGAGAGAGAGAGAGAGAGAGGGAGGAGCTGAGCACGTGGTAGTGGTAGCCGCAGCTACGTGTGTACGACGACTGAGGGTGATGGACTGATAGCATCGTCGATCGATGGAGAACGAGACTTTTCAGTCATCATGCATATATCATGTGTATTAGATCAATCTAAATTTCTACATTAATCGAGACCGAGACTACGACGACTACGGAAGACCCAAGACTTAATCAGTTAATGGGATTAGCTGGGATCAATCTAGAGAGTGAACAAAACACAGAGCAAGGTAGCATCCTCTCGTCGCAGCCTCCGGCGAATGAAGCATGACTTGGACTTGTTCGTACGTCGTCTGACAGACTGAAAATTAAAGACCTATAGGCAGTGCCTGAAAACTTCTTGGAATTGCAACGACGATGTTGTACAACGAAATTGAGTGAGTAATTGAGTATTTGACCAACGAAAATTCGAATGTCCCTGAACCATACAGACGTCGTACAAACTAGTTGATGCCAAATAAGCCCAAATGGGAGAGGCCGTATGTACGACCGTATCTTCCCTTAAAAAATGTGTATTATATACAAATGTATATACTATTTAAGTGAATAGAGTAGATGAACTACCAGCATGACCCCGAGCGACACTGTATTTTACTGGCATATTTTTGGAATATAAAGGATGAGGAGAAGCAAAAGTCAAACAAGAGCTTTGAAAAACATCACCTTCACTTGCAACACTGACACAGATATTCTCTTTGATTGATACAGCAGTGATTGACAATTATAGTCACGGGAGATGACCGCAGCTAACATATAGTGCATACTCTCTTTTGGTCAAAAAAACATATACATACTCTCTCTCTTTTTTAGACCTCACAGACAGCTGGAATAACCATATGATGTCAATTCATCGATCCATTCAGCTGGAACTATATTGTTTTTATAACAAAACTCAATTTATGCATCAAGTCAATTGATCGATTCAGCTGGAGTTTGAATGACAACACAATCATCGATTTCTAGTGAATCACGACGATCGAAGCAGCAGGGAATGAATGAATGAATGAATTCAGACATACCTAGTTCAGACGATGCAAGCCTGACATAAAGGTCCTGGCCGCCGTCGACGTACCTCGTGTCCATGAGGTCGCCGAACCACTGGATGCACCCGCTCCCGCCTCCACGGATGTCCGCCGCCGAGTAGGCCGTGCAGGAGCAGTTGGCCAGGCACCTGCGCGCGCACTCCTCGAGGGTGGCGCCGGCGTCCACGCTGCAGTTGTGCGTGTCCGGCAGCTTCACGCCGCGCAGGAGGTAGAACCCGTCGTCGTCGTCCCTGCCAGTGCCACCGCCGCCGCACCGGAGCGGCGTCTTCCGGGCGCACCCGCCGGACGTGTTCCGCATGTACCACTCCGCCGCCGACCTCGGCGCGAACCCCCTGACGCAGCTGCACGCCGTGGCGTCCACCACGTTGCAGACGCCGAACGCGCCGCACCTGCCGTAGCTGTCGCACTGGTCCCTCGGCCCCGACCAGAAGTTGCTCCACGACGCGGAGGCGACGTCCCACACCATGCGCTGCATCACGCCGGACTCGGTCAGGATCACCCGCGACATCGGCGACCCGTCGCGGTCGCGGAACATGTACGACACCTCGTCGGCGGTGACCGTGAAGTGGAACTCGAACATGTCCTCGAAGGTGGTCATCTCCGGGACGCCGCTGTAACGCACGCCGTTCCATGGCCCCGTCCGGTACGTCTTGCGGCCGTGGCTCCAGACGTGGAACTCCGGCGAGCCACCCGTGTCTATGACGTAGCGGAAGTCGCCGGGCGACGGGTCGTCGGCGCTGCGCCAGGACCACAGGGACCAGTCGGCGCCGGTCCGAAGGTTCTTCCCGACCCGCATCTCCGGGAGGAACGTGTTTGTAGGGTGCTCGAAGCTCTGCCACAGCGCCACGCCCGCCGCGTCCGTCACCACCAGGTTGCCCGTGTCGCGGAGCTCCGCGACAACGGCCGCTGCTGCCGTGGAGGAGTTGGAGCCGCTGGCGGACGACCAGACGACGGTGCCGTTGGTCGTCGCGCCGTCGTCGAGGAGGACCAGGGCTCCGCGGTCGTTGAGCCTGAGTACGCCGGACGAGCTGTTCAGCGGGCGGTCGCGGTTGGCGACCCAGACGACGGTGTCCGGCGAGACGACGAACCATATGCCAAGAAACCACTTGGAGTGGTTGCTAGCGGCGAAGAGGCCGAGCTGGAAGGCGTTGCCCGGCGACACTAGCATCTTCTCGCCGGCGACGGTCGTGGACTGCGTCAGCGTGTTCCCGCTGGCGGCGGAGGATGTGAGAGGCAACGCGGAGAGAAGAGCAAGGAAGAACATGTGGCTCATGGCCATGGCCATGGCCATGCTCGCGAGAGACAACTCCGACAAGAGTGAAATACTGGAGCGCGAACATGGTCAGTTGCTCCCGTAATAGAGAAGGCTATGGTATAATATATTGGTTTTGCATGCTTAGTCAAATAAACTATTTTTAACTATGATCATGCCCGTAGAAAATTACAGCAACATTTACAGTTCTAAACTGTGCCGAGTGTTGCCAAGTGTCGTGACCATTACACTCGGCAAAGGCCTTAATCTATGCTGACGGTGGATCCCGTGACACTCGGCAAGAAAGAAATAAAAAACATTAAAATTCTTTGACGAGTGCTTTTTCCGTACCTGCACTCGGCAAAGAAATAAGTACAGAAAAATTGTATTCCTTTGCTGAGTGTTATTTAATCCTTACACTTGGCAAAGAAATAAGTAAAAAAATAATTTCTTTATCGAGTGCCAAGAGTAAGTCACTTTCGGCAAAGACCGCCCGTCAACCCACGCCGTCACGGCAATGAATTTAAGCACTCGGCAAAGGTTGTCTTTGCCAAGTAAAATGTGTCGAGTGCTCTTTGTCGAGTGTTACACTCGGCAAAGGCAATGCCGAGGGTTTTACGTCCTGTGGCACTTTCGACAAAGGGGCCGATTTCGGTAGTGCTAGTTGGGTAGTTTTATCAAATCCACCAAGAAAAAATATGTCTTCCTCAGAAAAAAAAAAAAGAGAAGAAATATCTTGCTAATGCATTTTATTGTATTCTATAATTTGTTTCTATAAGTTTGATTGACTTTAGAGAAGTTTAATTTATAACATTCGTTCTCTTCGCTTAAACTATAAGTTTGGTTGACGTTAGAGAAGTTTAATTTATAAATTTCGTTCTCTTTGCTTAAACTTATCAGCCTTGTTTATCAAGTATGGTATATTGTTTTTCTCTCACAACAAAATAGTAAAGCTGGCTCATCAGATACATAAACCATCAACTAAACAGGACGAAAATTAAAGATGTCCTATATCAAATTTAGTATTGTGGTCTTTCGGTTTTCAAGCATAAACTGAGTAACATCGCCGGTGTAGCACTCCTCCAGCTTGATACAAACTAATGTACTCCCTCCATTTCGAGAAAAACATGCAATTCTCGCTTCCCAAGAAGTAAACTTTTTCAAACTACTGGTAATTATATATTAAAATATATGAATATTTATACTGATTAATTAGCATCATTGGAAAGATCTTTAAGTCTAATTTTTTAATAAATTTATTTGGAGATATAAGTATTACCCATATTTTCTACAAATCTAGTCAAAATTGACAAAATTTGGTGACACGTTTATCATAGTTGCAAGTTTTTAAAACGGAGGGAGTTCGTACATGCTTAGCTTTCACCAATATCATATTGTCAGCGATGCACATCAGCACATATATACGTGTTGGATGATGATACTGAAACTCAAAAGGGAGTACATATTAGCTAACTTCAAATTACGTGTTCTGCTAGAATTAATTATTTTATGAGTAGGTGACACCCAACATGCACATAATAAAAACTATATATCCGATCTCATTGGGCAAAAGTTCCATGATTGTTTCTATGAACCTGACCAAGAAATCTTGACTCTTGACCATTTAGCGTGCTGGAAATTCCAGGAAACTGAAACTACGCTATCACCAGCATAAAATTTTCGGTTGCTTAGACAATTATTCTCTCCTGGTTCATTTATTAGTTTCTCGTCCTGAGTTTGGCATCCGCCTCCTATATTTACCTGAACAAAATTCTTGCCAGGAGATGATAAGAAAACTAGCAAGAATCACCAATACAAATGAGAAATCGTGCCTAGGCAAGGTCCTCTTTGTCGATGTACCATTTTTTTTTTAAAAAAAGTTCAAATTTGAATTCAATAGGGCAAATATATATATGATGGATTCATGTTAAAAAGACCCTTGCTTCTTATTTGAATAGTTTTGATGGATTCATGTTCGGCGATCTGAGCTGAAAGATGCAATTTAAATAGTTTTGATTTTGTTTATGTGATCTTTATAAAATTGGAGTTCAAAATCTACAGCTTCCATAGCTAGTGAAACGCCGAGAGTGTTAGTTAAATTTTTGCTAATCATTTCATAAACGCAAGGAGTCCTTTCTTTTAGTTCATGGAATCATATAAATTTTCGTACTCATTCCAATATAATCATCAAACCGTTACAAATTTAATATATTTAGTTTCTTTCATAGCTTAAGTGATATAACTTTTTACACGATCTAAATGTAAATCAGCCGTCCTAGCTCAGTGGTAGAGCGCGTGGCTTTTAACCACGTGGTCGTGGGTTCGATCCCCACGGACGGCGTTTTCGTCATTTGTTTTGCCGGTTAACTTTTTCTTTATATATTATTTTGTCTTATATATTATTTTGTCTTATATATTTTGTTGTACCTTTCTAATATTACTGTCATCTGCCAAACTTTTTTTTTTTTCGAACTTACACAGGTCGGGATGGTTTAATCTACAAAGGGTCGTAAAGAATAATGTACAGCGTTGTATGCTTATGAATCGATTGAATTTGTTTGGTTCGCTTCGGTAATTTGTAGCAGAAGGATGAGACATGGTAAAAAAGTGTCTAGAAGGCACTCAGTAGAGAGGAATCAAGAAATGTGCAAAATGATACTCCCTCTGTTCCAAATTATAATTCATTTGATTTTTTTTCAACTCAAAATTTGATCACTCGTCTTATTCAAAAAAAATTATATAAAATATCAGTTCTTTTGTTGTGACATGCTTTATTAACAAAATGTCTTTAAGAATGATTTAAATTTGACTATGTTTGCACAAGTTTTTTGAATAAGACAAGTGTCATGCTTTATTAACAAAAGGTCAAACAAATTATAATTTGAAAGCAGATAGAGTATAGCACGATGTTTCCGGTGTTTTCCCCATTTTGATGGCCATGATAGGAGCCTTAGGTATGCCTCCCTTCATTTTCTTGTCTCGTTGACTAATTTCTTTATTATCAAAGTTGTTTAAAGTATCTCCTTCATTTTGGACAAAAACATGGTAAGAAGAAGAAAAAGTATGGCGGTGAACTTAACTATCCCAACATATAAAGGGTATGACTCTTAACTATTTTTTTTTTTCTAGGACTGAACAACGACCGGAAAAGTAATCAAATATACAAAAAGAAATTGGGTACAACGTTGCTAGCTGCTAGCAGAATTGTTGGAGAAGAAGATATGTCATATGAGGTACTCCCTTCGTTCTTAATTATAAGTCTTTTTTTTTTTTGTTTATCTATTTGTTATATGTCTAGACATATTATTATATATAGATGCATAGTAGCATGAATGCATCAAAAAAGTCAAACGACTTATAATTTGAAACGGAGGGAGTAAAACATAAACCTAAATATTGTCATATTCTCACCTAAACCCACTTCATATGTACCGGATATTTGAGAAAGACCATATAGTGCTAGGGAGGTATAAAGGACACTTTTTTCTTCTAAAAACCTATTTGAAGTTTGAAAACCCACTTTTGGGACACAGAGGTGGACACACAAACACGTTCTAGGGTTATCTTGAGATAGAACATACAAAGCATTTAAAAACCTTCATGAACACCTTTTTTTTTTATAGAGAGAATTACCTATATGACCCTGTGAAACTCACTTATTCCTTCCATGGCTGTTTTTTTTTAAAGTCCTTGTATGGCCTTGTATCGGAGCTTTAGTGCCCTATAAGACACCAACGTCACTTTTGGACCCTAACAACGTTAAATGATTTGTGAAATGACCAGAATACCCTTTAGTAGAAAATGCATTAACTTGTTGAATGGCATTTTTTTTCCCGTTTTATGTTTTACTTGCAAATATGCCCTTGCGTTGCAACGGGGAGCTTATTGACCACGAGCACTTAAGATATGGAGCGTGTGTTCGAAGTCGCATAATCAACTGTTGCGCCACCACTTACTCTCCATACCTAGCACGGCGACATTGGACCCTAAGGCGGTCGTCGTTTCTGAAGACCGACACCACCTCAGCAGCTCGTCCGCCGCCGCGATCAGCTCGTCGAGGTTGGCCTTCCTCTTAATAATCTCCTCATCCTCGTCCTCCCTCCTGTAAAACATCCGCCCGCACTGATAGCCCGAGGTCAGGAACCAGCATGGGCCGACGGTGCGCGCGCTGGTGCGCGCCAAAGCAAGTTGTTGGCGTCATCAAGGACCTCATCACGCGGTAGGTGGCCGTGGCCATGCCATCGCGTCGTATGTCAAAATTGTTGTAGTCGTACGCGATCTTGAGGTCAACAAAGAGGGAGCCCCGGTGGTCGGCGGTGATCACCCGTTCGGGTAGAGGGAGGGACGGGAAGTTACTGCCGCCGACGTCGAAGGGCCTAGACATGACCACGTCGTCGAAGTCCGGATGATTGCACCAGGAGCGAGTGGCCGTCTATGCGGTGCAGGTGGCTTCCCGTGGAACGCCGAAAATAGGTCATGGAGCTAGAGAAGAGACGTCGTTTACGTCATTTGTGCCAACGCCGTACGTCTCGTCGACCGGCGAGACGCCGACGTCGATGATATCTAGCAAGCTGTCTGATGTGGTGAACTCGAGCTATGGATGCATCGCAATGGGGTGCCTGACGGGAATTCCTTGATAACCTCTGTGTGTAGTACGTGATCAATCAGGTAATTTTGTCCTACACAGTGTGGAATTTGAGCGTGCCAGCTGCAACGTCCGTGGTGGAACTTGTTATGTACCCGTGTGCCGTGAACCGTCGTGCGCGGGCCACGTTTTGCGGAAACGGCTCACAGTTAGCTTCCGGCCCAACAAAAAAAAATTGATTCGATCGAAGCCCATAGTTCCGATCGATCCCCAGGTCAAATCCAATACGCTAACCGCAGAGTCCAGTCGACCGCATACATCTCGCCCGGTTTTGATGGAAAAGGCAGACGGAAAAAAAGGTGGATAAGAAATTTCCTCTCTTTATTAGTAGGTATAGATATAGATTTGAATCTTAAATTCAAACAAAGCCGAACACAAGGCCATACAACGACCTTTCAACTTTTCGGGACCATGAAGGAATAAGTGAGTTTCACAGGGCCATACATGTAATTTTCTCTTTTTCATATACCATGAAAATTTTTCTGTCAATTCCGTCCATAGTTCCCTGCTCGTGACAGGAAGAGAAAAAGGAAAAAAAAAAAAAGAAAAAGAAAAGGAGCACCCGGCACTCCAGAAAGCCGGGGCCACCCGTCAGCGTCAGGCGCACCGCAGACCCGGTGCCACACCGCGGCACACCACCCACCCACACATCTTCCACGCCACCACGACTCCACGTCTTTGAGTGAGGGGAGGGTTTAGAAGAGGGGAGAGCAATTAACGCTCCCCGGCTGTCGTCTCTCTCCCCGAAACAGGCTGCAAAACCCACTCCCCTCTCCCCTCGCAGGCAGGCAGCGCCGGCGGAAACCGCAAACCCTCGCGGCTGGGTGGAGCCTCGCCTCTCAGGTGAGCCGCGCCGCCGATCCTCCTCCCCCTTTTCCCCCACCTGCATTTCGTCGGGAGGGCGGTTTCGATTTTGTTTTTCTCCGGGCGGAAACCCAACTCCACGGTTTCCCCCTTTTCGTTCGTTGCTGCTAGTGATTTCCCCCTTTTCTAAATTTCTATCGTTTGTTCTGAGAGATGGATGCCTCTCTTAACCTTTTGCCCGAGCAATCAGACCTAGATTTTCCTCCGCGAGATGGTAGATTAGTTTTGTTTTTCAATCCCCAGCGTTTAGGTCCGTCCGCCACTGGGGGTCCAATTTTCGGGTCCGTAAGGGTTCCGCCATTATAGGTTTTGTAGAAATGTGTGTATTTAGATTAATCTCCTCGCTGCCAAGGAACACCTAATACGCACTTACTTTGTAGTATGCTGGTTTGGGCCTTTGCTGATCATGCTTGTGTTGTTTCACCTGGAATCAGTCGTTACTCCTGTTAGGTTGTGTTACCCTTTGCCCCTTCAAGTTGTCTGCATTTGTCACGGTAATCTCAGTTTGCACAGTGACGCATACTAGTTTCTGTACGTTTTATTCCCCTAGTTAAGTACTGTATCATTCACTGGTGTGTCTGTGCCTATGGCGACTTTACTTATATACGAATTTTTAACCAGGATCATTGTTCAAAAGAATTTTCTTAATTGTGTTGTTTTACACTCCTGCTGGGTGTCCACATACTCCCTCCGTCCCTTTTTAGATGTCGCTATGGGGGGCGTGCCGGTCAAACTTTCTCAACTTTGACTAGGTTTGTAGAAAATACGTGCAATATTTGTATCTCCAGATAAATTTATTAAAAAACTAGACTTAAAGATCTTTTCAATGATACTAATTACTTAGCATAAATATTTATATATTTTAATATATAATTGCTGGCAGTTTGAAAACGTTGACTTCTCGGGAAGCGAGAATGACATCTATTTAGGGACGGAGGGAGTAGGTCTTATGCATGACTGCTCTGCTCTTGTCAGAATAAGAAATGGTTTTTGTTGTTGTAGATAGCAGCACTAGTTTTTTTGGTTTTGTTCAGTATGTGTATTGTCTACTCACTGCATAAACAGATATTGTTTCCTTTGGGCTGATTCAGTCCATAAGAGCTCAATTTGCTATCTTTTCTCCTCTGGCATCTGGGAGCTGTGCTTGTCAATGCGCCAGACAGTTTCATGCAACAGAGTTCCCCATTTGCTTGTGACAACCACGCCTCAATGGCGTTGTTTTTTAGTTCCATCTTACACCTGAAATATTGAAGGAAATGGACATTATTGTTATATCAACTAATAAACACACAACTATGTTGCTCCACATGCGTGCACGTTAATTGCCATAGCTAAGTGTTGTTACTGTTAATTGTTCTCACAATTCATTTCTTCAGGTAGTGTTACACTCTTGCTTTCAAATTCTAATTGTTCTAACAATTCAGTCCTTCAGGTAGTTACTCCCTTGCTTCATTGTATTCTTTGGTTATATTCTCCTTATTCAGTGGTTTTTGCCAGATAAGGATACCCTGGCAATGGGTGCTGCTGGCAAGGGCAGCAACCCATACTGTTCACATGTTGGAGAAAGAGATGACAAAAGTAGTGACATGAAATTAGGTGCAGATTTTACTGCAGCTGAAGTGCAAGTGAATCCTGTCAATGGTGATTTATCTTTGATTCGTGTGAAATTGGAGCAGTCATGGTCAAGTGTACAAGCATTCATTGCTGAGTATGTGGCCCCAAAGGATGTTGATGTGATTTGGAGCAAGGAGGTTGTTGTTGGGCTGGATGGCTTCAGATATGTAGGCTGCAATGACCTAAGAGATGTTGTACTGAATAGCTTGCACATGTTCTTCAAGACTGCAGTTGATATCTTGTCCTCTCAAGGGTACACTGAGGATGTTGTTGTAAATGCTGTCGTGGACTCTGCACTCTGTTATCAGTTTGATGGACCTATCACTAAGATCGCTGAGCATGCACGCACCTTGCTACAGAGTGGCAACCATTTGGTTGATCATTCCTACAGTGAGAATGTTGACACAGTTCTGCACATGTTGGGTTTGTATTTTCTTTGCAGTGCATCAAGTTTGCTTAAGAAATACTGTCCATTTTTCACTTTGGGAGATGCATTGTGGTGCATTCTGCTGTGTGACATGGATATATCCATAGCTCGTGCATATTTTGCTCCCATGAGTGGTTATGGGAAAGGACAATCAGGAGGCTGTGCTCATAGTCAGAGTGACTTATGTGAAGGTCGTGAGGAGGGTGTAAATGAGTTACCAGAAGAATATAGTTGCAGTGCCTCAGAATCGCCTGCACTATTCGAGCCACCTCATTCTGAAGCAATGGAATTGACGTGGAGCAATTTTCTGACAAATTATATAGCTTCACTTCAAAGGTTTGGAGGAAAAACCAAGATGCTCCTGCTCAAGATGAAAGTTCTCCTTCAGTGCCTAGGGCTGTTAACAAAAAGGAAACTAAAGGCAAGCGTAGTAAGACAAATTCCATGAAATCTCAGAAAAGCTCAGGGAAGGATTTGGTAGTTTTCAAGAACATCCCACAAGTCAAGGGTATCATAAGTAAAGCATCATTAAAAATACTAAAAGAGAATAAAACATTAACGGCATTCCTTGCATCTGCGCATAGCACTTTGCCAGGCACTTCAGAGGTAGCTAGTGAAAAGGACTCACAAACATCTGTGTTAGTTCCAACTAAACCTTGTTCTGGATCTGTCTCGGTCAAAAAAGGATATTCTCCAGCAGGGGTTTCAATTGGATCGCTTTCTTATCCTCCTAGCTGTTCCTCCAACTCATCATCTAGTGCAATGGGCAAGGCAGAGCCTTGGCAGCCAATGGAACCTGATGTTGTACACTTCTCTCTCCCAAATACGCCTGCAGAGGGCTTTGAATTTCATTTCTCACATGAAGGCTTGCAGACTACTTGGGTTCCAAAAGATACAAAAGAGGAGCTGGCTCTAAAGCTAATCCATCGTTTGGGTGAGTTAAAGCTGGAGGCGCAAGTTTGGACATATTGGGCTAATGAGAGGGTGATGCAGTCAACAAATAGACTGGTAAATGAAAGGACTGCACTTTTCTCTCTTAAAAAGGATAAGGCAGACTTTGAAGAGCCTGATGTGTTTACAAGAAAGAGGATTGAGGAGACACAAAGGGCAATAGACAGTACTTCTTGTGAGCTTGAACGTGTTAATGCCCTTGTCCAGGAGCTTACAGATAAGATCTCGCTTTGTAGGCGTGAGAAGAAAGCTGTGCAGCTACAGGGAGAGCAATCTGACTCAAGTTTGGCTAGCGTTTTAAGTAAGAAAACTGAGTCCATGAACAGACTGAAGTCCATGGAGACACAGAAGATCCTTTTGCAGGAGGAGATTGCTGCTGAAAGGAGTAAACTATCCAAGCTTCTGCAAAGTCTTGAGCAAGCTAGAAGACATGAAGATGTATTAAAGGTATTCCAATTTGACCAACCTTGTGTCTTCAAAATTTCTGTTGTTGTGTACGCTGGCGTTATTTTGTTGGCTTTTGTATAGTCCCCTTGTTTGTTTATATGACTGTACATGGTCCCCAAATACAATTTTCACAGCTACTTTGTACCTGAGAATACCAATCAAATTTTGTTAATTTTTATGTTGTGAATATGTAAATCCAAGCATGTTATTTGTAATTAGTGCTTAATGGTCAAATGTTAGATTTTTTTTTACTGCATGCTTTCTAATATGACCAAGATTTATAAACTGATGGGATAATTTTATTAACAATCCAACTGAATTCTCGCTCACAAGAATCCTATTTAGTTTGATAGATTGGCTGTCTATTTTTTTCAAAATATGTTGTGTTGAATGATTTTCTGCATATGAAATGTTTGCCATTTCTATCTACAGTATAATATATATATGTATGTTTTTTGTTTGGTGATATCGTTTTTTCTGTCTGTAAAATGAATATTGACAGATCTACAGTTGTGTTTTCCTAACTAACTTTGGGAACTTGTGTTACTTAAACTCTATAGAAATGTGCATTTCCTCATTTGGGACCTCTGCCAGGTTCTATCTGTTTTGCTTTAGGATACAAAAAATAATGACATACATACTAATGATACTATGGTCTTTGCTGCCATGGTGCTTGAGATACATAAATACATAATGTTCGTTCATCGTTTATCTGGACCCTCTAGGCCTCCCTTAGCTCTGTTTTCAGCATTATTACTTCTTGTGTCATCATGCTGGTCACACTTTCTGATTTAAACTGCCTACATGTTATGTGGACGACGATTGTATGATTACCAGCACTAACCTTTTGTTGCCGCTTAGATGAAAAATCTCAAATTTTGCCATTACTTTGCTTGTACATAGTCTACCATAATTTAATGCTGTTGCCAAGCCTTTTATTCATTTGCCTTAATTTGTTTATTTACCTGCCTAAAGACTGCTTTGTGACCTTTGGCCGTAAACACTGCAGAAAAGGTGCCAGGAAGGACAGAAGATGATAGATGCACTTATGAAGCAGGTTAACTTCGAAAGAACTGAACTAGAGAGGATCGAGACATCAGGAAGAGCAAAGTCTAGCCATCTGTTGCTGAAAGCACGCAATGACCAGGAATGGCTGCAGACGAGTATCAAGAATCTGACAAAGCAGGTAGGTGAAATGTCTAGCAGAAGCAAGCCTCTGAGCATCACAAACTTCATGGGCCGTCCAGGTTTTGTGATCGATTCTGTACAGCGGGAGCAAGAATGCTCCATGTGCTTGGAAGAGGAGGTTTCGGTGGTTTTCCTCCCATGCGGGCATCAGGTTGTTTGTGCAGGCTGCAACCAACGCCATCGAGATGGGGGCATGACTGAATGCCCATCCTGCAGATCTCCCATAAAGCGTAGGATCTGTGCTCGCTTTGCCGACAGTTAAGGTGAATGTAAATCCTGGAAGAATCATAGGAAACCTTTTGCCTTTGTCCAGAACAACCATTGTCCAAAACCGAATTAGAACCTCAGAGCATTGTAGGAGCGTTTCTCATCTCTCGGGTCTTGACCTCGGTTACTTTTGGGAAAAAATACAGTTGGAAACGATGCTTGTTCTGCGATGTTAGTTTTAAGTAGGATTGGAATGCTACCTTGTCAACCATTACCATATATATATGTTAGCCTGGTTGGGGGAACAAATCTTCTATGCTATATGTAAGTATGACGTGGAATGCCTGAGGAAGCACAATGGTAATAGGGGAGTTATCAGGTGCGGAACACCCAATGTTTATGCGTGTGTGCGCTATGTGCGGTGGTTCGCTGTTTCTGTTCCCAGATCATATGCTACCCTTATACTATGACTAGCGCTAAGCGTCAAGGCGTAAGAGATCTGGCCGCCCGCAGGTCTTAACCCTAGTTTTTCGAACCGGACCGAACCGGCGGTCGGACCGCTAAAAGACCGAACCAGGGCCTCCACCGGCTCGGTTCACTTAAAAGATCGCCTGTGCATTCGAACCGGTCAAACCGGCTGGTTTTTTGCGGAACCGGTGAACCGGGCGGTTCACTGTGAACCGGGGCGGTTTTTTATGTTTCCAAAACGGTTCACAGTGAACCGGGGCGGTTTTTTATGTTTCCAAAAAAATACCCTCTCTGCTCTCAGGGTCACGTTCTCTCTGGTCAGGGGTAATATCGGAAAAGTTACTGAGTGCCTACTGCCGCCCGTGGGAGGGAAAAATTGGCGGTCGTTTTCATTTTGGGTCGTGGCGGCGGCGCATCTGCTCGAGGCCACCGAGCTACGGTGGCGCACGGCGGGCGAGGGATGCGGCGGCGCACGGCGGCCTCGGAGCTGCAGCAGCGAACGATGGGCGAGTGCTGCGGCGGCGCACGGCGGCCTCCGAGCTGCAGCGGCGAACGACAGGCGAGGGCTGCGGCGGCGCACGGCGGCCTCCGAGCTGCGGCGGCGCACGGCGACCTCCAAGCTGCGGCGACGCACGGCGGGCTCCAAGCTGCAGCGGCGCACGGCGGGCAGGGTCTGCGTTGGCACACGGCGGCCTCCGAGCTGCAGCAGGGTCGCAGGGCTACGGCAGCGCACGGAAAGAGTAGATATGCTGCTATTGGTGAGGTTCTGCTTGTCTGAAAATCTGCTATGTTATTTGATTTGATAATGGTGAACGCTATGATGAACTGCTTGTCTGCTAGGCTGGTTACTCCCTTCCACTTCACCAGCCGGCGGGACTCTGCTTGTCTGCTAGTGCTAGGCTGGTTACTCTGCTATGTTGAACGCCTCAACAGAGAAGATGGCCGCTAATGGTGAGCTTCTGAAAATCTGAGCCTTGAACTTTTACAGATCCAATATACTTTAGTTATTTGATTTGATAATTGGTCATTGTTGAAGCTCTCTGCCTGTCTATTTAATTGTTAATGCTAGATAATTTGTCAATTCTATATATATATATATTGCTTGAATGTCAATTACTATATAAATCATATATATATATACACACCGGTTCAAAGTATTTGTGGCCGGTTCGATAAAACGGTCCATTCTTATCGGACCGGGCGGTTCAAACGGTTGTAAACGGTTGGACCAATGAACCATTGAACCGACAAACCTCGCCGGTTCGATCACCGGTCCGGTTCGAAAAACTAGGGTCTTAACGCCTTAATTGTCTAACACAACAACGCATAATGTGTGTTACAAAAAGGACATGTACACAACGGTGTTTTATGTTTGAAACACACAAATAAGACATCTTCCATGGGACATACAATACTCTTAGTTGTAGTCTAAAGAACAGAATTTCATAGTTCGAACACGAAAAAGATAGCAATTGCATGGACGCGAACTACTGTAATTGCTTGGCACGCAACCATTTCTACGTGGCATAGAAACAAAAGAAAGAAACACATCCGCTACAAAATGGCAACAAAAGAAGAGCGTAAATATGCAAGGCTTTTCAACAGTTCCCGTCCGAAGTCCGCTCTCGCAGAGAACCGATGGGGCATGTGACTTGGCGGGCAATTAGTTCGAGTGTTATCAATTAGCTCGAGTGGGTCTCGGCGTCAAGACTCGAGCAGCAGGAGTGCAAAGGCAAGAGATCCAATGACCTCGCACCAATTCAAGAGAAAAATGAATAATTGACAATGATGCAACCCTTGCTAATTAGATAACACATGGCGTCAACAATTTGTCGAGCCACACAACCTGAAGTCATACTATGCTTAAGATGTATGTTCAGATCAAAACGGAAATAAATACTACTTCACTGGTGCCTCAAAAGTACACAACATAGAATAGGTCCAAAGGGATGAAAAAACAGAAATGACCAATTCACCATTGGCTTAATTATCATGGAACAGGTAAAATGAGATGGCAAAAATAGAACCAATATTGGTCATGATCATTGACTCAACTATGAACATAGTAAAAGGATTATTTTTTAGACTATGTAGATCAAAATATTCCTGTCAGTCGGTTGCGATTGCGAAGAGCGAGGTTAAAAAGCTGTGGTTACTTTTTTGGGAGTAATAGGAAATGCTTGTGTATGCTGTGGTCACCTGATAATTAACCGTTTGCTTTGCGTTTTGCAGGGCCCTCCTCGGAAGTGTCAGTGATTCTTGCCTCGGGGAATGCGAGATGCCCCTTTGTCATCGTGAGCCGCCGTAGCACGAACCAAATGTTTCGTTATCACAAACCACGGGTCCACGGCCGCTAGCTGCTGCTCTGCTTTCCCCTTCTTATTTTCCATGTGTTGTTGGAGTAATTTAGTTTTGCTTCGAATGTTTTTGCCAGATAGGAAGATGTGTGCACAGCCTATATTGTATTGTAGAACAACGGAGCAGCCTGTATATATATATTATATACTTATATGGGACCGAATGGTTTGCGCCAACCCAATAAGCAACATTACAGTTTTTCTTTTTTTCTTTACGAATTTCACAATCTGGCTGTGTTTGGCTTTCTGGGCCATGCGCAGCTATATATATGGGCCTTGGTACTTTTTATCCATTGTTTCAATTTATCTCTAAAATTTCAAGGCAACAAAGTTCAACATGTAATTATGACTAAAAATCTAAACCTCAATAAATTCTATTCATACCGCAAAGAAGAACGCTGGGAATCCTTCTAGTTATATCGATTGCGGTGTGCATCAGTGAACTAAATTTTGACATCAATTATTTTCCGCTTAATGAATTTGTAAATAAGTAGTCAGGCAACCTGGTGCTGCTTGAATTTTTAGCCCATTCAGGTATACGCCTGCTCAGGTATATATGAACATTTAGATTTCCACTTGAATGCATGTCATCTAGTAGCAAGGTTCACAGAATATAAATAACTTAAATAAAATAGTAGAAGCTACATTAGCATGGACGAGGTCCATCACAGAACAGCGGTTCACAAAAAAATTCAGAAAAGACATCAGGAAAAAATTCAGAGAAGCAGGTAGCACAGTTCACAGTATAGGGCATATTCAGGAATGGTAGATGATCTGATTTTTTTCTAAAAGACAAAGATTACATACAGTATACATATGAGGAAGTGAGGGGGCCCAAAAAAAAAAAAAAAAGTGAGGGAGTCGGGCAGTACACGAGAACTGAAGCATGTGTATGAAGCAATCAAATAGATCGCCGCTTTGATGTGCTTCCTTGAAAGAACAAGAGAAAACACTCCGAATGAGCAATTGAAAATTGAAAACGATTTAAGAGCTGCATGTCCTACATTAGCAGATTGAATTGAAAAAAAAAAAAAAAAACATAATTAGGAAAGTCATAGGAAGCTGGATGTCCTACATTTTTCATCACACATGCACTGTATCCCATTTCGAACTTCAGACATTGAATGAGTAAATTTGAGTTTTGAACTGCATCTATACAAATTATAAAGCATATATGTGATCCATCATGTGATTTTAGGTTTGACAACGATTGATTTGGTAGCCAGCATGCTTCTTTTGGTAGTGAGTTTCAGAATGAACCAATAACTATTTCCAATATCAGCAAGAAGGATGGTGTCAATTATCATGAGAGGTATAAATCTAATGGCAAAGCTGGTTTGTGTTCTTTGTTACCTTATGAGCACCATCATCATCTGTAAAGATCCAAATCTGCAGGAAATTTTAAAATATGCACATTACCCGATCAGCTTGTATGGCAAATAAATTGTGTAAAAGAGTAATGGTGAGCTCGGCCGACATATAGACCAAAGTCAAAGGAAATGTATGCAGGTTCTTCTAACCGAAGACAACCCTATTTATTTGAAAAGTTAACGATTCCTTCCAAATCACAAAGTGAAGGTTTTAACTAAAAATTCTGTGTCTTCGAGGAAACTCCAACGGCTTTGGAGTTTGTATGTATGGCACCAATATTGGCGATCGTTATTCGAACACGTAAGACCTTTCGAAAAAAAAATTTGGAGCACAGAATCATTCTTCGCCTAAGCTCGAAACATTGCTCCGCTCACTCTTATTGGGTCCAAATCCTCAGCCAGGTGAGATCTAGCATCTCTATAATACAAGATCAGCTCACTCTTATTGGGTCCAATAAATGTAGTACAAAGACTATGGCTTCCTAGACGAAGCAAAAAAAGGGAACAGTGACAGCTCCATCCCGAGAGAGGATTATCGGCTACGGTAAAGAAGATGGATTCCATGATGTTTCAATTTTCATCCAAAGCAAATGCCGTGAACAGGAAGCACGAACATAGATCTCATACCTTCCCAAATGAGTGTTATCAAAACAAAAATTAGCAGGGTGACATAATCAAGAGGAGCACAAAAAGCACCGAACAGAAAATGGTATTGCTCCCCGTCGGGGAAGTTCATGGAAACATTGCCGCACAAGGTAAATGTTTTTTTTATCCGACCCGCTAACTTTTCATTACAATTAGATGGATTTATCCAAATTAAAAACAACTACAATGATGAGCTATAATTAAGTAAAGGAAGTACCAATCAGTAAATGCAAATTAATTGAGAGAGGCGCACACCTTTCATTCGGGATTTTCACATCGCTGGTGTGAAGAACCCGCACATTGGAGCATTTGTTCTCAAAGTAAAAACTGAAATAAAGGTGCCTCTTGGTATGTGAATTGATGTTCAAAAGGTTTTCAAAGATGAAAATAAATGTTCTAAAATTTACAATCATATCTAAAGACAACTAAAGGAAAATCTTCACAAGCAAAACCCGGATATAATATATCAAAGCAAAGTGTTTGCACGCTTGAGTAACTATTCATTTTCGTGAATATTCGTGTTAGAAGGAGTCAAGTGTAGATGTCTCACCATATCTTGCTTATTGGCAAATACCAATATGACACTGTTAAGCATCAAAGGATCATTGATTATTGCCTGCGGCAAAATTGCTCAATATTAACATGGTTGAAGAAATTGAATTCAGTTATTAGCTGACAATTTACAGACCTGAAATTCAGCTTTGGCTTTTCCAGTTCTCTCTCGATCCAATGAATCAACTACGAGAACCGCAACACCGAACATGCATAAAGAGTCACCATGTATAACTGGTCATAATCATAAACCCAACAAAACTCTAAAATTTTAAAATGGTATCTCGAGGAAGAAAAGAAAAGAATGGGTGTACAATAATGTTTCAATCGAAGGGAAACGGTAAGAATCGCCACGAAGATAAAAACTAACCGGGGATGAGATTTACATTGCAAGATACTTTCGGAGTATCCCCATAAACTCGAGTCAAGCATAAGTAACCCAACCCATTAAGCAGAACAACTACAAAGTAGAGTACATCAATACCATTTTATAATAAAGGTCTTTAAAAAAGCAATAAAACATACCAAGCCATCAGTATTGTTGAAGTAGTGCCTCCACAAGGGCCTCAACTTTTCTTGGCCACCAACATCCCACACAAAGAAACATCACATTCTTGTATTGAACTTTTCGACATTGAAACCTAGCAAGTAGCATCGGAGATATCACCACACACCTAATTTGCGTGAAAAGTGAAGCATCGTTATTTTTAATTATCCTCATAAAACCTTAAGAACATGTTTACCGCATTTAATTGATTCAGCCTATGGGATATGAAGATCCTAAACAAATCTCGATTTGAAGGAAAGGAGGTGGCAACACAACCGGCAACCGATGCCTGGGTCGGGGGAGGTGATGCGATGAAGGGGCTTATGTAGGTCGGCGCCGGCGCCATTAATTCCAGGGGACCACCGGGGCATCCTCCATCTCTAAGATCCGAGAGCGTAAAGGTTCAAGATTGAATAGAGGATTAACATGGAGGGATGAATTTCATCGTGAAGACCGACCGAGGGCGCCCGGGAACCCATGGTTGATCGAGAAGATGAGGACGACCTCCAATGGCTTCGGCCCTGGTCATCCGCACCGATTCGACGGGGGACGGACGGATCCGGCAATAGAGGCACTTGGATCCGCCCGGTTTGGGTCTCCGTCGGCAAGGAAGACCGGAAAGGGCAAGCCTAGATCGACGTGTGTGCGCCCTCCGGCGCCGGCGAGGGAAGGGGAGCGGAGCAAGAGAGAGAGAGAGAGAGAGAGAGAGAGAGAGACCTTAACCTACGCAGCGGCCTGGCCAATGGACAGCTTCGCCCCGCAACCGGACCGGGCGGCGGCGACGGGCGGCGGCTTACTGTGGCTCGCGTCCTCACCTCGCCCGCGTTCGCACACACCGCCGGGGCTCACTCACCGGGTTGCCCGGCACCTGCGGAGCCATGCTGTGGACGCCGCTCGCACCGCCGCCGTGCCGAGGCTCGAGCCTCCATCTCCGGTGGCTGCGTGGCGCCGCTGCACTCGGGGCTGCTTCACCTGGGGCCCCACGCCGCCGTGAGAGAGGAGGCAGAGGGAGGAGACAACACGAGGGAGCTAGGGTTCGGTTGGAGCCGGTATATATTCGTCGCCCGGGGCAGCTCCCCGCCCGTCGACGCAGATCGAACGGGTCGGTGTTTTCCGTCGACGTGTCCACCCCCTCTGGCCGGGTCCCGGCCTGCTCGTCTCATCTCTCTACATGTGGGCAAGGTTATCTTCACATATCATCTTGCGAGTTGACATTTGCATTCTTACTGGTGAGGTGCAGCGAGAAGCTGGTGGGTGCGGTTTGATGAAACTTTCCAGGGGTTGCTGTGCTCATGTGATCCTCTGTCAAAAACATTTGATCAAAAGAGTGCAAGAAGAATTTTAAACGACGTGGTGCGGAACACCCCATGTTTATGTGTGTGCGCTATGTGCGGGGGTTCACTGTTTCTGTTCCCAGATCATATGCTAATCTATACTCTGATGTGGGTGAGGTTATCTTCGCATATCTTCTTGCGAGTTGACATTTGCATTCGTACTGGTGAGGTGCAGCGAGAGGCTGGTGCGATTTGATGAAACTTTCCAGGGGTTGCTGTGCTGATGTGATCCTCTGTCAAAAATATTTGATCAAGAGTGCAAGAAGAGTTTTTAAACGACGTGGCTCTTAAGATGGCGGTCAATCGATTGATGACGATGCTGAAAAGCTCTGGAATTCTAATCCCAGAAAAAGGAAAGAAAAAGTGGACAATCGAGTGCAGAGATATCCAAAGGGTTTTGGGGTACGACACATTTGAAGTATTAAATGTGGATTCATTACAAAAAGAGCACGTGTTACTGTAGCAAACCGTGGATTCATCTCACAATTTACAAGCAAACTGTGTAATTAGTCTTTTTATTTTGTCTATATATAATACTCCATGTATGTGCCACAACATTCAATGTGATAATTTTGGAATGTAAAGTTTTGAGATCTAAGCACAACCTGAATTGATATGCGAGGAAATGAAAGGGTTGTACATCCCCACGTACTCCCTCCATCCCATTGAGTTTATCACCCCGGATTCCGTGCCATCTTTTTTCGATGATTCGTCTTATTCAATTTTTTTACATAAATATAATTTATTTTGTTATGACTTATTTTATCAATAAAAATATTTAAATATTTATTAATTTATTTTATTATTTGCATAAATATTTTGAATAAGACAGATGGTCAAATATGAAGTTTAAAAGTAAAAAAACGACAAACTCCATGGGGACAGAGGGAGTACTATGCCACATACTATGCTTTTGTCAGAAGTATTTGACCGTGCATGCAACAACTTTTCCCTTTTCTTTGTTGCTCAAGCAACCACGTTCTCTCCCCAACGCTTTTTTTCGTTGCTACCTCTTGCTTTGTGTTACTCCCCTTCATCTCAAAATAGATGTTATTCTCGCTTCCCGAGAAGTCGGCGTTTTCAAAATGCCGACAATTATATATTAAAATATATAAATACTTATGCGAAGTAATTAGTATCATTGGAAAGATCTTTAAGTCTAGTTTTTTAATAAATTTATTTAGAGATTTAAATGTTGCACGTATTTTCTATAATCCTAGTCAAAGTTAAAAAAAGTTTGACCGACACGCTTCCCATACCGACATCTATTTTGAGATGGAGGGAGTAGTTGAAACCACCGGTTCTTATGCCGGATGCTACACACCTACGAGACCACTACTCTTGCTACCTCTTGCCGCTCCCGCCTCCGCCCTCGCCGTCCTCCAGCGGGCGGCGCTGAACGGTGACCGAAGCGTCGTCTCTCTCCGCCACTCCTGCCGTGGTGGTGGGCGGGCGTGGAGGCCATGGGCGAGCGGCGGCGCAGGGAGGTCGCGGGCGGAGCCGGATTCTTGACGCTATGGATTTCGGGCGGCGACGGAGCTCCTGAGGTCGGCGGACGCGACGCTGGCTTCATCTCCGCCTCGGGCAGCGCGAATCGGCGGCCGACCTCGGTGGCGAGAGCGGACTCGAGCGCGGGCAAAGCACTCTAGCGTGGCGGCGTCCACAACTTCTTCTCCCCGGGCTCTCTGCCCCCGGTGTCGAAATCTCGGCTCGAGCTCGCGGCGTGTCGCCAGCGAGCTGCGAGGTGGCCGTGGGTTGCCGCGCGAGGGGCGGCATCTTACCGGCGGTGGCCATGGACACGTGGCGGCGGGCGGGCTCCGTGAAGGTCCGGCTAGATCCGGGCGTGAGGAGTTGCGCGGCCTCTCTCGCCGCGTCGGCGCCTCTCTCTCCCATCCATCGCGGGCGGCGGCGGATGTGTCGGGCTCTCACCCCGGGCGGCGGGATTTGCCGGGCGGCGCCGCCCGCAGACGGGAGGGCGCACGGGTCGCGGGCTTCCCCGGCGGCGGGCACCTCCGCCGCCGCTCCGTCATCCCCGGCGGCTACCCCTTCTCCCCTCCCGCCGTCGGTGTCGATGAGCATGATGGAGGAGGTAGGCAAGTTGTTTAAATAAGCAAAGCAATTCAATGGTTTAGCTTTGTCTTCGTGGTGGTGGAGGCGGAGCGGCAAAGACCGGAGGACTCGGTGGGTTCGGGTGGGGGTCTTCGTAGTGGTGGAGGCGGCGCATCGAAGGAGGGCCGATTCCATCCGGCGATTCGGGATGAAGTGGCGGAATGGGTGGGGCGGCCGATGTGGCACCCCGGATGTCGAGAGAAATCTCCTAGTGGTGGTTTCTCATATAGGTGTTATAGATGGATAGATTATAGATTACTAGAAACGGATGGATCGTGTTTGTGTTTTTTTTTTTGACAACTGTTCGTGTTTGTGTTGATCGATGATTACCCTGTCATAACGCAACGAAATCATAGGATCGAGAAATAGACGGCTGAGATTCACCGTGACGCCTCTAAAACCCTAGAAATCAACCTCCCCGTTCCACTTCCCGCCGTCCTCGCCCACCACCGTTCCCCGGCCCTCCACCTCAGTCCCCACCTCCACCACCTCCTCCGCCGCCATGGGCCACAATCTTGACACCGAGCAAGCGGAAGCACCCAGGAGCAGCAAGAAGGACAAGAAGAGCAAGAAGGACAAGAAGCGGAAGCTGGCAGCCGAGGCCGAGGAGGCAGCGGCGGCGGCGGCGGCGACAGAGGAGGCCGTGAAGAGCAGCAAGAAGAAGCGGGTGGAGAATGGACCGGGCGCAGAAGGAGGGGAGGCGGAGAATGGCGCTGAGAAGACCGTGGTGGTGACCGGGAAGGGCTCCGAGGACCCCAAGTACGCGCCGCTGCGGTCGTTCTCCGCTGCCGAGCTGCCATCCCAGGTGCTCGATTGCTGCAGCGCGTTCGCGCGGCCGTCACCTATCCAGGCACACGCCTGGCCGTTCCTCTTCGACGGCCGCGACTTTATCGGCATCGCCGCCACCGGATCCGGTACAGCAAAATTGTTTGATTCCCGCTTCCCCTTTTGGTCATCATTCCTTTGCCTACCCGTGTTCAAATTTGTGCCGTCATTTGGGTACTGCCAGGGAAGACAATTGCCTTTGGCGTGCCGGCGCTGATGCACATCAGGAAGAAGGCAGCGGGGAAAACAGGGAAGAAGGCCGTGCCACGGTGCCTCGTGCTATCACCAACGAGGGAGCTGGCTCAGCAGGTAAGCCAGTTATTGTTTTTTTTTTAATTATACACTACTCGAGCATGTCATGCAAATTTTGCTAAATTCTGGTTGATTGCTGTGGTGTTAAATAAGTTACTTTAGGTCTTTAGCTTCAATTTTCAAGCAGAACAAGGATTCTACACTAAAGATAACATGTGTCACTTACATTTCATATGCTTCTACTATGTGGCACCCAATTAGTTGTATCACTGCTCGCGTTGCTAACTAGAATGATTAATCTTTGAAGCTTTTCTTATTTGACAATCTTTTCTGTGATAATCATTTCCGACCATCAATGGCCAGTTGGTTTTTGAGCTTCTATTGCCGTTTGAAGTTTGTAGTCTGATTTTCCCAAAAAGATTCTGGCATTGATAGCCTTTTTTTTTCTTGGGAAAGAGGGACATAATAGTTCTTACCCTTTTCTACAAAATGCACGTGCCATATCCCTGTTTGGTGCATGGGATAATGGAAAACCTATTCATAGTAATCTGTATAAGCTTGACCGTGAACAAAGATAATATGGTGAATGTGAACATACAAGAATGATTTACACATTTTTCTACTGTGCCAGATTGCAGATGTACTCAGTGAGGCTGGTGCACCATGTGGGATAAAATCAGTTTGCCTTTATGGTGGAACTAAAAAGGAACCCCAAATATCTGCCCTTAAATCTGGAGTGGTAAGATAACACCGATTTCTCTTTTTTTTTTCTTTCTCAGCCACGGTTCATATATTTGTACTGAATACTTATTAAGTTCTGAACTTCTGATATCCTTGCATGCCGAATCATTACAGTAGCACATTTTACTTAATGTAAACTCGAAATGCTTCTTTACTATATAGTTCATGCAATTACGCCTTGTCATGTTAGTATTTGACAGTTAACTTGTGTACAGACATTGTTGCCTATCCCTCTATTTATTTTTTTTTGTGGTTTGTGCTTGCAGGATATAGTCATAGGAACTCCTGGTCGTATGAAAGACCTTATTGAAATGGGTGTTTGCCGTCTTAATGAGGTTTCGTTTGTGGTAAGCCAGTTGTACCTTCGCTTCTGCTATTCTTGTTGTCTATGAAATGTGGTTTGCATGGTATATATATTCTATCCTGTCACAAATATGCAGTGCTCCAGACAGCAACAGGGTCACCAAGTTGCAACTGTGATCACTAATTCACTATCCCTTGGTTCTTTTGTATTTGATTATTAATTTATTATATTATATCATTATTATTAGGGATAGATATCCTAAATTCGAGCAAATCAGAACTTTTAATGTTTGGCATGACATGCTAAAACTATGTAGATTGTCTGTATGAAAGGTACATCACTTGCTTGTAGTTAAAAGTAGTTCCATAGTTTGGTGTGTGTGTGTTGGGTGTGTCTGGGAGTGGGCATTTTGCCTCTACCATAGTTTTTTTTTCCCTTAATGAATGACACTCAGCTTTTCTTTGTCATTTGAAAAAAAACTAGGCATTAATTCTAAATTAATAAAAAAGATGTTTAAAGTGACATCTTGGACACAAATATGTGGGAAGTAAAGACCATTTTGAGGGTACTTTCTGAGACAAATCTTTAAGCTCATCTTCATGTCTATTCTAATCATACAACTTAATAATATAAGTGAATTTAACAAGTTGATTGCATGACAACACACTTATGTAATACTCGTTTCCCTTCTTGTTTTGTATTTTCTTCCTGCTCTTATCTCTTCCTTCTCGTTGCCCCCTTTGTGTTCTACAGGGTGTGTATATTTTTTCTTAACATAATAATGGGAGATTGTACTGCTGGTTTGAAATACCCTCATGTAGTAATTGCTTAAACTAGAGCTTGTACTTGGTTGCTGTTAATGTGTTGTTTTTTTTTTGTTGAAACTTATTTTAAATAATTTTTGAAAGTTCACACCAAACATACATGTGTCATCTCTGCCCACACATAATACTCACCAAAGATCTGTGCTATTACAAAACGCCAGTAGCTTTCCTGAAACATGTGCATAGCCGGAGAAACAAGTGTATGAGCTTTAGATGGCTTATGAATGCCTATGCTTTTGTGTGGAACATTACTGTTAATAGGACCTGTCATGTACGGCCAACCGTATGTCCGGGCGTGAGGCACGCGTGACATCCGGCGCCGCAGCTGAGCGCACGGGTCGGGCAGCAGCTGGGCGCTGGCGCATCGAGCGCCGCAGCTGATCAGGTGAAGGAGCCGGCATGCAGTGGCTAAAATGGAAACAGGTTGTTAGGCAAGTCCTAGAATTAAGGAGAGTTTCTCCATTTGTTTTAGCCATGGGCCATATAACCCTTTGGACTCGGCACTATTGAGATTAAGAAAGAACTATTCCCTAATTTCCCTCTCTTCTCGTTAAGCCTTCGTTAGGGGGAATAACCCCATCGAAGAAGACGGCCGACGGCTCACGAATTACGTAGCCGCGGTCCGGAAGTCGAGGGTTCCGTGAACTTGACAGCTTGGTATCTCGAGTCCGGTCACAATCCTCCCTTCCGCTGCCTCCGCCACCACCGCTCCCGCCGCCACCTCCGGCCACCACGCACCACCTCCACCCCCATCGCCCGGCCAGTATCCCGCGCCGCCCCCCACCATCCGAGCCCACCCGCCGACGACGTGATCAAGATGATGAAGGAGATGCGACCGACACGCCCGGCCTCAAGGAGAAGTCGAGGCGTCGTCGACATCCGGCGGTCACACCGACGCCCCGCGCGATCTCGATCGCCCGCCGTTTCGAAGTGGGATTTTCCGCGGTTTGGCAAATCCGATCCGGCCGCTCTTCCCAACAAATGCGAAGTCGTGCTTCCGGCAACAACGCACCATGCCGGAGGAGAAGGTGTGGATGGCCTCGCACAACCTCGAGGGCGTCGCACGCCTCCGGTTCATCCACCGCAGGAGGATGAAGGGACTCCACCCCCGGGTCGCGTTTCGAGCCGCTTCACCGCGGTTCGCCACCTCTTCGTTCGGGCGCCGCTGTTCGAAAGTTTCGCCCGAGTGCCGCCGCACCGGCACCGTGGAGGAATACTCCAACCGGTTCCGGAGAGCCGCCGCCATCGGCGGGACGGCCGGACGAGGCCCGGGGCGCGTTGATTGCTGTCAACGGGGCTCCTGCCGCCCTTCACGCTGATTCGGGATCCACCACCGGAGACGCCCTCGGCAGACCATGAGCCTGGGCGCGACAGTGGAGGCGATGGAGAACGCTACAGACACCGGCCGCCGGCCGCCTCTCCACCACGCGGCCGTTACGGCCCCGCCACTCGGCCGGCGCCCCGCCGCGCTTTCCAACCAAGCGCCCGCGCGCCGGTGGGCCGTGGCGAACCCAACGCCAGCGCCTAACCCCCGAGGAGATGGCGGATCGGCGCCGCCAGGTGGTCCGTGCTTCAATCGTAACTAACGGTACACCCGTGGCCACAATCGCTTTGCGGCGGATTTTCTTCGTCGATGGCGTGGAGGTCGATGATGCCGGCAACCCGTGGAGGAGGGGTGCGGCAGATGCCGAGGCACCCCGCTTCTCCTTGCAGGTGTCGCTGTCGGGGTGGCCGCACGGACACCATGCGGATCACTGATGACCTTGGGACCGGCCTCCCTCGCCGCTTTCGCCGGATTCCCGGAGCACCCACAACTTCATCTCGGCCAGGCGGCAAGTGACCGTTCGCCTACCCCTCCGCCGCGGCCGCGCCCACGGCCATGGTCGCGAACGGCGAACGGATCACTTGGCGCCGGCGTTCTCCGAGCCGCACCTCTCCATGTCGACGGCATCGTCTACCCCGGCCGATCTCTTCCCGTCATGCCCTTGGCGGCACGACGCCGTCCCTCGACCCACCGCCGGCTCGGTGCTCTCGGCCGATCGTGTGGGACCTCGCCGCCGCCGCATGTCGTTCCACCGTGCGGGTCGCCGCATGACTGGACGGGGGTCTCCGGCGGCGGACGGCCGCCGCGTCGCCGTCCTCCGGGGACCCGGCCCTAGAGGCGCCTGGCCGGCGGCGTTCGGGGCTCTTCGCAGCGTCGGGCTTGCCCTAAGCGCCCCACGACCACCGAGAGATCCTCCTCAAGCCCGACGCGCAGCCGGTGGTCGCTCGCCCGCACGGCACCGGCAGCCCACAAGGACGAATTGAAGCGGCAAAGTGTGTCGCCATGATTGACCAAGGGATCGTGCGCCGCCGGAGCTCCCCTTCTTCGTCGCCGGTCCTCCCCGGTCAAGAAGCCGGACGGGTCGTGGCGCCTCGCCGACCACGGCACTCAACGCCCTCACCGTCAAAGATGCCTTCCCGATCCCGGTGGTGGAGGAACTCGACGAGCTCCACGGCGTAAGTACTTCACCAAGCTCGACCTTCGATCCGGGTACCATCAGGTGCGCATGCGGCCGGAAGATGTGCACAAGACCGCGTTCCGCACCCATGACGGCCTGTACGAGTTCCTGGTGATGGCGTTCGGCCTCTGCAACGCGCCGGCCACGTTCCAAGCCCTGATGAATGACGTGCTCCGCCCATTCCTACGCCGCCGTCTTTGGTATTCTTTGCGACATTCCGATTTACGACAAGTCATGGGCGATCACCTTCGTCATCTCCGAGCGGTTCTCGACGAGCTGCGCCGCCACCAGCTCTTCGTCAAGCGGTCCAAGTGCTCCTTCGGCGCGTCCTCCGTCGCCTACCTCGGCCACATCATCTCCGCCGCGGGGGTGGCCATGGATCCGGCCAAGGTGGAGGCCATCCACAGCTGGCCGGCCCCGCGCTCGGTGCGGGCTGTACGTGGCTTCCTCGGCCTCGCGGTACTACCGTCGCCGTCCACAACTATGGCACGGTAGCGGCCCGGTGACCGCCCTCCTCAAGAAGGACGGCCGAAATCAGGATGAGGCGCGGCCGCCGCATTGAGGCGCTCAAGGCCGCCGTCGCGTCGGCACCCGTCCTCGCCATGTCGGACTTCACCAAGCCCTCGTCGTGGAATGCGACGCGTCGGGCTCCCGCTTTGGGCGGTCCCGTTCAGAGGGCCACCCCGCCGCCTTCTTGGGCGGCCCATCGCGCCTCGTCACCGCGCTCGCCGCATATGAGCGCGAGCTCATCGGCCTCGTCCAGCGGTGCGAGGGCGGCGGCCCTACGCTGTGGGGCGGCGGCTTCATCGCCAAGACCGACCACTTCAGCCTGAAGTATCTCCTCGACCGGGCTCGCCCACGATCCCCCAAAGACCATTGGAACCGGCAAGTTACCGGGTTTTGACTTCATGGTGGAATATCGCTCCGGCGCCACGAACATTGCCGCCGACGCCGCCGTCCCGGCGCGACGACGGAGGGAGAAGCGGCTGGCGGCTATCTCCCGCCCACGCCGACTTCATCGAGCGCCTCCGCGAGCCCAAGCCATCGACCCCCCCTCGTCGCCATCCACGACGACGCGTCGCGCAGGAAGCGCGCACGGCGTCTTGGTCCCTTTGTGGGGCATGGTCGCTTTGGAGGGCCGCCTCTACATCCCGTCGGCCCGCCCGCTCAAGGAGATCGTGGCCGCCGTACACGATGACGGACCCACGAGGGCATGCACCGCACACTTCACCGACTCGGCGTGACTTTTATTTTCCCAACATGCGCCGTGTGGTGCGGGATTTCGTCAAGGCGTGCGGTGCGTGCCGTGGTTCAAGTCCGACCACGCGCGCCGGCCGGGCCTCGCTCCGACCCCTCCCGATCCCCACCGGGGTGTGGTCTGACATCGGCATCGACTTCATCGAGGCGCTGCCCCGCGTGCAAGGCAAGACGGTCATCCTCACCGTCGTCGACCGTTTCAGCAAATACTGCCACTTCATCCCGCTGGCACACCCGTACACGGCGGAATCGGTGGCGCAGGCGTTCTTTGCTGAGGTCGTGCGGCTCCATGGAGTTCCGCAGTCCATCGTCTCGGACCGCGACCCCGTCTTCACTTCGGATTTTTGGAGTGAATTGATGCGACTCTCGGGCTCGAAGCTGTTCATGTCTTCGGCCTTCCACCCACAGACGGATGGGCGTCGGAGGTCGCCAACCGCGTCATCGCCATGTACCGCGCCGCTTCACCGGCGACCGCCCAGCAGCGTGGCTCGGTGGCTTCCGTGGGCGGAGTACACCTACAACACGGCCTACCAGTCGTCCCTCCACGACACTCCGTTTCGCGTGGTGTACGGCCGCGACCCGCCCACCATTCGCTCCTACGAGCCGGGCGACACGCGGGTGGCAGCTGTCGCGCAGGAGATGGCGGAGCGCGCATCCTTCCTCGACGACGTTCGGTACAGGCTGCAGCAGGCTCAAGACTCGCAGAAGCGCGTCTATGACCAGCACCACCGGGAAGTGTCCTACCAGGTGGGAGACTGGGCGCTCCTACGGCTTCGCCAGCGCCAAGCTGCCTCCCTGCCCCGTACACCTTCTGGGAAGCTCAAACCGCGCTATGTGGGACCGTATCGTGTTGAGGAGGTCATCAACGACGCGGCTGTACGACTACAGCTACCTCCAGGCGCCAGGATCCATGATGTCTTCCACGTCGGCGTGCTCAAGAAGTTCGTCGGTACCCCGCCCGCTGATCCCCCAGTGCTTCCGAACACCATCAATGGCGGTGGCTGCCCCCGAGCGGCGTCCTCGCTGGCGGCTGGCAAGGGGTGTCGCGTCGGTGTTGGTCCAGTGGCAAGGCGAGCAGGCTGCAGCCGCGACGTGGGAGGACCTCGACGACTTCGTCGCCCGCTTTCCCGCCTTTCAGCTCGAGGACGAGCCGGCCTTCGAGGCGGGGAGAGATGTCATGTACGGCCAACCGTATGTCCGGCGTAGGCGCGCGCGTGACATCCGCGCGCAGCTGAGCGCACGGGTCGGGCAGCAGCTGGGCGCGGGCGCATCGAGCGCGCAGCTGATCAGGTGAAGGAGCCGGCATGCAGTGGCTAAAATGGAAACAGGTTGTTAGGCAAGTCCTAGAATTAAGGAGAGTTTCTCCATTTGTTTAGGCCATGGGCCATATAACCTTTTTTGGACTCGGCACTATTGAGATTAAGAAAGAACTATTCCCTAATTTCCCTCTCTTCTGTTAAGCCTTCGTTAGGGGGGAATAACCCCATCGAAGAAGACGGCCGACGGCTACGAATTACGTAGCCGCGGTCCGGCGAGTCGAGGGTTCCAGGAACTTGACAGGACCATACAATTTTCAATTTTTAATGGGAGTTTGTGGCTCCATTGTTTATATGGTTCGGGAGATGACTAAAAGAAATACCAAAGTTCAGCTAGGCGCTAGGCGGTTCCTAGGTGGCGACCCATAGCCTAGAGCCATTCATCCCAATCTTCCTTACGTTCTCTCTCTTTCCGTTCTGTTCAGGGATTTGGGTCTAAGAACCTGTTGTCAACATAAAAATATAGTAGTAAAATGGATTAGGATATTCTATGGCATCAATCAATCACCTCAAATGTTTCTTGGGACTATGGCTGTGCTTACACTTTCATGGTTATGCTTTAATGATTAACTATTGTGTTCCCTGTTGTTGATGGACTTCTATGGTATGATAGATATTCTTACTGATTTTTTTCATAGGTTCTAGATGAAGCAGATCGAATGCTGGATTTGGGTTTTGAACCTGAAGTCAGGGCGATTTTGAGCCAAACATCATCTGGTTTGTATCCATTGCTTTCTCTTCCCTCTACTAATGCATGTGTCAGTGTGTTCACACCTGTTTAGGGGGAGGGGTTGGGGTGTGCTAAAGAAAAAATCGACAGCCTCCTGGTCAGGCAGAAGCAGCATATATATACCAGAATAGAGTAAACATCAACGTTAAGATTAGATTCTTTGCACTGTGATTTTGAGGCATTGTTTTGTTAACTATTTGCTTACAACAAAGTAAAATCTTACTGTTTATGCTATGTAATGCGACCTGTGCAACTTGTCTGTTATCATAGTTATTTGAACAGCACCTTTTGTTAACTTGTTTATGTTATTATATGAATATTTCCTTTTTCTGCGTCTCTGCTGCATCCTTGACCTCAACCCTTAAGTTCGCATCCTTGACCTCAACCCTTAAGTTCTCTATATGATGATGCATATAGTGTTATTTCTCATGCAGCACGTCAGATGGTTATGTTCAGCGCAACTTGGCCTCTTGCTGTCCACAAATTAGCCCAGGAGTTTATGGATCCAAATCCAATAAAGGTTGTGCTCTTTTTGTCTGTTTTTTGCTTTAAAAATGGTACCTATGCTGATGGTCTTTGCAATGTCTCACTGCAGGTTGTTATTGGGTCAGAAGATCTTGCTGCTAACCATGATGTGATGCAAATTGTTGAAGTATTGGATGATAGAACACGAGATTCAAGATTAGTTGCCTTGCTTGACAAATACCATCAAGCACAAAGGTAGATATCAGTTAGATTTCACTTTCTTTTGTATTTAAGAATCATTTCCTTAAGGCACTGATTCCCGCTAGCACACTGGAAGCTAAGCATCAGGCTAGGTAATAGACTAATGCTCAAGCAAATATACATGAAACTTGATTATATGATTTTTCTTGATAGCATGGAATTTGGTTATATGTGATGAAATTGGCGGTCTGCTCAGAAACTCACCAGTATAGGCAGGCTAGGTTCCAAGATTTGTTCAAACCAAACTTTTTTTTTTTTGATGAAAGTATCTCAGTAAGATTAGAACCAGTTCACAAGCGTAAAATATGAAAATATCATGTCAATTTACAGTTGCAGAAAACATCCAGTTAGCTTTGGCCTTTGGATGTGGCACAAGTGTCTGGGAACAAAGGCATGTTTTGTGTACCTTATGTTCTCCACAAGCCTACTTGATCTGATATGCTGGTCCTACTTTAACCATGCCGATGGCTCACTTGGGAGTGGCTTGCACTGGAATCAACATGTCAGGATCAGAGCAAGTTGTGGTTTTGTGAAATATGAACATAAAACATGAAGTTACATACTTACATGTGACAAGCATTGGCACCGATGATTTTCTGCGCCTATAAAACAAATTTTCTCACAGGAAACTATAGGATATAATATTATGAAATATGACTTTTGGCTCTATGGTGTTGACGTAGGAGATCACAATTGTTTTTATTTGATATCCATAATATCGACAGACAGTTGTGGTACCTTAGTCTTTGTTCCTCTGCCTTGTTTCATCTACATTAGCATCCAAAATCTGATGGCCATCATTGTTGCTTCCTTTAGATTTGTATCCTAGATCTTGCAAACACTACTGCTTGATGCATATGGCAATGTTTCCTATTCCAATTAACTATCTACCCTTGGCGATTTGAATATAGCCACTGGAATATGTTACACATACACGTACTGTGCATGGTTCTGTTCTACTGACACTGGCATAGCATAATCACTGTCACTGTCCTGAATCCTGATATGATCTTTTTTCAAGCCACCTCATCCTTTCCATGTATCATGTCCAACATATCAGAGCTATGTTGTTCAATACCTTTTCTTTTCCTCATTTGCAGGTTAAATTAAAGCATTTCTTAGACAGGATATTTTGTTTTTCATATTACTACCAATCTTTGCATTACCCCTGTCCTACCATTGCCACCTAAAACCTTTTTATACAAAAGTTGTTGTAATGGTGATCTTCTTTTATCCTTGGACTGTATAGTTAATACTCATCTTAGGAAGTTGTACTTGTGTTCAATTCCACAGCAACAGGGTTTTGGTTTTTGTGCTGTACAAGAAAGAAGCTGCACGAGTGGAAACAATGCTTCAGAGAAGGTAGCAGATTTGTTTCATTTCTTCAATTTAATCTCTGAACAATATTTGTCTCCATATGTTTAATCTATATATGTTCTGAAGGGGATGGAAGGCTGTTTCAGTCCATGGAGACAAGGCTCAGCATGATAGAACAAAAGCTTTATCTTTATTTAAAGAAGGGAAATGCCCTTTAATGGTGTGTTTTTTTTCTCTCACTTTTATATATAATACTATAATTGATTCAAGCCTGATAGTCCAAATGTAGATATGTATGGACTTTGCTTTTTAGATTTGATTTGCTGTTTACTTTATGAGCTAAACCTGAAGATATTTGGGGCATTTTTATTTCTTTTCCCAATATTGCCCAGACACACCAGACTTGCTAGGCAAGGTCGGGCATAGTAAATCTTGCTAGTGGAGGAAATGCATGCTTGGTAGACTACTATGGTGTACCAATGGGTTTCGTGATTGAATATTGCACTGTAACTCTGGTTGAAAGTTTAGAGCAGCTAGTTATGCTACCTTGTATTCTCAGTTTTGCTATTTAAAGATCCAATTTAATGAAATCTAGGTGTTTTGGTTACTGATTCAAAACATTGAAGAAACATGTGGTAAAACCATTGTACCTTTTTGTGACATATGGTGAACTTAGGTAAATGATTTTTTTTTCCAAGAATGCAGATTCTTCAAATATCTATCCTATTCTGAAATCATGTGCAATATTTGAGGGTTTCTGATTTTTTTTTTTTTGTTTTTGCTTCTATGACTTTTCAAGTTTTCATATTAGGAACATTTCTTTGCGTTTAACATCATTCTGTCGAGCTGCTCTTATTTGTGTTTCTAGTTTAGATGACAATGTTATTGTTTGTTTCATTTTGCACTCATCTTTTTTGTAATATGTGCAGATTGCTACAGATGTCGCTTCACGTGGGCTTGATATTCCTGATGTTGAAGTTGTCATTAATTATAGTTATCCTTTGACCACTGAGGATTACGTCCACAGGATAGGTAGGACTGGTCGTGCTGGCAAGAAAGGTGTTGCACATACCTTTTTCACTCAAGCGAACAAGGTACTTGAGTCATATTCCTTTTTGCATTTGATGACTTCAGTTGTTGATGTTAAGTTTTTATAGGCGCTTGCTGGTGAACTTGTGAATGTTTTTACGAGAGGCTGATCAGGTTGTTCCTCCAGCCCTTATGAAATTTGGTACACATGTCAAGAAAAAGGTTTGTATTTAGCTTTTTTTTGTCTGAAATTATCTTCTGTTCATATGTATAGTCCATATTTCTCTGTCTGATTGTCCATCAACATCAGTAAGAGTACAGAAAAAATACATTAAAAATGCACATAGTCAGAGAGTTTATTCTCAAGAAGTCACTTTGATGAAATTGTCCTGTCTAGTTCTAAAGTATTTCTGTTGTTACAAATACTGCAAATGTGTGGAAATTGGTGGGCATTTGCTAAAACATGCTTAACATGCTCTCTAAAACATGGACAAATTATTAGTGAGAAGGGATATAAATTATTATCTCTCTAAAATTCACGAATTAAACTGGCTTCTTGACATACATGAAAAATAGTAAAATAAAAATGCATGCTTGTGAAATGACCGTCAATAACCCTACTAAAAATAACATGATACAAACACTTATTTTCTTTCAATGCATTAGGTTTGGGGAGGAAACATTGCAATAGCTACACTATTGTATAGCTACACTATTGTTTTCCCATTTGCTGAAGATGGTGAAACTTAATTCTACTATGACCATGGACAAATAGAATTTGAGGGATTAGTAAATTGTGATTCCGCAGCCTGCACAGTTCATATTTTTTTGGTATCTCGGAAATGCAGTTGAACTTGACTTTTTTTTTTTTATGTTACTGAACGTGGAAAAAAATTTGGTTTTTTTTTTTTGAAATTTTTATAACTTAAATGCCTGGTTTTCATAGGACTTTTAGCACATGCCAAGTTTGATAGAACATAGCCCGCCACTTCTTAAATATCAGACTATCCATTTGCTTCCCTATGAAAATGTCAATTACTGGATAAGGCTATTTGTCATGACAGAAGACAAGGAATCATAACACTTGTGTACTCCATATACAAAAATATGAAGGTGGTTCAGGGACATTTTAAGTTTTCACCATCAAAATTTGTATGTATATTAAGGAAAAAAAAGTTAATGTATGTGATATCATGCAACATACATAACTCTTTCTGTCGAAATGATATGGCTGGGTCAATTTCTAAGTACCATGGTATTTAGATTTTAAACCACTGTTTTTGTAACTCTAATTCATGTGGTACTAATATTAGACAACATAGGTGTTTAAACGTATACTGGTTTTGTAAGATGGGAACATATCCTGTGCAATCAAGCCGTGTGGAACATATGCAACCACCAATTAAGACCATAGGATCTAGATCCAACGTCGGGGTTTTTTTTTCACTTAAACCCTCCCACCCTGGATACACACGGGTTAGATTTAAACCCCATAAGTGGAGGGGTTTAAGTGAAAAACACCGCAGACGTTGGATCCAGATCTTGCGGCCTTAATTGATGGTTGCATACGTTGCACACGAAGCTTGATTGCACATGATACGTTGCCTTGTAAGATATCTTTGTTAAAAACTCATGTCTCCAGATAGAGCTAGATGCATATAAAATGGATGTTGGGTCCTTCTACCCAAGGGAGCCAAAATCTAGTCTGTGTGGACAGCAGGGACTGGTGATGCTGCTAAGTTGCAGAGTCCGTCACAGTACAACATAGGCATCCACAACAATGGGGATGGGGGTACATGCAAAAACAAAGATTTTGTATGTTGGAAACATATTTTCCTTTGCTTCCATTCCATAGACATGTAAGTAACTAGAAAGAGAAGAGAGTGGCAATGCGGATTGTTTTTGGTTCTGGGAATGTTTCAGAGCCGACTAATTGACCCTTTTTTTTTTAAAAAAAAATTGAGCTGCCTTGCTTCTGACACAGTACAAATGAAAAAGAACACTGCACGAGATGAAAAATGAGTACTAGGGTGGAATTTGGAAAGAGGAAATCCCAGGTGGACTTTCCAAATAATCTCTGAAAGGGCTGTAGTTTCAGTGGCATTGATAGTTTCCAGAACTATATGCTTTCTTAAATGCAAATGCATCTTAATCAAAATAAATGTTTATTTCTAAAATGACAGTATCGTCTCTTGATTTGCAATTTAAAAGCTGTTATCCTAAAGAGACCCAGTTCTGTAAATGTTAGTAAAGGCTCAATTTAGTACAACATATAGCTCTCATTTCAAGTGGCATTGATAGTTTCCAGAACTAAAGTAATTCGCATAAGGGTGATTTATGATAAATGATCTTTAATTTACCGGCTACCATTTTTCTTTTGCAGGAATCTAAGTTATATGGATCTCATTTCAAGGAAATCACAGCAGATGCTCCCTAAATCCACGAAGATCACATTTGGTGATTCTGATGAGGACTGATCTAATGACAGCTTACTGATTTTTTTCATCCCTGCTGATGGAAGCTTGATTTCTCGGTTGATGATGCTATGGATAATCCGATCAGGCTTTTGGAAGCTGATTGCTGCTACGGATGATTAATGTGGCAGTAGGCAAACCCAAAATATAGCTCTCTTGTTTTAGGTTAGTTTATTATGAGCAGCATTCGGCTTATGTTTTTGTATGTAGCATAATAAGCAGCATTCTGCTTATTGTAAGCTGCATTTTGGGGGTGAGTAGTTCTATTCAATGTGCCACAGTACAAGCAGTTCGGTTATGGTAATGATGGGATAGTGGTGTAATACTATTCTGGTTATACAATAGAAAATATGGTTTTCCTTATTATAGGAAAAAAAGGAGGGGTTTTTTGCAGTCTGCTCTAGATTGGATGTTTGGGTTCTATGTTGTGTTGGAATAGTGAAAAGTGTAATTTTGAACCGACCGGTGCTGTTGCAGTAAGTTGGCCTCAGGCTCTACGTCGAGTTCAGCTCCGCATAGTTTTGGTTGGAATTTGAAGCATATTTTTGTTTCTTTTGCAGTATTATTTGTGCTGTTTGGTCCCTCTTTCGGTGAGATGCATCACTTAGTGTACGTTGTGCACTTTGGTTTGAGTCTGTAAAGTTAACCAAATATTAGTCACCGTTTGAAGTTGCTAAAATTTAGCTAACTAAACCAGCTGCTAAACTTTAGCACCCTTGTTTGTTTTGTTGGACTAAAAGGTCTCTTTTATTCAGGGCGTTTAGATCCAAATGAACTAGAAGATGAGGCGGTATAGGTTTTAGGAAAATTGCTAGACTGCCCTTGTTTTAAAGTTTAATTGCTCATTTGCTTTCATTTTTTGAACTTTGCATGTTTGCCTAGTTATCCAATTGCATGGCCTTTGTTTTCCCCTCGATTCGAGCTCAAATTGCACGTTTTTAGGGTAGCCATGCAATTGAAAGACTAAAATAAGAGCAAACATGTAAAGTTTAAAAAATGAGGGCAAACAAGCAATTAGATCTCAAAACAAGGACCGCCTTGCAAATGACCCGGTTTTAAGTTTACCTCCCTCGTGGCGACTAAACTTTATCTCCCCCTTATCCAACCTCCTAAGTTTAGTGACTCAAGTTTAGTCACTTTAGAGCCTAAAGTTGCTAAAAAAAATGACAGACAAACACTTTAGTCCCACTAGTAACTTGAGTGTTAACAAAAAGTGGGAGTGAATATGGGCTGCCTTATTGTCGGTCCCATCTTGATTTGTGCATTTGTTAGGGATAGTTTGGTCTATTTTTAACTGCTTTAATGGCATTTTGCCACTTTTAGTCACTGGAACCAAATAGGAGTGACTAAAGTTCTGGAAACCGGTCTTGGATGCTTGCTCATCGGTGCATGTTTACTCATGAGACTAGGTTGTGGAGTCACTTGAATGAACAGGGACAATTGGAGCATCGCGGAGAAAATCAGGTGATCCCTCAACGAGCCTTTGTTAATGGCATCCTGCATTTGATAGTTTTGGATATGGGTCAACCTCAGATAGTTGCTGTGGATGTACAAGGGAAGGCAAAAAGGTAATCACAATGCCAGCTGTAGCCGAAGGGAGGTGTTGGTACCCTATTCCTTATATTGACAGTCCCAAGGACGTTTGCATTACATCAACAACGATTTTGATGATTACTGTACACAGCGGGAGCCATGAACTGTCCATCTGGGTCCTTCAGGATTACGATGCACAAGAATGGGTGTTGAAGGATACTGCGAGCTTTCGTAAGCTCTTTGGAATAGCTACAGCAGACAGGACGGACTTTGAAATTGTTGCCATTCATCCGGATTGCAACGTGGTTTTCTTTCGTTAGCCCTTAAACAGATTGATAGCATATGACATGGACCGTAAGGAAGTGAGTGTTGTTCACTACTACAGAATTGTCCATCCTTTGCCGGGCTCCAACTCCCCTTCACCGCCGAAAACCGAACCGCGGAACCATAGCGATAGTGATGTGGGGTTTGAAACACTACCGGGTCAAAACACCGGGCGGTGATGCGAGGAGAGACTCGCCGGTTTGATATCGAACCGCAGCAAGACCGTCACCGAACACCGCCGGGTGTTCCACGACTGGCGCATTTTTGATCCAAGCAATGCGGTTCGGAAGTCACCGGCGAGTTGATATTGGGAGCACCGTCGGGCTTTTAACGAACCGACGTAATCGTGGGGATAACACTATCGGGTTAGACCGGAGCCGACGGTGTATCGAAGAGCTAACAATGGCGGCTTACTTTGAACCCGTCGGTGAACTTTTACGTGAACATCGCCGGCTGATCTCAACCCGACAAATAAGTTATTAGAGTGGAGACTATCGGTTGGTTAATGCAGCCGACAGTGATGTTTCTGTCGTCTATGACGGTTAGTAATTCAAACCGATAGTGTTTGGTATAGTTACACTACCGGTTTGTTGCTCATTCACTGTCGGGCCCATGCCACCCGGCGTTTTTGTTTTAAATTTTTTAATTTATTCGTGAAATTCAGCTCTTTAAAACCAAAAATCATCATACATTAATATCGTCAAAAAACAGGATTTAATAGTTACATACAACAAAATCCACCTAATGTTCTAGAAACTAAGCCTACATGAACTTCTAAAATAAAAAGACCAATGACCATAGAGTCATAGACATAAATAAAAGCATGACATCTTTCCAAAACCAATTAAGCAGCAATTCTCGCAATCTTCATAAGTATGTGGGGTGGCTTCTCTTCAATCTCCAGGGCCGGCTAGTTTGCACCATTGTAGGCGATTTACAGCTTTTCACCTTCGGTGTTGTATTTTCAGTAACAATTATTAGCGTAGCCTTGGACTTGAGCATAGCAATCTTCCTAGGTTAGATAGATCCCCAAGACGCGACCAACAAACACTACATTACCACGCCATGCTTGCCTATACATGTCACCAAAATAGGATGATATTGCTATGTTATTCATAAAAGTTGTACAAGAAGTTACGCACAGACATATATTTAAAATATCCAAACTGGATTTCGAACAACACTAACTCATGAATTTCAATCACAATTCGAGCACAGGTTGCAAAGGATCGAGACGGGCATTTCAACGAACACCTCAGGGGCAAGGACCGACGACTCACCAAGCTTTGTGATGCGCGCCGGCGCTCCTATCTTGTCTTGGAGGATTTGAGGAGGACAAGGTCGCGGACGGTACGGGGGTCGGGCGGTGAAGAGGAAGACGGCGTGAGGTCGCGGACGGCAGAGAGGTGTGGCGGCGGTCCTCCGTTGGCGTGGAGGAAGACCAAGCGGGCGACGCGAGGCTAGGACAGCGGTGTTGACACTGTTATAGCATAATATTACAAGTTAAATAACATGAAATAAGGGCTCAAGTCAAAGACAAACATAAGTCTAGGGGTTTAACTAACATAATTCCACGAGTTTTGGTATTCTGTGACTTTTCAGGGACTTAATAGATAATTGCAGAGAAGAATGGAGAAAGTTCCGAATATACAAGACATATGAAGACAAGACTTAACCGTGAAGCAACTCAACCCGAAAAGTAAACTAAAACATTCTAGAAGATACCGAGAGGACACCGTAAAAGACGGATGCCAAAGTGGCACTCCACCCTGGCGGCGCCGCTGCCATGTAGGCCGGCCGCCAGGTGGGGTCACCCTGTCAGCCTCCCCTTTCTAGGTCGGTTTACTACCGACATTGAGGTTGTTTCTACACCGTTGCTGAAGGTCGGTTTGATCCAAGGGTTGACGTTTATCGCCAAGTACTATATAAGAAGACCGGTGACCCCAGGGGTCGAGAGAGAAGATCATTATCATACTCATTCATCAACTCATACCCATCTAGTCCAGCCAAGTCTAGACCTAAGCCCTAGTTCATACTAGAAGTAGTTAGCTACATAGCTAGTTCTAGTTGAAGATCAAGTTCATCTTGAGTTCCTGATAGTCAAGAAGTAGCAAGGATCATTGTTCTTGAAACTTCTCTCTTGTATTCGATCCGTAAGTACTCTTATATTTAGAATACAATTGTTATGGCTTTGATCTATATAATTATTATATTCTTATTGATATGTGTTTATGCTTGCTATGATTATATGTTTAGTTTAGTAAGATTGCTTTTATATTTTATGCATGGAATTGTATAGCATCCATATAGATGATCACTATGTGGGTGATAAGCAATGTGTAAACGTGGTGTTTATACAACGTTTATCTCGCAATTGCACCCTACATTCCGGGCCGTGTGGTAGATCGCGGGAGTGACAAATCCGTTGAGTCCTTTGGAATCCACCCTCCGAATGTAGGACTAGTCGAAGTTTATTATTACGGTAATGATCAAGTTTCGTCCTTGGTTGTTATTGGTAATGCTTGCCATGTGTAGAAGTAATCCAACCTTGCCATGATAGCTAGATGTATTGCACTAATTGTAGTATTCATTGACATATATGATTAGGAGTATCTTAGGAATATTTATTCTATTCTTTCTATAACATGTTAATAACTCGTATGATATTAGTGGCTTATAATGATCTTAGACTTGGGTATTTATTATTTATATTATTATCTTTATATTGTGACTTATCCTGTTGTGTTATGTTAGATGCATATGGCTACTCGCATTACACTCTTTGTAAGGTGGATCTCATAACTAAATCACAATCTAAATCATTAGATATCCTTTTCTCTCTACCTTTCCATAGACTCCCTTCCCTGTGGTAAAATATAAATACGATACTTGGATTACTCCCGGTGAAGTGCTACAATTGGTATTTCTATCTGTGCGCTTGCAGATATCATGTTCATTCTTTTATCAAGGCCAATCAAGAATACCATGCCCCGCATTTCTTTGAGCGTTATTACTAGGGTGACAGACTAGTGTATAGGTAATGCCTAGAAATGAGTGGTATACCTTGAGTACATATCATGGTGAGATTAACTCCACTATGGATAATGATGCTAAGTTTACATCCCACTACTAACACCGCCTAACTCCGCTTTGTTGGATCATGAGGTTAATCCCATATCCAAGCTAACATGATTAGATAGATATCCCATATATATTTCTTTTCGCCTTCCTAATTGGGATCGTGTAAGAAATATCAACAAGCGCGAATTAGTTCTCATTCTCATAGGTAAAAACTCGTACACCTAAAGGGATAATTAGTTCTCACCATGGAAGGGGGCCAAGGGCGGAGGAGGGCTTGGGCGGTGTTGGGGACGCCGGGTGGAGGAGGAGCGCGGGCGTGGGAGAACGCTGTCAAGCCTCGATTCAGCGCCGAGCGAACGCCGGGGATGCACGAACGGACGGCCGGGCGGCGTAGGGGACGACGAACGGCGATGTTGGAGTTGGTGGTGCGCCCGTCGGGCGAACCGTGCTCTTTCGGCTACCGGTGGGGAACGAATGGCGTGGTGTTCAAATGGCTTGCCAAAATTTCGCTCCGAGCCACTCACCTATATATATAGGCAAGGTGGTTTGGGCGCGGTGGGGAACGAAATGGCGGGAGGTTCAGATAGATTTGGAAAATTTCACCCCAATCCTATTCGCCGCTTTAGGTTATTACACGCAACCGCCAGTGAAATAGAAATGCCGCCACTTCATGGATGATCATTTACCTTTGGGAAGGATGTGTAATCCTCCATGGTGGAAATGGCTTGAATTTTTTTTTCAGTCATGTACACCCAAAATATGACCACACACAAGTTCTTAGGTTTTTTTCGATAAATATTTTAATTACTATGATTTTCTTTCTAGCTAATCGGCGACAAGAAGGCTAATTAAACCATGGAAACACAAGAATTTGTCTTGGACCTCCACGGTGATTTGCCTCCTAAGGCACATGAGACCCCGTGAAAAAGTCTAGCAAAGATTCCGGCTCTTTTCGTGGGTACGCTCAGTTCAAACTATAATTACAAGGTGGCGTCGCGCGAGAAATTCAAATAAAACGGGAAAAGTACCAAACCAACTCCGAAAAATCTTAAACTTCGTGGGTGCTTCCCAATTTGCATGTGAAAGGCTCGAAAAAAAGTTTGAGACCACTACAACACCGGCAAACATATGAACCACATGGAGCACAAGAACTACAATTGTATAGTCCCGGGTTCGATGGTAGGGATCATGTGCCTCTCGTGAAGGATGTGTAATCCTCCTTGGTGGAAATGGCTTGAATTTTTTTCCAGCCATGTACACCCAAAAATATGACCCCACACAAGTTTTTAGATTTTTTTCTGATAAATATTTTAATTACTATGATTTTTCTTCGAGCTAACCCGGCGACAAGAAGGCTAATTAAACCATGGACACACAAGAATTTTTCTTGGACCTCCACGGTGATTTGCCTCCTAGGGCACATGAGACCCCGTGGAAAAGTCTAGCAAAGATTCCGTCTCTTTTCGTGGGTACGCTCAGTTCAAACTATAATTACAAGGTGGCGTCGCACAGAAATTCAAATAAACTGGGAAAAGTACCAAACCAACTCCGAAAAATCTCAAACTTCGTGGGTGCTTCCCCATTTGCATGTGAAAGGCTCAGAAAAAGTTTGAGACCACATGGGCCACAAGAACATTACAAATTAATTAGGAAGTAACCATACAACCTTACAAATAATTAACATAGTAAACACACTAATCATCATCATCGTCGTCGGGATCAATATTGGGTCCAGCTTGTGATCCATGCACACGAATGTAGGATTGTAGAAATATCGGGTAATTGATGTCACGGATTAAGTATCCGCTTGAGTCGATGAAGGTCAATGCCCTTATGATTGCACTCTCTCGTCCCTCGCAAGGACGTAAAAATGCTCGACCATAGATATAACCTACTGAACGACCAGTGCCTAAGTTAGTAAACCTTATGCAGTATTGTCGCCCTTCCATAGTTTTTGGCCAAGATGTGCACAGAAGTCCCAATCATACCGAAGTCGGTTTGTAGCTTGGTCGAGAACGGCCGCCAAGCCACACGCAAAGCATAAGTAAGATCGTGGAGCAAAATCGCAAGTGGGAGAATCAAAATGAATGAGGATGATGTGAATCTATCTAATATGCATTGCCAAAATGATGAATTTAATTTATTACCACATCATCATGGTGTAACTCCCAACATATTCGCTATATTGCCATGGAGGGATATTATCAGCAGACAAGGCAAATATCTTGAAGTGCGAGAAATCAGGCACAATGTAGTAAACACGTCGAAGAGAATCTAAGCACAAGGAAACGGCATGGTACTCGGCGTTTTTGCACGGTCGTTCTCTCGTTTCCCTCTCGTGGATTAGGTGGTGTTGTGTCCCCGAATACTCGAAGGGATGTAAAAACTTATTTCACACATATATAGTTGATGACCAGGTGACGATGCTCTAGATGTCGTGGTCTCCACAAAACCAGAGATAGAGAACCAGCTAAGTGCTGTTTCTAGCCATTGTATTGGGGATAAAGTCTGTGAAACATATAAATGCAACAAAATGACGTTAAGTTAAACTAATTGTCCATGTATTTGTTATAGTAAAATAAGAAATAAAAAATGTTAGAAAAAATTACATACGATGACTGGATAAGGGAATGGCCTTGTGTCCACACCGAGGGGCTTAATGGCTCATCGCCAGCGTGGAAACACGGTTCTTGTGGTGGCGGCAAAGGCGGAGGACCGTTCATATACCACCTACTGAGCGATAAAAAAAAAAAAAAGCACAAAGCTCATAAATATATATAGTATATATATATGTATTGTTTATATGCATATATATAGGAATTCTAGACAAGAAAAAATATCCTTACCAATGTAATATCCACGGAGCCATGAACAAATCTCCTAGAAAGAGAGAGAGAGAGAGTGAAAAGAGCCGAGTGGATTTCGTGCGGGGTGACCGGAGCTCGTGGGTGCGTGCTTGGTATGTGTGTGGATGCGGCCGGGCGCCTTGATTTATAGCAGTTGATCAGTGCAGGTACATCACTGCTGGGTATTAAGATATATCCGGCGGTGATAACAACATGACTACCGGTTATTTGAATGGAGCCGGCAGTGAATACAATATCACTACCCCGGTTGTTTGTATGTATCCGGCGGTGTTGTCACTTCACTCGGTTTGCATGCATGCATTGTTGCAAAGGTCTACGCATATGTATGCAGTAGATGCTTCACTCAATTTGGGGTTTTGGTTATCTATTCTTGAGGGGGATATGGATGTGAATAAAATTCATTATACGTTCTTTGTTTTTGTTACATATATAACTTTATTTCATTGACATTAGATTTGGATATATATATATCATTTGAATTTTCCTCATAATATGCAAAAGCATATTTTATTGACGCATAACCGTCTTTTTTATGTTCGATGAAGGGTAAAAAACGGAACTCAAAGATATCGAAGAGACAATCAAGATTCATAACAAAAGAAATACAAAGATAAGAAATTTGATTGCATATATTTTCATAACAAAGACCTTACATTACATATATTTCCATAGCAAAGACCTTACATAGAACTAAATATACGGTAACAAAGACCAATTCACATATAGGTCAATGCTACAATCAAAATCGTATAAATACATTAAAATTTAACCACCTCGGTAAGTCTCTTGTAGCATCTCCCGGATCGAAGAAGTGGCGAGGCTGCTACGTGCACTCATTGAGGAGGTTGGAGGATGAGATTCGGGGAGCTTCATCTTCAGCCCAAACTTGACCATTGGACCAAGGATGAAATCACAAAGAACTTGGTCCAATGAGGGTTGTTTTTCCATGGATGCACCATATGATTCAGATACTATATGCCCATGTGCTTGGAATATTGGCTGAACACTAGCACCCCAAAGCACAAGGACTCGGACTCTTAATATGAGTCCGTAGTTCGATCTTGAATCATGGCACCCACGTAAGCCGCAAGCCCGGTGTCTCTCCTTCATCAAGAAGACTCTTCTAGCACCTTTTCTCAGAAACCATTTTCTTGGACTAGGCATATTCAGATGTGGAGGGCTTTCTCCTAAAGAAAGGCCATATGTATGTGGAACTGGAAAGTACAGCTAGCAAAAGAAGATCGAGGACGAAGAACAAGGAAAATAAGGGAGAAAAAGATTTCCTAACCCATGACACTAAAATTCAAAACTAAGCCCTACGTATTTTGAGGAGAGCGTTAGGAACTCACCGGACTAAACCAAGAATGCAAGAACAGAGAGGAGAAACGGGTGCAAAACACGGCGTCCCCCTTGCCCGTTTAAATAGGCGAGATGGTGTGGTTGAGTCGATTTGCCGTTGTATGCGGAGAGGACGTGGCAGCGATGCGCCAAAGATTGGTGCGATGGTCACCCGGTCGAGTTGAGAATCGCGGCCGTTGAATTTTTCGAAATCACTGCCGGGTCTAAGTTTTCACCCGGCAGTGATGTCGAATACCACTGGCAGAAAGATCTGCACCGGCAGTGATCTACACATCACTGCCGGGTGTGAAACTACACCCGGCAGTGATCTACACATCACCGGGCGGTTGTGAAACTATACCCGGCAAAAGTGTTTTAACCGACATTGATTTAACCCGCCGACGCCGGCGGTGCCACGAGGCTTTTCTCATCGATTCGGAGACATCGCCGGTTTCCTAACCGGCGGTGAATGCTACCGGGCAACGCGGTTCTCCAAGCGGCGGCATGCATGCAGCACGAGCCACCGTGCACACGCTAAGTGAACGCGTGGCTACAAGATTGTGGTAAAAAAAGAAAAAAAAAAGTGATGATGGCTATCCGTTGGGCGGTACAAAGTTTGATTCTTTAAATAGCCCGGCAGTGTTGTGGACGTGCTACAGCTTGTTGAGTGTGTCATTTTCGTGCTCCAGCCAGCAGAAGTCTCTCGTCTCCCTCCCTCCCTCCTGCTCCCTCACCCATCGGCATCGAAGGTACGTGTGGTTGATCTTGTAGCAATGGTAAACAATGTGAAGCATGCATTCCTTGTTTCAAAATAACAATGCTAAACTCGATCATCGTTCTTGAAAAAATGGTCAAAAACTGGCTTGTTGGGGATCGAACCGGGGATTTCGGGATTGGGTGTTGGGAAACGCCGTGCCAGCCGAGGAAGCGGCCATTGGAAACGCGCGCAAACGCGTAGCCGGTCGGCCTTTCGTGGGGAGACGGGCCGATCGCGACGGCCATTGGATGAGCCGGTCGTGCGCTGTTGATTGTTTTCATGGCGCCGCGTCTTGGGAATGACAATGGACTGCATGCATTCCATGGCTTGCTACTATATAACAACGCGCTCGATTTGGTACCATCTCCATCGCTAATTAGCCTCTCTTTCCATAAACCCCAGGCGAGCTTCTTCTTCATCGGCAGAGATGGCGGCGTCTACACCAACGAGGAGCTTGTCTTCACCGTGGGGCGCCTCCACGACGCCCTCCGGAAGCTCACCAACCGGGCGGAAGAAGTCGGCCTGCCAGCGGTGGGTTGGCCGTTGGTGGAGAAGGCGAACTTCTACGCCTTCAAGGTCGAGGCCATCGCCGACATCCTCGCTAGGGGATACGGCGAGGGCGGGCGGACTCGAGCAGCCGGGCGGGAACGCCGCCGGCGGCGAGGGACGAGGGCCGGCAGCGACGACGAGGCCCTAGGCGGCGGCGGCGGCGTAGCTTGGCGCGGCGGAGGCGAGATGTCGGCCGCCGCTTTCTTTTTATTTTTCGTTTTGTAAATATATTATCTAGTAATATATAATGACTCTCAAGTCGTTTTTAATTCATGTCCATTCTCTGTTTCTATCGTTTGTTTTTACTTGTTCCTTCTTCATTCAACCCCGCTGAGCTATCGGTTCCTTTAATTTGCTTCCTCTCCCAAATCGCTATCGGTTCTAATTCAACCCGGTTGTGTCAATCTTCAAATCGCTTTTCGGTTCTAATTCAAACCCTTGAGTGATCGTGGTCTATCAAAACCATTTGCCGGGAACGATTCAACCCGGTGGTGATCTGAATCTTCACTGCCGGAATTGGTCGAATCCGTGGAGTTTCTTAGTTTCCCAGCGCCTGAACGGTTTATCACTGCCCGGTGGATTAAATTCGGCAGTGATGCCGGCGTAGTGATGAGCGATTCTGTAGCAGTGGTTGCACGTTTAGAAAATGAAAATTGGTATACCGAATATTGATCCTTATATCCCTTATTTCTCCGATTCACCAGCACTCACAGATAAGCACTGAAAGCGTATGCTCTAACCACGGAAACCACGGAGCAGCTAGCGACTTGGTTAGATTGAAGATTGTATTGAACTTAGGTGAAAGCTCTGTCTCTGCTTGGATGTGTCCCTTTGTATGCTTTTGGTCTTACTTAATACTGTAAGCTTACTGAGACACTTATGTAATGCATTTTTATCCTAGTTATATTAATGAATGGAGTTTCCCATGTTGAACAAAGTAGATTTTTGGCAATAAGCTATATATCTTCAAATGCTTCCTTTTTGATGGCTGTAGTAGTAAGTATTTACCGTGAATTTTGTTTCTTTGGTTTTGTGTATTTATTTATTTGTGGTGATTGAATAAGATTATCTTCTATATGTTGCAATGGTGATGGTGCATGTTATCGAACAGTTTGGGATTGAAGGTTTTACAGTAATATCAAAAGTTTGAAACCTTTTCTGTTCTTTATGTTGCTGAACAATAACTTGAACCTTGTAATAGGCAGATTCAACCATAGCAAAGCTGACGTATACTTTGTAGATATTGATTTAGTGCTGTGGAGATTTCATTTTTTTGAATTGATAGGGCATGAAATAGATGACCAGGTTCCATTAAAATGAAACTGAGTGTTCCACAACAGCCTGATATATATATACTAGTATGGTAGTACAGACACAAAAAATTGACGAAATGCAGAAGGTGAAGCAATACTTTCAGCTGCTGTTGATGCTTACTATGCAAGTTGCTTCTGTGTTACAAGGTACTGTGGCCTAAATTTTCGACATTATAATAGCACGGCCCTGTTTATTCACATGTTTAACCATACTTATCATTTCTGACCAAGCCGTCTTTTGAAAGACCCGGTTTCAGAATATTTGATGATTGTGAGTTTGCCACTAGCAGTGCAGTGGTTGTCAACATCGTATCTTTGGTATACTTTATATTTGAGATCACATCATTTCTTGGCCACTCTTACGTTGTATGCCTGCGCGTCCATATCACGCACGCAGTGCCATGATGTGTTCATCAGCTGGTGACCACAAACGGGCTGCGAACCAAATGCTTTCCATCTGACCATGTTATGGACCCCGACAGGATGCCCTTGCCTGCCGCGTCGTCGTCACCGTCGTTGCCGCTGCGGGAGAAGGTCACCTGGAAGGTCAGCTTCTTGACGCTCTTGGTGAACTCGAGCTTACTGGGCGTGACCTTGACGTTCAGGCCGGCCGGCGCGCTGACGGCGATTGTGTAGGTGGCCTGCTCCTGCGCGCCGACGTTGGTGACGGCGCGGGTCACCGTCCGACTCGTCACTTTGCCGCTGCCGAGGAGGCCCGACACGGCGATGGACGGGTAGTTGAGGTCAGAGATGAGATCCTTGCTGGCGTTGGCCGCGCAGGAGAACCCGCCGGGGAGCGTGGAGCCGGCGATGAGCTTGATCGTGGACGCGTTGTAGCCGTAGTTGCAGAGGAAGCGGAGGTAGTCGTCCTCCCCGGCGTCGTACACCAGCCCGGGGTCCAGCGCGCCCGTTGGGTACACCTGCCCGGCGCCGACGTCGAACGGCGTCGCGGCAGACCCGGCGTCGGTCGTCATCGGCGCGCGCTCGTTGTTCAGCGTCGTCGCCGTCGTCATGATCGCCGACCGGATCGCCGCGGGGCTCCACGTCGGGTTCCACGCCTTGACGGTCGCGGCGGCACCCGCGACGTGCGGGCACGCCATGGACGTCCCTGACACCAGGTTGAACTGCGACGCCTGCTTCTGCCCCGGCGGGAGCGACGACGGTGGGATCCACGCCGCCAGGATGTTCACACCAGGAGCCGCGATGTCCGGCTTCAGGATGTTCCCTGTCTGCGCTGATGGCCCCCTCGACGAGAAGTAGGCCACCACTGGCGCCGGCTTGTACTCCGTCACGGTTGTCGCCGGCGTGATCGTCGCCACCGGCTGGCTGCTTACAATGGTGAGGCCTAGCTGTCGCTTTTGGTAGTACAGATGGCATAGCTAAGGACCGACATGTACATACCTGGCGGAGGCGATGTACTTGTGGATGGCCGCGGCGGCGGCGGAGGTGACCTCGGTGACCGGGAAGTCGAGGTAGGCGGTGGCCACCGACGTCGTGTTCTCGTTGACCAGGATGCACCCCACCGCCCCGGCGCTCTGGAGCTCGTCGGCCTTCTCCAGCTTGGACGTGTCGCTCTGCGAGTGGTGGCACAGCACGATCTTCCCTTGGATCTTGCTGCTGTCCAGCGTGCCGGGCTCACAGTGGCTGCATCACCATCATATACATGGCGTCACACACAGTTGTTCAGGATTTTGATCCGTCAGAGCTAGCTGCTATGATAGTTTACCTTGCTGAGTCGGTGTCAGAAACTGAGCTGGACTTGGCGGCTGCACCAGTGATCAATGGATACTTGGGGATTTGTCGAGGTTGGAGAAGTTTATAGCTACACCCTTGACGGCGCTGTTATTCCCGCCACCCAGCACGACGTCGGACTCGAAGTCGCGGTCGATGGTGGAGGCGGCGACGGTGAGGATCCACGGCGCCGCGTTGACGACGGTGGCGGCGTTGGGCCCGTTGTTCCCCGCCGAGCACACGACCATGACCCCCTGGCGACGGCGTGGAAGGCGCCGATGGCGATGGGGTCCGCGGACAACTCCGGGCGGAAGAAGGGCGACGCGCCGAGGGAGACGGAGATGACGTCCACGCCGTCGCCGATGGCGTCGTCGAAGCCGGCGAGGATGGCCGACCCCGCGCACCCCGACTCGGCGCACACCCGGTACATGGCGACCCTGGAGCCCGCGGAGCCGCCCCCTTGGCCGTCCCGGGGGCCAGGCCGTAGTACGAGGCGCCGGTCACCGCGTTCCCCGCCGCCGTCGACGACGTGTGCGTGCCGTGCCCGACCGTGTCTCGCGGCGAGCCACCGTTGCTCGGCGATGGGCCCCGCACGCTGCTCAGGTCGTAGTATCTTGCGCCGATCAGCTTGCTGCAGTGCATATATGGGGATGATCGGTGCGTCAGTACGTGGATCGATGGGAACCATCATCAGAAATTTATACAAAAGAAGGTGAACAAGAAATGTAATTAACTTGTTGCAGTTGGATGAGTTGAAGTCATCCCCAGTCATGCACACGCCCTTCCAGCGGCTGGGCACGCGGCCAAACCCGGCGTCGTTGAAGCTGGGTGACTCGGGCCAGATGCCGGAGTCGAGCAGGCCGATGATGGTGTCCGTCGCCGGCGACGAGTCGTCGGCGGGTGCGTCGGTGGCCTGTTTACTACCCTTGTTCTTATTGCTGCCGCGTCGTCTCAGCAGCAGGGCCGGCGGAGTCGTCGATCGTGACCGCCGCCGCCGCCGCCGCCGTCGTCGTCTGCTGCAGGAAGTCCCAGGACCTGGTGGTGTGCAGCTCGTACACCGGGTCGGCGAACACCGAGACGACGCCGGGCTTCCGCCGGAGCGCGGCGGCCTCGTCCTCCGACAGCCGCGCCGCGAACCCGGAGAAGCCGTGCTTGTACTGGTGCACCACCACGCTGTCTGCCCTCCGGCCCCTGAACGAATACAGCAACAGCATACATGCCTGGCTTATTACTTGTTAGCTCGATCGTGCGTGTGCTGCTGTGAGTGACGTGTGATGTGTATATATAAAGGGTGTTGGATGACAGTCCGGCCGTCCACCACCAGAGCGGCGCGCGGCGGCCTGATGGCGAAACAAATCAACAGGTGACGTGCATAGAGACAAGCTCTCTCTGTGGCAATGATCGACCTTTTGAGCACCGTGCCGACGAGGCGCAGGTGGCTTTGGAGGAGCAGGTCGGGGGGAGGTCCGGGGCGGCACGGCGCCCATGTAGACGACGTACACCTGAGGCCCGTCGTCGCCGCGGCTTGTTGCGCCGGCGGCGGCAGCCAACGAAGCGAGCACGACGAATAGCAGCAACGACCACCACAGCATGGCGTTCGACGACGGCTTTGCCATATGCCTAGCCAATCGAGAGGCCGGTCGGCTAGTGTGTGTGTGCAGTGCCAGTGCACAACTGACGACGCTCGATGTGCCCGATTGCCACGAGTTACGCTGCGTCTCTATATATAAGCAGCGCAAGCAAGCGAACGCGGTGTCCCGGTGGATGCATTGCGTGGCTGTGGTTTCGCGGGCGTGGGGACGTAGTGGTGCGGGCACTGCCGGAGCGCACGTATGTATGTGCGCGGCGTGCACCGTGAACGCCAGCCAGTATGGAGTGGAGTGGATCGAGTGGAGTGGACGACGACTAGTGCACTAAGCTAGCTAGTGATCGAGCACCTTATCTCTCGGACGCGAAGTGGCAGTGGCAGTGCTAGGCGCGGCCAAACCTTGTGTGTGAATTGAGTGGCTACATGCTTGGCTAAAAACAAATCATTCTGTTCAGGACACTACACTACTGTACACACAGATAGTATGCATAGATGTAGATTTCTGATCAATTGTCGATCAGGATATATATAGTATGCATATATAGATGTGGATGATCTATTAGTATCCAAAATTTGTTATTTATGAGACTCAATAATTCAAATTATTAGCACCGATCGATGGTTTATTATGTCAATATGGATGTGTCAAGAACATTATCGATCGAGCGGGAACTTAAACCAACATTGGAGGTTGGAAGAGTTGGGGGTTTGAAAAAGATAAACTACTGTAGATTGATTGTGTTATTGATCAATTGGATGCTCTTAATCAACCATGGCCTTTGTATCTATGTTTATAGGGTGGGGTGGACTTGGACTTCTCCCTTATATTGGAGGGGGGGCGAAGGGGGGAGGGGGAGGGGAGACAAAATCCCTTCTGAATCTATGTGCAATACAATTCCAACTTGGTTTGGGCTGCAAAAACCAGCTTAGCCTGTTTTGGGAACCAAATGAATCTTCTCATAAGCATAATTTCCTTCGAACTTGAAATTCAATGTTTATACATATAGATTTTGTTCATCTGATGAAGGAACACAATTTAAAGTAGTTTTCAAAACCTGCTAAGCCTATTTTGAAAACTACCTTAGCAAATTTCCTAGATCGATCTTTTCAAAAGTGTAATCACTATTATGCGGAGTGCTTATAGAGGCGTTGTGAGGCCACTATACTTTACATTCGAATTTTAGAGACGGTTTTCTATCCACCTCTACACATCGAATTTTTTAGGGGAGGCGGCTGGAAACAAGAGCCGCCTTTAGAAATCGATCTATATTTCAAGCTGCCTCTACAAATCATTGTACATAAACATAAATCTAGGTCAAAAGTAGCATTTTTATTAAAAGGGAGACCCCACTAAGTCAGTTGATTTTTTTCATGTAGGGGATCAAACTCGTGACCTATGCAACCTTGCACGTATCTACGTTAACCGTTCCACCCATAAGTCATATGTGTCCATATGTGATATTCTTTCTCGTCGTATTAATATCATCCAATTTTAAAATGAGTGTATTTGTCTATTTGGCACCCTAATCGAATTCAAATGAAAAGGTTTTCAACTGCGAAGATATGTGATATCATCAAGGTCTACAACTTTATTTTTTTGGTTGTTTCTTTCGTATTTAGTTGTTTAAAATTTTGAATTCTAAATGTGAAAAAATTCAAACATAATTTCCCTTAGATGAATGATTTCAAATGAAAAGGTTGTCAACTCCAAAAGTTGTATTAGCCATACAACACCTGTTCTTTGAATGTCCATTTGCACAAGTGTTGGCAACGGTTAGGTATCAACTGGGATATGTAGATAGGCATGTTGGATATGTTTGTGCAAGCTTAGGGGTCACATACCATACCCTGTTTTGTTGAAGTGACTCTAATTGCAGCTTGGGAGTTGTGGAAGCTCAGGAATGATAAAATTTTTCAGCGAAGAGAACCTAGCCCTCTCTCTGGCAGATGAATTTTAAATCACAATGTTTACTTCAGTAGGTTAGATTCAAAGTTGACCTTAGGTCATCTTTTTGTGTTTGGCTTGATGCCTTCAGTTAAACCTGTTGTATGTATTTCTTCTTTCCCTTTTTAATTAAATGAAAAGCCTTTTTACTATGGGGACCTTCCCCATGGTCTTTTTGTCAAAAAAAAAAAAAAAAAAAAAACTACAAAAGTTGTATTACTTCTTTGAGATGTACAACTTTATTTTTGGCAGTTTATCCATACAATGTCGTTTGAAAAAAAAAATCAAACTTTGTTGCACTTATTTTTAGAGGTGGCTCTAGATGCTGCTGCCTCTAGAAATTATTTTTCAATGGCTGAAAATCAGTCTGCTCGACAAATGCATTTTATAGGTGTTTTGCTTCAAAAAAAGAGATGTTGCTAGAAAATCAATCTGTAGTAGTGAATGACGAAATGTAGTTTGCTAAGGCATTGGGAACTTTGTGGTACATTTATGGGATGCCGAAAGGGGTGTTCGGATACTGATAAAAAAAATAATTATAGAACTTGCCTGTAAACTGTGAGATAAATTTATCAAATGAAGTAATCTGTTATTAGCACATGTTTACTGTAGCTTGACATTGTCTAATCATGGACTCATTAGGCTCAAAAATTTATTTCACAAAATACACACGATTAGTTACTTTTTACTCTACATTTAATACTCGATCCATGTATGTGTCTAAACTTGTGATATTGACTTCACAAAATTGTGGAATGGAGGTAGCTAGAGAGACGAGTCGTACGTGCAGATTAGTTAACAGCATGGTGGACCTTCTCAGAACTCAAGATGATCGATGGAGCCATCATCGAGAGAGGTACTGGTACTTGGTAGGTAACAGCTAGAGCTGTAGCGTCGTCACCCGGCCTGCACTACATATATATACCCTAGCTAGAAGCTAACGAAACGGATCCCCGCGTGACATATCATCGGTATATAGCTGTAGTGGGAAGGCACGTACAGGCACAGGCGCACAACGGCACACGGCTTCATCGGTGTTGCGGTGTGTCGTGGCGGGTACACACGCGCACTTGCATTGCATTGGCCAACAAGTCTAACATTTTCTGCCCACCGCTAGCTGCCTCCACGCACGCACACGCGCCTCTAGCTAGGATATAGTAGAAGTAAAATATCTATAAAAAACAAAATGTCTCTAGCTAGGATACAGTAGAAGTAAAATATCTAGAAAAACCAAAATGTGTAGTTTCGAAGGGGGAGATGCAGACGCACTTGCATTGCATATAATCTTGAAAAAAAATGCAGACACATGGCATTGGTCTACATGCTGAATACATGCTCAAAGAGAGGATTAGAAAAGTACGTCAAGGGGGGAAATCTAAAAGTCAGCGTATCATTTGCAAACTAGTCCACCTCGCAAACTATGGAAACTTCGATCCTGTCCACAGATCCCGTAACTGATGGCTCGTTGTACATGAGGGCTCCTTTTGCACTTAAGCCCTCCCACCATTAGCAAAGATAACCACTTTTTCCCCCATAACCCCCTGCTTTCCCTCGCGACGCTGGCCGCCCTCGTGACGCTGCCTCCCACACGACGTTTTGTCTGGACCGACACCGCCGATGGAGGATCGATCCGCCGGTACCGCCTATGGAGCCCGCCACCGCCTGGCCCTACGAGGAGACGGACGCCCCGCCATGGACTCCCAGGCAGCGGCGATTCGCGGGCGACGGCGATGCACCCTGGGAAGCCGCGACTCGAATACAAGGAGACATAGACAACGATGGGAGGGTTCTGGACAGCTGGGGACATCCGCAAAAAGTCAGATTACAATGGGTGGGTGGGGGTTAAGTGCAAAAGACCCACCTATCTACCGCCGACGTTGGATCCAGATCCCGTGACCTTGATCGAAGTTTCCATAGTAGGTGAGCTGGTTTGCATTGTCAATCTAAAATCCTATAACGGTCCCGGACCTCCTCTGGCCATCAATATATACCATGATGCATTGACGCACAGTGGAAGAATGTACCAAGAAAGAGCACTTCATACTTTCTGTCAGCGTGACGTGAACAAGAGGCATCAGTCTTTATGTCCGCGAAAGTAACTTGACTACAACAAACTCAAACTGAGAGAGCTTAGTCATGCTATATTTTTACGATGGCACCTATTTCACTAGTTCTTTTACTGAACATCGCACAGAACGTCAAGTTCTTCAGGCAGCTATATATATACATATGCCAAGATGATAGTTCATACAAAATGGAACATATATAGCTGTAGATTTTTTTCTTTGTACACTCTATATGCACATATATACACATATATTGATTTCGTTAAATCTATATAATACAGGTGTCTAAACTTGTTTAAAGATATACATAGACTCGCATAGCAAACATACATCGCGTCATTATTGTCACCCCATTCAATGACGGTCTTGCTTTGTACTGTCGATCAGGATTCAGGAATTTGCTGGCCGTCTTTCCTGCTAGCGAAATCTAGGAAGGAATATCCATGCAGTTAGAACTCTGTAACATATACCTCTCAAAAGAAAATAACTCTGTAACAGAAAATGTATTCCTATCTATATCTTACAGACTTTCCAAAACTCTTTAGTTGTTTAGTCTGACTGCGGTTTGATTCATAAATAAGTAACCATAACTATGAAATCTAGCATATATAGCATAGACTTTGGTCTACCATTGATGGTTGCAGGCAGGCTCGTAGGATGATTATGACTCACCTAAACCACCATGACTTATGCCTCAGCCGGTTCCGGGAGTGTAATCAATCGGGATGCAGAATCGTAGTCCATCGTAGTGCCACAACTGATGCACAAGCATAGAAATCAAATGCTGATCAGCATATAAGCCCAGATGCTTACAAAGTTTGACATTAATAAAAATGGAAGCCATACCTTGCACATTTCACACTGTTCGTTGAACCACCACTAGACACTGATAATATGGTCCCGAAGAAGGAAAGATTTTTCAGTCCCACAGTTTGGACATGGGCCCTGTAAAAAAGAATAATCATCATCTATATATGCGCGCACTCTAGTTAACCACGCAATAATGTATGAACAACAAAAAAGGGAATTACCTTCAAAATCAGAAAGTCTTTCACTATGGCATTAGTGATTGCCTGTGCTACCCAAAAAGATTAAAGGCAGTGCAGCAAACCATGTGAAGATGAAACTGAAAGGCTCTGGCAACTGCATAAATAAGAAAAATGCAGTTACAAATGATTACATTTCTTGGTCAGCACAAACACCAACAAAAGAACCTACAGTATACCGAAACAAAAAAATATTTCGCTCATCATTACATTAGGGAGAAGAAATTTTTAGAAGTAAAAACACATCGACATGTACTGTCGCACACATAGAATAAATAATCAATGGTAAAAACAAGTGGAATAAATTGGTTGCAAGGACATTACTTCATTGTCCAAGCTTCTCACTTTATGCAGGAAAAAATATGATCAATGTCATAGGAGGCCATTTTGTTTAATGTAAAGAATGAATTTCCACTAGCCTGAGGTGACATATTATTATGTATATCTCCAAAAGGGTTCACTTAATAGTCAGATGGCCTAGGTAAGTTTAGCAGCACTGCAGCAGCCCACACCAACTACAGCACCACTAGAATCATCCAAAGTGGACCCCCAATTTTAGAATAGTGAAGTACTATTATCGAATTTCTTAATTCTTGTCCAGAAGCCTAAAGCCCTAAACAAAAACAATAACATATAGTAAGACTTCAATTTGCCAATACTTACCTCAAGAAGAAATGTGATTTCGAATCCCGTCAAATCATCCAAGAAGAAGAATCTGTCAAAAAGAAAACGTGCATTAGATATCTTAGAGTTGTTAGTGAAGATAGTATCCCTCCTGAACCTCCTGAAACAATTAATAGCTATATTGGGCTGCGGACCATTTGAAATGAGGAGAATTTAAGCAATCCTCATTTTATCCCTTTCATGCCAGAATTTTCATGTAATACTCACAGTGTCAGAGCTACCACAGCTGCTGGAACATTTAGCAGCAACATCTTGAAGTAGTCAACAGTCAAGTCACTGTAGACCTGCACAAAATTCCATAGAAAGTCAGGATTCTTGGAATGGACCAACTCACATTACTTAGTAAAGTCAGTGAAAAATGGGAAAGTCGCGTCTAATCCAATGTTTTCAAGGCGTCGCTTTTTAATTAAAAGCGCCGCTTAGGCGCCAAAGCGCTACATGCCCGACGCCTGAGCAGACGCCTCGCCTTAAAGTCATGTGGCGTCCGCCTTTACAGCCGAGGCGTCAAAAACGTCGCTTTGGCGTCCAAATCGCGCCAAATCGCGCATGGCGGGCGCCATACGGGGAAGCCTCTGCTCTGGGCGGCGAGAAAAAGCCAGAGATTCGACGGAAAAAAAGAGAGAGCAGGCGGTGGCATGCGGGGAGACCCGATGGCGGGAGAGAGGGAGAGGAGGAGAAATCCACGGCTCACCCGCGCCACCGCATTTACCGCCCCGCTGCCGGGGAAGTTTTGCTGCTCGGCCTCCCGCAGCCGCACATTCTTCTCCCCTCGAGGAAGCCATGCAGCCGCGCATTCTTCTCCCCCCGGGGAAGCCATGCAGCCGCAAGATTCTTCTCCCCCTCGGGGAAGCCATGCAGCGGCGCGATTCTTCTCCCCCCCGAGGGAAGCCATGCAGCCACGCCCCGGATCCGTAAGAGAGAGGGAGGGCTTCAGCGCATCTGAGGGAGAGCGAAAGCGAGCGGGGGCATCGGTTTGTAGGCGGCGGCGGCAATCGGGGAAGGCGAACGGGATAGGAGGGGCTTCGATGGGAAGCCACGCCAAGGGGGGGAAGGAGCATATGGGCTGCCTAGTGGGCTGGATGAGCCCACTACTTACTCGGCTCCCTTTTTTTTTTTTTTTGCTTTTTTCTTTATCTAGTGTTCTAATCTGCTATTTTCTATTTTTTAATTAATTTCTTAAGGCGTCGCCTCGCCTCACGCTCTACTGGCTTAAGCGTAAAGGCAGTAGTCTGTCGCCACACCGCCTTACCGCCTTAAAAACATTGGTCTAATCCTAACTATAGTGTAAACTCATCTGACTTGGCTGTGTGGTACTGTTTTATTAAATTTCCTGGTCTGTTTACTTGGTGGTTGGTACAAGAGACCTATAGGTGGGGACTTAATAAGGCAGAAGATTTCACCCATTACACTAGAAAACTAAATAGAAAAAAATGTGTAAATAAATATAAATAAAGCATAATTGAAGATTTAGCCCACTAATGATGTTCAGTTACAGTTCACATGGTATAGAGGCTGAACACTGTCAGGCTTTTGATCACTGAAGGAAGCATAAACAACATGTTGTGAAAAGTTTGGTGGCAGGCTATTGAAAGGACTGCTCCTAATCTTATTAGAGTAGGGAAATAAACTATGCCTTTCGCTCCAATGTGTGTTGTCACGAAGAAGATTAACTGGCAGCAGGGATAGTAAATTGAATGATTACTTTTTAGAAAATAAAGACTTATAAGTGAACAAGTAGAGGTAAAAGATCATGGCGGTAGTACATACCTTTCGACTCCGTAGGCTGCATCTTGGACCTTCCGATACAATATCGCTTCCTTCTTTCTAGAGAGGAGGAATCATCAAGGAAAATAATTACAGATTAAGAATAACACTTTATGTGCTGATGGTGCAATCATGGGGGATTTTTAGTAATAGGCTATTTTCTTAATGCTGCTACTTATTTTACTTTAAGCTGGTAATGAATCTAATGATTTGCTATATTGTTAGCGCCCCATTTTCTATACCACGCTATTCTCTCTCATCATACTAAAAAGAACTCGTTGTCACAGATGCAAAGAAGCTGGTGATGCACAAACCCAACTTTGCTTGTGGAATGTCAAACTGAGGAAGTAAACTAAAAAAACTCAGAAAGAGAACCAAGTTTGATCTTAGAGCTTACATGCTTATTGTGCATTATATACCCCTGCCTCTTTTTTCTGTAGATTTTTTCCAAACATCTAAAGATGGTCTTTGGTGGAGTTTTCACAGCTACAAACGACTTACTCCCCACAAGATATTTTTCTTTGCTTGCTTTCTAGTTGTTCTAGTAATATACTTGAGAAATAGAGACAGATTAACATCAACCACAACCATCATCGGATAGCATATCACACCGTATATACCATCATCAGCTCATCGCACTAGCAAAAGATTCACAGGATAACAAAGAAGAAACCTTTAGTCTCAGCTTTAGTTCATCGAATTCCTCATCCGTCATGATAGGGTTGCCAGAGACATATGCCATGGAGGCTTCCAAAAGCTTTTGCTCATCTGCGCCTAATTAACCAAGGCAAGGCAAAAACAAATGAACGTTGATTAGGACTTGCCATGAGCAAATCATTTCTGCGCGCCGCGCTCGAGAGAAACAAAAAGATGCACTTACTTAGCATCACAACGCTGCTTCCTTCCCACATGAGCTCCTCCTTGAGGTTATCGAACTCCTCGTTGGACATGATCGCCTTCTGGTCGTAATAGAAGGCCTATATATGTATACCAATAACACCGGCCGTGATGAACAGCATGATAAAGCACCTAATAAGATTCTGGTCGATTTTTCATCAATTAACATGATAAAAAAATGGGTACTACGTGCCTGCAGCGCTTGGAGAAACTCCTGCTCCATCTCCCCGATGGTCTTCTTCTTCTTTTTGTCCTTGCCATCGATGCTGCAGTAGGGGGAGCACGTTGCTGTCCACCACCTCCTCTTCCACCTGCTGCACCTCGCCCTCGGAGGCGCGAGGCCGGCGCCAGCCGCGGGCACGCGCTGGCACCGCCGCCGCCGTCCCGAGGCGGCACCGCGGGGAGGTGGACGCCGCGGCGGCACGGGGCGGCAACCGGCGCAGCACCGGCGGAGGGAGGAGCGAGGGCAGGCGGCACGGTAGGGAGAGCCGCGCGTCGGAGGCCATGGCAGCGGGTCGGCGGGGTCGGGCTAGTACCAGCTAGCTGGCGTGCCGGCGAGTCGACGGAGAGAGGAGGAGGGTCCCCGGGCGCGCGCGGGAGATACTTTTTTAGTTGTGTGTGGCGCGGAGGCCCCGAAATGCGAAGGAAGTGATAAAGGCGAATCGGAGATGCGTGGTGGAGGTCCAGACACTTGGTACATAACGGAAATAAAGCGCCGTCAGTCCAAGTCCAACTGCATGCAACGACCACCACTTGGGTCCCCGTCCCCAACGGGCGCGACGGCGACGCCCTCGGCCACGTACAAAACGCTTGCTGTCTACTAGTGTGTATAAATAAGTTTTTCTTTTCCTTTTTTTTTTAAAAAAAACTAGAGTGTATAAATCCTTGTCTGTGTATACGACGTGTGTCACAAAAAAAAAAAAATCAATGGCGAATCTAAATAAATTGTCACCGGGCACAGACGTACGTATGACCAAACACTAGTACAGCTGAGCTTTCTCTTGCTGGTTCAACGTGCATTTATGTTAACGGTTACGCCAACTGCCGACCACTACTACAGTTGATTTTACACAGCGTTTCAAAATCATTCTCCGTGACGGTTATTTAGAATACCGTCACTGTAAATGTCTCTATTAACCGTGGCGGTTTTAATATCCGCCGCGGTAAATCAATTAACCGTGTCAGTTTATGATAGCCCAAAATTAGAACCTAAAAAGCCCATCTAGGCCCGATAACAGTAGAAAATAACCTTTGTGCCAACGGTCAAAGGAGATTCGCCAACATCTAGTAATTCTAAGTTTCTAACACACAATGGTAATTTAACACTATGGTCTATACATAACATACTCCCCTCGTCCCAAAATAAATGTGTTATTGCACTTTGGATACAGAGAAAGTAGAAAAAGTATCTAGAGTTACATTGTCTTATACCTAGAAATGCACTTAGTTTGTGACGGATTGTAAACTCTAAAAGTGCACTTATTATAGGATGAACAGAGTAAATATTAATAATCTACCCTACTAATGCACCAACTTGTCTTTTATTTAAATCCATTCAAATGAAAAAGAGAAAGCTTATCAACCTTCTCTCTCATTACTCATTGCAGATCAAAAGTATGGAACAATCATCCCTCCTCACTCATCCGATCCCACCCGCACCATACCAGCAGCGCACAACACTTGACTGCATCTGAGTAGAACTCTGCTGTGAGCTTCAATAGCTTGTTTCAGAGGTAACACTTCATTGAGGGATATGTATTCTGCAATTTACAGGCATGGATTTATGACTCTGACATATATAATTTCAAAGCAGTAAGTACATGGTATGCATCTCATAATAATCAATTTCTCAAAAAAAAAAAAAAAAACCAAAATAATCACCAAGGATTCATAGATAAGATAGGAATTGGAACACCAGAAAATTAGCCTTATCCTGAATCCTATTCCAACCAGTTTTAATCTGTTGAAGTCCAATTTTCTTACTAAGGTACTGTAGGTACCAAAGTTATCTTAAGGGAAATCACCCCTTATATTCCAAAGCATTTGCATGTGTCAACTACTTCATCATCTCCAAGCATAAACTGCTAACTCCAAGTTGTGTGTATCCTCAAATGCACTATATAATTGGCACATACCCTACAGTACGAACAGGTCTGAAGCTAGTGCTAAATTAACCCTATCAGGCTAGTCAAGGAACATGTATTATTTTGTTGAAATTTACAGTGAACGGCCTTAGTTGCAAAAATGCTACTATCATGGTGCCTTGGCTCCAGGATAGCTCAATCTTGGGTAAAATCGCCCCTGAGTATCGATACATTTGTTGAGCATGTTCCCAATACATACAAGAAACGGATCTTTACACTGCCAACCTTTTTTTTCCACGTGATGTTTAGTAGATAGCAAGGATTCATTTCCACACTTAAAAAAGATCTTTCCACTGCCATACTTAGCATGAAGATCTGAGGATGATATAGTCATAAAAAACAGGTCCAAATGCATTGACTCTCAACCCAGGAATGTGGACCCCGGCCCAGGTACACATGATCATTTTTGGCCCCTTCATGCCATTGAAGGGGGATCAGAATCCATTATAGGAAGATAAGATGTGCTATGTTGACAGGAAAGTAATTCTACATATGACATCTGAAACTGTTTAAGTTTCCTTCGGAGAGAGATTGCCTCCAGCACATCTAATTTTTGTACAGCACCATGGATAAGACTCTTTGGTTCTAATAACTTTTGATGTTACTGCAAGCCTTCCATTTGAAATTGATTCATCTATGCACCATTTGAAAGTTGCAACATATGCAAGATAATTTTATTTGGTCAGCAGAAATAAATAAACAACAAAAACAAAATTCACAGTAAACAATTGCTCATTAGTACAGTCACGAAAAAAATGTGAATCATAAAACTTCTAACCAAAAGTTCAAATTGTTCAACTTGGGCACAGTTACCATCTATAAAGGTACACTACATAAATGACTCAACAGGATTGCAATACTAATTAGATCAAAAGCATAATGAGGAATACATACTAGTGTGGACAGAAAATTTTACCTGACCTACTAGAATTTAACAAGTTGCTAGCAAGCCAAACTTAGAGCACATATTGTTGGTGCTAATTTGTGAGAGCCGGTGATTCTGAGAAATAGGGGACATAACAGGCAAAATTGAAAGGCATTTTCTGTTCTTCAAAAGTGGCAATAACATTCACTTCCTTACTGTCCATCTACAAAACACGGATACGCCAGGGAACACGCGTATCGCGTATCCGATACGTGTTCGATACGGATACGCGGCCGATACGCGTTCGATACGTATCCGCAGAGTATCCGAATTTTTATTATTTTTCGAAATTCCGATACGTTTACCTGATACGTATCGATGTTGTCGATACGCGTATCAGCGTCGTGGATACGGCCCAGCCCATTATCAAGTCGCATACCCTCTGTTTCCGTCACCCGGCTGGGACGGACGCCGCACTCGCGACCCGTCCTAGCACCGCATCGACGGGTGAAGCACTGAAGCCGCGACGGCGCGACCCCCGTTCGGCGCCAGGCGGCCACCGGCGGCGAGCCTCCGCTCGCCGGGGACCTCCGCTCGCTGGGGACGACGTCCCTGCTTGCCGGCGACGAGCACCGTCCCTGCTCAGCCGCCGCCAGTGGAGTTCCGCGCCCCTGCTCCTTCTTCCCCTGATCCAGCCGTGAGTAAATCCCCTTCCCGCTCGATCTCCTCTTCTTCTTCAATTCGCAGCCGGAGGGAGGCGGAACGGGCGGCCTGGCAGCGAGCGTAGGGGAGACGGGGCGAGCGGCGGCGCGACGCGATTCCGCGTTTGTCTACCCACGAAATCGGTCGAATTGCTGCCTGCTGGCAGCTGCCCTATCCCTCCGATGGATTGGGCCAAATGAGTGGGAAGGTTAAATGGGCCATGGGCCGTCTGCATAGGCGTGGCTGTGGGTCTGCTGTATGTGAAACGCGAATTTTGATATTAGCTAGAGCTGAATTTGAGTAGACAATGGTGACCAGAATTATTATTATTATTATTTTATTTCTAAATAGTAAACGTATCCGTATCGGGTTTTGGAAAACTGGCGTATCCGTATCCGTATCCGTATCCGTATCCGATACCGATACGCGTATCCGTATCCGTGCAATTTAGCTGTCCATGTTGTATGCTATCAGTTTACAGCTCCAGGATTGAAAAAAGAAAACCACATTACAGTCTTGATGAATGCCAATGACCATAAGGTGCGGAATGTCAGCAGCAAATTCTCCAAAGATCTCCACAGAGCTCACAGTGTGCTTCAACACCCATTCTTGTGTATCATAATCCTGGAGAACCCAGATGGACAGTTTGAAGCCGCTATCATAAGCATCTAATATTTCCAAAGTCATGTAATGCATGCACCCTTGGGACTGTGCTAAATAACAAAACCAGTAGCATCCATCAGCCATATCTGGCACTTTGATCATCCTTCTTGTCTTTCCTTCTACGTCTATAACAACTATCTGAAGTTGATCCAGGTTCCCAACTATGAAATGCAAGAAGCCATTAACAAAGGCACGCCAGCTTTCCCTAGGAGATAGTTTGACAAAATGATGCCACCATGCCATTGGCCCTTGCTTTTCTTGAGAGACAATTTGGTTGCCACTCCAGGTCCCAGTTTCAGATGAGTAAGCATGCAGAGACACCACCATCCCGTCTGCCATGGACATCTGGAACTGGACCAAGTGGAAGTGAGAGGATATGGTCTGATCGAAAGCCAAATAGGCGGCGTTCATATGTTCCAGAGAGCCACAACTGGGCACGGCTGCCCATCTCTTCGTGGTCGGGTTGCACACAATATAGCTCAATGCGTGCAGCTCCTGGTGGTTCCCGAAGAGGACAAGACCGTTGCAGGAATCCAGTAAGATGAGCCTATGGATCTCAGGCCGTTCTGTCAGGAACGAGAAGCAAGGGTCGACGTCCAGAGGCAAAGATCTTGCTGTCAGATCAATGAAACTGAGCCGGTTCATATCTGACTCCATGAAGAAGAATCCTTGCATAGCTTGTGGCAGCTTCTTCCGGTGGTGAGGGTCGGCAATGAGGTCACGCCAGGCCTTGGAGACGCACTTGAACCGGCAAAGGGACTTGGCAGGGACGCGGGAGAGGATCTCCAGCAGGGGGTCATCAGGTAGGGCGGCCACCGCGCCCTCGCTCTTCTTGGAGTAGTCCATACCACCGTGAGCGATCTGCGGAGTGGGGATCGAGATGGAAATGTCAGTGAATGCGCGCGCGCGAGAGAGAGAACAGCGGGAACGGAGAGGCGAAGAGAGCTTTACCAGCCGCCGGTGATGGCCGCAATCGACGGCGCCGGCCTGAATTGGGGAAATTTCTCAACGCTACAATCGCCGACAGACACTCGAGCCCTGGGAAGCGACGGGCGAGCAGATGAGCCCCGTTTTAGGGGAAAGTCGATTTTGGGCTGGGCCTTGCCCTTTGTTCAAATGAGCCCACAAAGTTTTCCACCCAGTAGAAATTCAGGTCTAATTTGTGATTGTGCATACGAATAGTATAGCACTTTCAAATGTGAGCAGTCAAAAAGCGATTTTCTGATTGTGCATACGAATACTAGTAAAAATGAGATCAAAGAAAGAAATTTCCACAAAGATTCTCGAAATTACATCAATGAGATCTTGTAAAAATGAATCAAAGAAAGAGAATCTTCTTGTAAAAAAAGCGATTTTCTGGTTGTGCATACGAATAGTATAGCACTTTCAAATGTGAGAGCAGTCAGTCATTGCCTGGTGGTTACCATCATCTGGGGGTATCCAAAAAATCTTTTCCACTAAACAAATGTCACAATTATTCATAAATTTATTCTTCACAATTTTCACTACTGAAAAAAACACCTTTCTATTGATGTTGTGTGGTGATAGGAAAAACAATATGTATTTTTTTTTTTATCCGAGCTTCGACCTCCTACCCAAATGTTTACTTGAACTTATCAGCTAGGCTTTATTAGCTATGTGGTGATCTATCCTTGTTTACTTGAACTTATTAGCGGACTTATTAGCTATCGCATGCGGTGTTTTTCTCTCACAACATAACGGTATCAACCGACTTATCGGTCGCAAAAACTATCAGCCAAACAGTCCCATGGGTGGTGAGCCAGTTTTTTCGGTGTGTTCCCTAACCTGCCCATCATAATACAGTCTAGTTAAGGACCGCAAAATTCTACATCCCCCTCCCTACGCAAACTTTTGTAAAAGACCGCTCTGAACCATAAAATCGGACAAACCACCTCTCTCAACATTTCAAACCATGCATTTTACCTCCTGTATTGTTTTTTAAGGGTGGTTTTGTATTTTTATTTATTTTGGCTGAATCATTGAAAATTCATAGTACATCACAGAGAAAAATCACAAAATGAAAAATCCAATTTTATTGGACTCCACATGAGTATATCTACACGTGTGAACACATAATATGTTATACTTTAGTTGTCCACAGCGACCTCGAGGGGGCGGCGGGCGACACGATCTACAACAGTTAGTTGGCGGCGCATGTGGACGGTGAGGATGGCGGCGGTGGAGGCTGGAGCGGCGTGTGGAGGTGGTGGAGGGAGGAGGCGGCGTGGGCGGCGGCTGCGGTGGCGGCTGCCCGGGGCAGCCACGACCGGGGAGACGACGCTGCGGGTGAGGGGGGAGGAGGCGGCAGCGGTTGGAGAGCGAGAGACACTGGAACTATTCTTTATTGCTTGCCTCTATAAAGATTACATCCTCCATATTTATATGGCCCTCCTATGGAACTTAACTCAAGCAATCTCTAAATGTTTCCTTATAGAGTTGGAATAACTTTTACAAGCAATCCTTATTTATTTCTTAACGGGAGATTTCCTTATAGAGTTGGAATATCTCCTTCACACAAAAAAAGTTCTAATTTAATCCAAATCGATGACGAGGCGGAGATGAGCGGCGCGGGCGCTGCTCAAGACGCTGCGTGTCTGCCCCTCTCCTAGGCCCAGCCGTGGCCGGTTGGCCACCCTTAGCTCGAGGGGTGGCCCAGTTACGGGACATGACATTAGTACAAAGGTTTTATTGTAGATTTAGATCTATAATTCTATATAGATTGTAATAATTCATAACTGCAGTTTGAATGGTCTAATTGTGGTGATTTTTTGGTGACCTAATTATGATATGCTTGAACTGTAGTAAGAATTTTATATTCATTGGATTATGTATAATTTAGTTATTTAAATTTATTTAGAATTAACAATTATAAACCCTAAATAAATCTAAATAACCAAATTGCATACATGGAAGCCATGCCTGTACCAAGAAGTCTCCTTTGTTAAACGTGAAGGAAGTGAAGCGATATATTATCCAGGGCCCGACAATTACATGTTTCTTTCGGACTTACGACATGTCATGACCCGAGGAGATAGGGTCCGGAAGGACAAGCCCATGAGGCCCGGGGGGGCAAGCTGCGGCGCCGCCGGGCGAAGCGTCTTGGCGCCGCCCGCCCCCGCCTCCGCCTCCGTTCCTTGATTCTTGGTAATTAATTTGTGGATATAGGGGAAATTCGCCAGTAAAGAAAAACTATCAAACTTTTCTTGCAACCACCAAACCTTGATTCCAATTCAAAGGGTGGGATTTGTCCCAAGTAAAAGCGCCAATTCAACACAGGAAACAAACGGGCCCTCCTACACTACCGGTTGGATCGAAACCCGTTAACCGATATGGTTGTGCAGCTCTACCCGTTTTCTATGTACGTACTTTTTTGGGCCATCTTTGCGACCATACGCACCTTCGAGAATACCACGAAATTACAGCTACGCCACTACACCCTCTAGCAAAAAACAAACTCCACACAACCCCGATGAAAACACGGATCTAGAAGAGATTGAGTGCGAAAAACCTGCCACTACACGGATAATTGCAGTAATTCAATTGCTTTGGGGATGGAGTACAAAGTACAAAACACAGAGACAAACGAGTACTAACCTTAATTAGCGGGGCTACTAAAACAATATCTCCATCCTTCTAAAGAATCATGATATACAACCGTGCTAGCTTAGCCATTTAAATTCACACTTATTCGTTTCAAGCACAAAACATCTTCTATTTAAGCGATAAAAATCAAGACCTAATATATAAGCTGGAATGGCATATCGGGTTCGGTACAAAAAATGTGTACATTGGGCCACCTCTTTCTAAATTCCCACCTCTTTCTAAATCCTCTAGAGTGCCCACGAGCCATGAGAAACCATCCTCGGTAGGGTTCTCCCACATTGCTAGTCTAGAAGGAGTGAGGCCAACTTAAATATGTGAGCTATCTCCAACTAGATGTATCTATGGTGTGAGAGGGAAAAGGAAGTAACACGCGCGCTTTTGCGCCGCCAGCATAGCGAAAGGCGCGGGCGCCGCGACATGCGCGCATGAATGGTCCTCGTCATTCTTCGCCCTCGTGCTTGTGGTGCGCAGCTTTCCTTTTGCTACTCGAAATTTTTGCATGCATGGAGAAAAAAATTGCGCTATCCTATTTGGAAGGTCCATTTAGGAAAGCAATTATTCTCGTATTATGGCAATAACCCTAACGGTGCTCTATTGCCTTAATGTTGTGATTGACGACCAATTACTTGCCTTATTAGCTGCGTTGCGCGTGTATAAATAGAGGGGCTTAGACGTCGTCCCTTACCACTAGAGAAATCATTCTCTTCCGGTACCATCGTCCCGCTGCCGCCGTCTTCCCCATCCGTCGCCGACGTGCCATCGTCGTCGGGAGAGCAGACTCCGAGCCTACGTCTCCTCGTGTCCCTCGCGCGGGGTAGGGGACGTATTAGGTTTTGGGAAGCGCCGCCGCGATTTCGCTGGGCGTCTTCTTCCTCTACGTCGGATCTCCATCACCGTGCGCCGTCTACTTTTGCCATTTTAGTGCCGACAACCAACGTAAGAATGTCGATCTTCTCCCTTTCGCTCGTCCTCTTGTTCTTCTTTGTTGCTAGCACTAGATTACCAAAGCATTTGTCTAGTTTCGTTGTGCTAGTGATGAATCATATATTTACGATACATGTTGTAGATCTTTTTCTTATTGTCGAATTAATTATTGCGTTATTGAATTCTTTATTATTTCCAACAATCCAAAAACCTAATAGAATGCAATCGGTCGCAATGAAGAGTTATACCGATGCAATGAAACGAGGAGAAGTTTTTGGGGTGAATTTTAAGAGATGGCGCACGAGGGCGCGCTTGTGGCTCTCGGCTATGGGCGTGTTTTGGGTCGCCGTAATCCTCCGCACTACCTCTCGGATTCGAGAAAGAGGTGCGGGGAGTTTCTGCGCTACGATGATTTTTCGTCGGATGCGCCCTTAGCGTTCTCGACCCGCTGTGTGATGTTTATATGAACATCAAAAGTCGCTGAAGCGCTTGGGAGGCCCTCGATCACAAATACGGGACCTCGGACGGCGGGCACGAAGTCAGTATGTGATGGAGCATTACCACGACTTCAAGATGGTTGATAACCGCCCCGTCGTGGAACAGGCTCATGAGTTCCAACTTATTGTGAGGGAACTTCGAACGGCTTGGACATGTTTTGCCCGACAAGTTTGTGGCGGTGGCATCATTGCCAAATTACCTCCATCTGCGGAGGAATTTTGCCACATCTCTAAAACATAAGAGACAAAGAATTCTCGGTTGAGGATTTGTTGGCTACTCTTGAGGTTGAAGAGAAAGCTCGGGCAAAGGATGCTCTACCAAAAGCTCTGAACGATCCGGTGCCAACGTGATGCAAACATGCCGGCAAGAACAAGCAGAAGCCTAATCAGACTACTCAGTTCAAGAAGAAGAAGATGAACATGGATGAAGTTGTGTGCTTCGTTTGCGGTGAGAATGGGCACATCGCCAAGAAGTGCAAGAACCGCAAGGGAAAGAAGAATCACCGGGCGTAACCGCCAACGTGACTATTGGTGATCCTAGCGGATCTCGAGTACGGTAATCCCTTACCTAGTGTATTTTTCGTATGTCAATCTAATGATTGGTGGATAGATCTGGTGCCAATATTCATGTTTGTACTGATATCTCTATGTTTTCATCTTACCAGGCAGCCGGAGGTTCATCCGTCATGATGGGGAACGACTCGCATGCTTCTGTTCTTGGTGTTGGTTCGGTCGATCTGAAGTTCACTTCGGGGAAGATCGTGCGCTCAAGAACATTCAGCATGCGCCCTCAATAAAGAAGAACCTCGTTAGTGGATCCCTCTTGTGTCGATATGGGTTCAAGCTGGTATTTGAGTCCAATAAAGTAGTCATTTCGAGGTATGGCCAATTCATTGGCAAAGGCTATGACAATGAGGCTTGTTTCGCTTTTCACTCTCCGATTTACGAATAAAGTCGGAACCATGTGTGTGATTCAAACGATTACGTGGCTAATATATGGCATTCACGTTTGTGTCACGTTAATTTTGGTTGCATGACTCGTTTATCCAAAGATGAATTTAATTTCGAATTTTCCTAATGTCAAAGGCTCTAAATGTCAAGCGTGTGTGCAAGCAAAGCAACCTCATAAGCCACACAAGGTCAGAGGCGAGAGGCGCACGGCGTTATTAGAGCTCATACATTCTGATATTTGTGAAATGAATGGTGTGTTGACAAAAGGAGGAAAAAGATACTTTATGACTTTTATTGATGATGCAACTAAATATTGCTATGTGTTTCTGCTAAAAACTAAAGATGAGGCGTTTGAGTGTTTTAAAACTTATAAAGCCGAGGTGGAGAATCAACTAGAAAGAAAATAAAAACGAGTTAGGTCCGATCGCGGTGGGGAGTACTTTTCAAATGAGTTTGATCTTTTTCGTGCGGAGAATGGAATAATTCATGAAGCGGACACCTCCACATTCACCTCAATCTAATGGGGTTGCCGAAAGAAAGAACCGGACGCTAATAGACTTGGTGAATGCCATGTTAGGAACGTCCCCGGTATGGCTAAGGCATGGTGGGGGAGGCCGTGTGTTGACAAAGATGTCATGTTCTAAATAGAGTTCCCACTAAAAATAGTGATGTGACTGCATCGAAGGATGGAAAGGAAGAAAACCATCTCTCCATTACTTGTGCACTTGGGGTGCTTTTGGCCATGGTCGGTGTACCTATTAACAAGAAGCGTAAGCTTGGGCCTAAGACGGTTGATTGTATATTTTTTAGGATATGCATACCACAAAGACCGCATATAAGTTCTTAGTTGTAAAATCGAAGCGCTCGATATAGCGGTTGATTCACTTTTTAGAGTCACGGATGTTACTTTCTTTGAGCATATATTTCCGATGAAAGTTGCATATGATTTACCAAGTTCGTCTAATGAAATTGCTCCCCGAACCCACACCTATTCTTGAGCCAATTATAGAACCTCCTGGCGATAACGAGAATGACAGAATTGAAGCTCCTAGGAGGAGTAAGAGACGAAGGGTTGCAAAATCCTTTGGTGATGACTTTTACGTATCTCATAGATGATACTCCCCGCGACCATTGCACGTGCATACACATCACCGGATGTGGAGTATTGGAAGGATGTCCGTGAGCGAGATGGACTCCATCACCGCCAAATGGCACATGGGAAGTAACGGATAAAACCAGTGGGTTGTAAACCGCTTGGTCTGTAAATGGGTATTTAAGAAGAAGCTTAGGCCAGATGGTACTATTGAAAAGTACAAGGCAAGGCTTGTAGCTAAAGGTTATACACAAAAGGAAGGCGAAGACTACTTTGATACCTACTCACTGTTGCGGATTAACTACAATCCGAGTGCTATTATCCTTGGTCGCTTCCAATGGTCTTCTTGTCCATCGATGGATGTAAAGACAAACTTTCCTTAATGGTGAGCTAGAGGAAGAAATTTATATGAATCGGCCCGGATGGATTTATAGCACCGGGACAAGAGGGCAAGGTGTGCGGGGTTGAAATCCTTGTATGGATTAAAGCAAGCACCCAAGCGATGGCATGAGAAGTTCGATAAGACTTTAACCTCTGCTGGGTTTGTAGTTAATGAAGGCGACACTTTGCGTGTACTATCGCTACGGTGGGGGCAAAGGAGTAATCCTATGCTTGTATGTTGACGACATACTAATCTTTGGGACAAGTCTCGATGAGATTAATGATGTAAAATCATTCTTATCCCAAAACTTTGACATGAAAGATTTGGGAGAAGCGAGATGTGATCCTTAATATCAAGCTAAATAAGGGTAAGGATGGGATTACTCTTTTAGAGTCCCATTATGTGGAGAAGATTTTGAACCGCTTTGGTTACATGGATAGCAAACCTTCTCCAACACCCTACGATCCTAGCTTAATACTTCGAAAAGAATAAGAAAAGGAAGCTAGGAGTGGACACATTGAGATACTCTCAAATTATTGGCTCATCGATGTACTTAGCTAGCGCAACTCGCCTAACATCTCATTTTTGTAAGCAAGTTGAGTAGATTCTCCTCTAATCCAGGACAAGATCATTGGAAAGGCATTGATCGAGTAATGCGCTACCTAAAAGGCACTATGAGTTATGCAATTCACTATTAAAGGTACCCAGGGGGTACTTGAAGGATATAGTGATTCAAACCGGATATCGAAGGCGATGAGTTAAAGGCCACTAGCGGATACATATTCACTTTAGGTGGCGGGGCTGTCTCTTGGAGATCTTGTAAGCGCACAATACTTACTAAATTTACAATGGGAGGCAAGAGCTCACGGCTCTGAAACAGCCTTCGTCCCGTTTGAATGGTTGAGAGAACTGTTGATGGATTTTTGTGGTTGAAAAACCAATTCTCGCTATTCTCATAAATTGTGATAACCGGGACGGTGCTCACGAAGGTGAAGAGTAGTCGAGGATAACGCTAAGTCCAGCAAACATGTTAAGCGATCGAAGACCGTCGAGAAGTTAAGGAGCTCGGAGTAATAGCCGTGGATTATATCAATACTGACTAAGAACCCGCCGCGCGCATCCCTTTACCAAGGGACTAGCACGCACCGTGATTGATAATGCATCGAAGGAGATGGACCGAGACCCATTGAGTCAACCTCGGTAGTAACCCAACCTATGTGATCGGAGATCCCGTGAATTAGGACCGGGAAGAACAAGTCGTTGGTTGATGGGAGAGTACAACTTTTCATAAACCCACTCATTTGGAGATGCAAAGTACTCTCATTTCGTAGAAGGTAGGTTGACTTTGTCTTAATGTGTTACGAGGCTTTACAAAGAAGGTACTCGGCCCTATAGAGTATTCTTGTAAGAACACACCTATGTGAGCCCCAACCGTTAGTTGCGGTTTATAAGAATTGGGAACTCTTTAAGAGGCTCATGAAGTGAGTTAGGAGTATGACTTATACGCTCCACTCGCGGGGTTGGCTATGGCAGCCTAGTATCAGTGAAGACTTCTGGTGAAGCCTATTCGCACCAAACTGCCAATTCAAGGCCTAGTCCATTGTGCAAAGTTGTGGATGGGCCTATCCTGTCGTTTCTAGGTGGATGTTCAACCTTAACCGGTCTCCATGAATAACGGTATATCAACAAAAATCGCGGGTACGGGAAGGATGACACGTGCCTTTGGGATATGGTGGGGATTGTTAGAAGATTTGGGCTTTTGGCCCAAATGATCATAAAAGATTTGGGCATTCGGTAAACATACATGAAGATATGATGTGCAAACAGCTACCGAATGATCATAAAAGACATATTTGAACAAGTAAAGTCGATCATCATGATGTGTTAACGTAAAGCTTTATTGCATAGATCGAATTAATTGACAACATGATAAATGAAAGAACATAAATCATAAACATCGTAATAGATATTCATGACACGTGAAGAGGGAGCTACCCTACGTAAAAACATTATACGAACCCGAACGAAGAAGGAACTACCGACGCACAAACGATACGAACCCTCAGAAGGAACTACCGCACGTATAAACGTATACGAACCTGCAAGGAACTACCGTATGTATAAACGTGATACGAACCCGCAACGAAGAACGAGCTACCCTACGTAAAGACGATATACGAACCCGCAACACATGATAACTTAGAAGCATAACCGTGTTCGGCAAGCTTGCCGAATCGGGGTCCATGAAGAAGGAACTACCCTCCAGAAAAACCTCCGAATCGGGGGTCCATGAAGAAGGAACTACCCTCTGTAAAAACCTATCGATTAAACCGATCTCTAATCCACCGGATGATTAGCTCTAGATTAACCCAAAGATCTCAGATATCACCGGATGACATAGTCCTGTCAAGATCTAAACACATACGAACCCACAACATGTAACAACTTAGATTGATCTAGCTCGGCTACGATGAGAATGATAAATCTAGTAGCATGGTAGAATAAACAATTAAAGCACTAACAACAACTAGATCTATGATAAGATAAAGCCGAGACGTTTCAATCTAAATTGGGCAAAAAGTGTGTGCAAACATAATTAAATAAATAAATTGTGAGCATTGCAAACACGTGGTAACTTAATGAATTCATTAGATCTTGCCAAAATCTAATGAAGCCGATAACTAGCTTTAAGCCGGATCTTAGCCCACCGGATGGCTCATGATCGACAAAAGAACCCTCTTGCCCCCGATAGCTTAAATCCGCTTCGACGATACTAAGCGTGAACAAGACTTCTTGCAATAATCTAAATCGCCCGACGATACTAGACATGGTGCAAGGTTGCCGGTACTTACAGAGGTCGACGGGTCGATGAATCCTCTTGCAAAGAGATCGACGACACGACCGGACTCGAAGGGTGGCGAGCCAAGGCACGGAGCCGGGTTGTTTGTATTGATTTGGGTATATGGTTTACGATTCGGGGGTCTCATATTTATACCCCGGGCTTATTGAGTCCTAACTAGTTACGAATAATAATAACTAAAATATCTAGCTAAGATACATTGTCCTCCAAGTCTTCTGAGTCGTGGAAATCGCGACGTGGTGTGGGCCCTTGTCTGGGATATTCTCCTTAACGCTCCACGCTTGCGAACCATCTCACGCCGGCTCCTTCTCGGACTCGGGCTCCTTAGTTTGAATAATAGCGGCTTCCCGAATGCCACAAAGATTTGAGCCGCCTTCTTGCTAGCCGAATGACCCCTTACCGAACCATCATGTGCCGGCCTATTAGTCACCCGTGCTCTACCAAATTTCGGTGTTAACAAGCCCCAACCGTTAGTTGCGAGTTTATAAGAATTGGGAACTCTTTAAGAGGCTCATGAAGTGAGTTAGAGTATGACTTATACGCTCCACTCGCGGGGTTGGCTATGACAGCCTAGTATCGGTGAAGACTTCAGGTGAAGCCCATTTCGCACCAAACCGCCAATTCAAGGCCTAGTCCATTGTGCGTTGTGGATGGGCCTATCCCTGTCGTTCTAGGTGGATGTTCAACCTTAACCGGTCTCCACCGAATAACCGGTATATCAACAGTGCATCGTGGGTACAGGAAGGGTGACACGTGCCTTTGGGATATGGTGGGGGATTGTTAGAAGATTTGGGCTTTTGGCCCAAATATTCCCAAATATAAATCCCAAAGGCCCACTCACACATGCATGATATGGTGGGGGACTTTAGTCCCACATTGCTAGTCTAGAAGGAGTGAGGCCAACTTAAATATGTGAGCCATCTCCAACTAGATGTAGCTATGGTGTGAGAGGGAAAAGGAAGCAACACGCTTGCTTTCGCCTCGCCTCGCCTCGCCTCGCCTCGCCGGGCCGGGCCGGGCCGGGCCGGCCGGGCGTGGCGTGGCGTGGCGGCGCGGGCGCGACGACACGCGCGCGTGAATGGTCCCGCCATTCTTCGCCCTCGTAACTGCGTGCGTGCGCGCTTCCTTTTGCTACTCGAAATTTTTGCATGCATGCGAGAAAATTGCATACGGCCCTATTTGGAAGGTCCATTTAGGAAAGCAATTATTTCGTATTATGGCAATAACCCTAACGGTGCTCTATTGCCTTAATCTTTGTGATTGACGCCGCCAATTACTTGCCTTATTAGCTGCGTTGCGTGTATAAATAGAGGGGCGAGACGCCGCCCCTTACCACTAGAGAAATCATTCTCTTCAAACCATCGCCCCTGTATTTGCCGCCGTCTTCCCCATCCCGTCGCCGACGTGCCATCGTCGTCGGGAGAGCAGCTCCGGCCTACGCCTCCTCGTGTCCTTGCACGGGGTAGGGGACATATTAGGTTTTGGGAAGCGCCATCGCGACCGCCACGGACGCGTCTTCTTCCTCTACGCCGGATCTCCATCACCGGTGCAGCCGTCTACTTTCTTACCGTTAGCGCCGACAACCCCAACGTAAGAATGTCGATCTTCTCCCTTACATTCGTCCTCTTGTTCTTCTTTTGTTGCTAGCACTAGATTACCAAACATTTGTCTAGTTTCGTTGTGCTAGTGATGAATCATATATTTCGATACATGTTGTAGATCTTTTTCTTATTGTCGAATTAATTATTGCGTTATTGAATTCTTTGTTATTTCCAACAGTTACCTCATCATCCGGGGTATCCAAAAAATCTTTTCCACTAAACAAATGTCACATTTATTCATAAATTTATTCTTCACAATTTTCACTCTTGAAAAACACATTTCTATTGATTTTGTGTGGTGATAGGAAAAACAATATGTATTTTCTTGAACTTATCAGCTAGGCTTTATTAGCTATGTGGTGATCTATCCTTGTTTACTTGAACTTATTAGCCAGCTTATTAGCTATCGTGCAGTGTGTTTTTCTCTCGGGAACATAATAAGTATCAACCGACTTATCGATCGCGAAAAAACTATCACCCAAACAGGTCCCATGGGCGGTGAGCCACTTTTTCGGTGTGTTCCTAACTTGCCCATCATATTACGAGTCTAGTTAAGGATCGCAAAAGTCTGCATCCCCTCCCCCTCCGCAAACTTTTGTAAAGACCGCCTCGATCCATAGAATCGGACAAACCACCTCTCTCAACATTTCAAACCATGTATTTTACCTCCCCTGTGAGTGTTTTTAAGGGTGGTTTTGTATTTTTTTTATTTATTTCGGCTGAATATTTGAAAATTCATAGTACATCACGAGAAAAATCACAAAATGAAAAATCCAATTTTATTGGACTCCACACGAGTATATCTACACAAGTGAACACATAATATGGTATACTTTAGTTGTCAGCGACTTCCGAGGGGGCGGCGGCGACACGATCGACGCGAGTTGAGCGGTGGCGGTGGCGGTGAGGACGGCGGCGGTGGAGGCCGGAGTGGCGTGTGGAGGTGGTGGAGGAGGAGGGAGGCGGCCGGTGCCCGGCGGCGGCGTGGGCGTAGCGGCTTCCCGGGGGCAGCCACGGCCCGGGAAGCGGCGCGGCGTGCGGGGAGAGGCGGGGTGGGCGGCCGGTTGGAGAGCGAGAGACACGGAACTATTCTTTATTGCTTGCCTCTATAAAGATTACATCCTCCCCCATGTTTTAAATAGCGGGCTATGAAAAATAGCGTCGACATTTACGGGCGCTATTGGGCGCTATAAGCGGCAGCTACGCGATAGCGCTGTGTTGCTTCTTCTTGCCGCTATATAGCGTGAATAGCTGCGCTATAGCGCTAATAGCGCACAATAGCGTGAATAGCGGCGCGGCGCCAATAGCGGCGCAATAAGCGGCACGAATAGCGCCAATAATGGCGCAATAGCGCCAATAGCGCCAATAGTGGGAAAAAAAGTGCAATAGCGTCGCGGCGGTTGTTTCTAGTCGCTATAGCGCCGCTTATAGCGCTATTTAAAACCCGGCATCCTCCATATTTATATGGCCCTCCTATGGGACTTAACTCAAGCAATCTCTAAATGTTTCCTTATAGAGTTGGAATAACTTTTACAAGCAATCCTTATTTATTTCTTAATAGGAGATTTCCTTATAGAGTTGGAATATCTCCTTCACACAAAAAAGTTCTAATTTAATCCAAACCGATGACGAGGCGAGAGATGATGCGGCGGCGGTCTTTGCTTTCGCGCACATCTCGCCCCTCCTAGGCCGGGCGTGGCCGGTTGGCCACCCTTAGCTCGTCCAACGCTGGCCCAATTCTAGAACATGACATTAGTACAAAAGTTTTATTGTAGATTTAGATCTATAATTCTATATAAATTATAAATTGTAATAATTCATAACTGCAGTTTGAATGGTCTAATTGTGGTGATTTTTTTATGGTGACCTAATTATGATATGCTTGAACTGTAGTAAGAATTTTATATTCATTGGATTATGTATAACTTAGTTATTTAAATTTATTTAGATTTAACAATTATAAACCCTAAATAAATCTAAATAACCAAATTGCATACATGGAAGCCATGCCTGTACCATGAAGAGTCTCCTTTGTTAAACGTGAAGGAAGTGAAGCGATATATTATCCAAGGACCCGACAATTACATGTTTCTTTTCGGACTTACGACATGTCGTGACCCGAGAGATAGGGCCCGAAGGACAGGCCCGGAAGGACCAAGGGGGGCAAGCACGGCGCCGCCAGGGCGGCGTCTTGCCGCCGCCGCCACCTCCGCCTCCGTTCAGCGGATTCTTCGACAATTAATTCGTGGATAAAGGGGGAAATTCATTAGGATTATCTTAGGATTTTTGGTGTGCAAGGAAATATTCCATCTATAAGGAAGGCCTTATTAGGAAAATAAATAGGATTTGCTTGTAAAAGGCATTCCAATCTATAAGGAAACCTTTAGAGAGATTGCTTGCAATACAAGTCCCACTAGTCGGGCTATAAAAGTAAAGGGGTCTGTAATCTTTCGGGGCAACAAGCAATAAAGAAAATTTATCCCTACTCTCTCTCTCTCTCTCTCTCTCTCTCTCTCTCTCTCCCCGCCACCCACCTCCCTCCGCCGCCGCGCCGCCGCGGCCGCCGCCACCGCCGCCGCCCACGTCAACATCGCCGCCGCCCCTACGGGCGCGCGCGAGCCACGTGTCACGCCCGGATCGATCTAGTCTGGCGGCGGCTGGTATCCGGAGGCCACTATGATCCACCCACCACTATGGACGCCGAGATGAAGAAGATGCCGACCGACTTGAGGAACCAGTTCTCGGCTTCACCGCTCGATTGGACACGCCATTTGTTGATTTTTGTTATAGCATAAAATTACTAGTCAACTAACATGAAATAAAGGTTTAAAATGAATATAAACATAAGTCTAGGGGTTTAACTAACATAATTCCATGAGCTTTGGTGATTTATACATTTTGGGGACTTAACGAGATAAATGCGAGAGAAGAATGGAGAAAGTTCCTAATATACATCCAATATGATGACAAGACTTGACCGTGAAGTAACTCAACCCGAAAAGTGGACTAAAACATTCTAGAAGACACCGGAAGACACCAAAAAGAACCAGAGGCCGAGGGGAGACAGGCCACTGGCGGCCGCCAGGCCCATTTAGGCCGGCCGCCAGGTGGGACCCACCTGTCAGCCTCTCCTTTCTAGGTCGGTTTACTACCGACTTTGAGGTTGTATCTACACCGTTGCCAAGGTCGGTTTGATCCAAGGGTTCACGTTCATCGCCAAGGCCTATATAAGAAGACCCCCTGCCCCCAGGGTGAAACCCTAATTCATTATCAATTCATTCTATCTCATTATCTCTTAGTTGTAGAGGGGTCCCTTGTAAGGATCAACTCTCTCTAAGGGATTAGTGAATTAGAATGTAATTAGAAGCATATTAGAACTACAATTAGAAGAGTTAGTATAAGAGGATTAGAACTCATTAGTTCTAATCTTTAGAACAAGAGAGATAGAGAGAGGGAAGGAATTGGAGGAAGTGCTGGCTTTGTCGGTACTATCTCCACACTTGTACCTCAAAGTGGAAGTTAATCTACATTTGGAATTACTCGGTAATCTACTTCTTCTTTTAGTAAGTTATATTGTTTATATTTATTCTTATTGGTCTATGAGTCTCTCTTTTGAGTACTTTAATCTATTGCAATAGGTTAAGGTAATATTCGTAGTGTAAGCGTGGTGCTTAGGCTCGGGTATCTTATAGATACACCCTACCTTCCGGAGCGTGGTAGTTCGTGGTAGTGACAGTACCATTGATTCCTTTGGATTCCACATCCCGTTGGATAGGACTAAGTAGGAACAAGTTACTGGGGGAATAGTGAGTTTCGGCCTTACTTTCCTTTGAGTACATCCCCATAAGAATATTATCAACATCACTTACCAAATTAAGATTTAGCTATCTTAGTAAACCTCTCTATACCCTCAACCTTTCTAGTCTTGTGCTACTCCGGGTTAAGATTAGATCGTAGTCTCCCTCACCCGTTTCCCTGTGGATTCGATATTTAAACCCTCTCCCGGGTGAAGTGCTCACCGGTATCCGTGCGCTTGCGGATTATACAAATTATAAATATTTCTGTGGGCTTAACAAATACCAATACTCGCCGATCAAGTTCTTTGTCCTCTCCAAGACCGATCCGAAGGAGGCAAGGCGTCAAGCACGGGTGCCATAGAGATCGAGGCGGCTATGAAGTCGTGCATGGAGGAAACCACCCGCGCCTTCATCAAGGCAAGGACGGACGACAAGCGGCGTTGTTGGCGGTCACTAACGACATATTTTTCCCGTCAACATACTACCATAAAGGGAGTGAAACTATACCTTTTATACTCATATACATTTATTACTCACATATTTCCACTTGTAGTGTCCAAAATGTATTTTGTAGTATTTATAATAAAAACAGTGGAAATACGACCAAAAGACGCGACCTCGAAAGCGCACTTTAGAAGATCACAAGCCCGTGGTGGAAATGGACCGAAACGCCAAAGATGGGCCGAGCAAACACCACCAAACAACTTTTTTCGGCCCGCATCGCAACCCCACCGAGGCCCGGCCGAAACCGAAGGCCCGGGGGGTGCCCCCCGCACCAGGTGCGCCCGCACACCCCCCCGAGGCGGTTCGAGCCCAACCTCGGGAAGGCGGTACATTAACCGCCAAGGAGGGCGGTGCACTGGTGTAGTGGCCGATTCATCGTACCTGGACGTGTTCTTTAGGTCGGTTTAGGGGTAGTTAGGTCCTTTTGTCCCTCTCCCTTGTGTATAAATGGCTCCCCTCTCCTCCTTCTTCCACACACACCAATTGGAGTTCACCTACAGCAGCACCACCTCACTCTCCACCACCACCATCTTCTTCTTCTTCTTGTTCTTCTTTGGCTAGAGTTGGAATAGAAGAGCTACAAGGGAGAGCTTGTAATCTAGAAGGAAGAGTTCTTTGGTAATATACATCTTCGATGGATCTTTCTTCTATTTGTAAGTTCTATTTCTATGCTCATGGTCTAACTTATGAATTAGAGTATAGTCTTGTTCATGTTATAGTGTTGATATATGAACTAGCATATAGTTTACATATCATAATCTTGACATGTTCATATTCGTTCTTCATCGATCATCGTATGCATAACATGATTATAGATGGGATAACAGTTCGTTGTTCTTTCGGGTTTGCTCTTGTCTTAGTCCGTCCATCCGTAGGGTGGGGATCACAGGGGGGACAAGAGTAGTGCTTCTAATACGCGGGCATGGTGCCCGGGTATTACGACACCTTCGAATATGAGAGCATGCCACGGTCGTGAGGGTAGGCGACAGGGTCGTGACAGCCCTGTCCGTCCCTTGTAATCCCTCCACGTTCGCATGTACTGTAGGAGTTCTTAAATGCCTTCCATTGGGCCGGATGGTACCGGGAGGTCTCCCTGTTATCCTAGACATAACCATGCTTATATTGTGTTAGCATATGATCCTAACTATTCATTTGTATGACCATGACTAGAATACATTAGAACACTCCATAGGTTATTCATTTATTCTTTATCTATTTTCTTTATCCTTTCAAGGTGGATTCCAATGTGTGTGTCACACTATCTATAAACCATATTGCTTACCCCTGTTATGATCAAGTTGGACTTAGCGTGCACACATTCCATCATCCAGATGCCATGCTAGCTTCTTATATACAAGCCTTCCTTTGGGAAAATATAAATAACGATACCCACTGAATACTTCGGGTGAAATGCTACAATGATAGATCCGTGCGCTAAGCGGATGAAATATCAACTATGTCAAGATCTATCACCGTTGATTGAAAGTGCATTATTACCGACACGGTGATTCCACTTAGTGATATCGACGGCATGTTTCTGGCGCCGTCATTAGGGATGGGTTCTAAACCTGTTTCTAGTGATTGCGCTAAGAAACGCCAACAAGCATTTCTGGCGTTGTTACCAGGGAAGGTATTGTTATAAGAAATCACTAGCTAGCTATGAATATGAAATGTGTATGCGTGCTAGCCACTTGCTCATACAGCTAATCTTTATGTTTTCTCCGTTGTGGATGAAAACAGGATAGTGTATGTCGTTTTCCCAGCGCCGACAAACTTCATCGAGGATCCCGAGGCACTCCTAAGGAAGAACAGGTCCCGTACCTCTTCTTCTTCGCCGAGAACCCGGCAGTTGAGACCGACACCCCCGCACCAACCGAACCACAAGCTATGGCTCAAAAGTCGCTGCGTGATTTCTCCGTTCCGCACGCCAACGTGCTCACCGGGCCGGTGGTCAATGTGGCGGACAAGAACTTCGAAGCGCGTGCGGGCCGATCACTATGGTGCGGGCCGGTCCCTTTTGTGGATCGCCTAGCGAGGGACGCCAACGCACATCTCCAACACTTCCTTGAGCCGTGCGACACAATTGTTATCAAGGACGTCGAGCTTATCAGGCTCCGCTTGTTTCCTTTCTCCCTTGTGGGGAAGACGAAACAGTGGTTCTACAAGGACAAGGAAGCAGTCAATACGTGGGCCAAATGCTCCATGACGTTCCTGGCTAAGTTCTTTCCCATGGGCAAAACCAATGCCCTGCGGGAAGGATCGCCAATTTCCAGCAGAATTCAATGGAACCTATTCGGGAGGCGTGGGAAGGGCTGCAGGGAATACATTCAAGCATGCCCGCACCACGGATGGAAAATTGGCCGGTGCTCCCGGAACTTCTACAATGGTCTCACGGCCATCTCGAAGGGGCACCTAGACGCGGCCTGCCGGTGGCGCATTCTTGTCACTCACCATCGATCGGGCGACAACCCCGACGACAAGATGGTGGCGAACCAGAGTGGGGGAGGACGAAGCCCGGCCAAAACACAAAAAGGCATGCATCCCGTGAAGGAGGCGAATATGCTTGCCGCAAAAATGGATCTATTGCTGAAGAAGCTGGAAGAGCACAACACAGACTCAACTACTCAGCAGCGCCCAGTTTACGCCACAGACTCACACATGACGTGTGAGACCTGTGGTGAAGTTGGCCACTCTGGAGACAATTGCCCTGAGACCCGTGAAGAAGCAGCGTCCATCAACAACAATGGGTACCGCCAACCTCGGCAAAGGGTGGAACAACCGATTCCATCCACCATTCCAAGGTAACGGGGCTATAATTCCGATTCTGACTCGGTCAACCTTCACTCAAGGACCTGGTATTGGGCCAAGCCAAGATCAACGAAAATCTCGCCAAAAAAGATGAGCTAGAATGATAACATCTTAGAAGGGGTCGGCAGCAAGCTGGATGGGCTCAACTCTGCTATGAAAGATCAGCTGAATTTCAACAAAATGATTGAAACTCAAATATTCCAGCTAGCTGCTCGTCTCCCGGCAATGGTTGGAGAGAAATCTTCAAGACAATCTGAAGTCCCTCATGAGAATATAAATGCAGTAACCACGAGAGGGGGTAGGTCCACTCGTGAACCGCCAAATCCCAACCATATAGCGAGAAAGCAGAAGGAGAGGCAGCCCGAAGAGGCAACGCCCCAAGCAATAGAGGAGCCCGAAGTGGAAGTGGTACCATTGGAATATACAGCACACAACCTACCTACCATTTACCACAAGAACAAGAAGGCAGACGTTGGATGAGCAGTTCACTCGGTTCGTGGAAATGATCCAGAAAGTGCACGTAAGTGTACCACTTCTGGATGTACTCCACGTTCCCTCATATGCCAAATACATCAAAGATATCATCCATAATAAGCGACCACTACCAACAACAGAAGTTGTGAAGCTAATGTAAGAATGTAGTCTTTGCTATTCGAATCGCTTTGCACGAAAAAGAAGAAGGATCTAGGTTGTCCTACAATCTCCTACCCAATCGAACACGACATTTGACCATGCCTTATGTGACTTGGGTGGTGCCGTAAGTGTCATGCCCAAGTCGATTTTTGACAAACTAAAACATACACATCTAGAGCCGACGACCATGACACTCCGGTGGCGGACTCATCCATAAGGTATCCATCCCAGAATTGCAGAGGATATACGGTGAAGATCCGGGGATCTTGGCCCCGCTTGACTTCGTGGTGTTGGATATGGAAGTGGCGAAGACACACCACTAATCCTTGGACGACCGTTCTCGAAAGCACGATCGGGGCACAAATTAATGTTGGGGCGGGGAGAAATCCTCTTCAATATTAATGGCAATGAAGAAAAGTTTGAATTCAGGCCCCGGATCTCGTAAGAGTGCAAAAATGATCCGGATAAAGTATGGGGAGTAAGGAATCAAGGAAATAGAAATACAACCCCAAAGCCGGCAACACTCCCAAGGCCGTCAACACGGTAAAAAGTGGGAGCAAAAGAAAAAGACAAACTCAAAAAAAAAGGAAAAGAAGCGAAAAAAAATAAAGAAGGTTCCCATCTTTACAAGGGGACCAAAGAAAGGAAAGTCCCCAAAAGAAAAAGCTCTAAAAGAGAGATCCACACCCAAGGAAACCAAGGAGGAGCGAAACAAAAGAAGAAATCAAAATACACTCCTCTTCAAAAAGTGTGGATGCCCAAACAGGTGCAATCATCTGTGTCTCAGGATCGGATGCACTATCAAGCAAGCAAATCGGGAGAAAGTCCTCGCTCCAGACTCAAAATTGTGGGCCCTCCGCCAGAGGTAAAAGGCACCTATCACGAGAAAAAGGCAAAAACAAATAAAGGTATCTACGGGCCTCCAGATAGCATGGGGAGGACCCCGGGTGTATCATTGCATTGCATATTTACTTCCATCAAACTTTATTTTACTTTAGCATTTTTAAAATTTCAGCAACCTTGCATTCAAAAAAAAAAAAAATCCAAAAATAGAATAAGTAGCTCTTCTTGTGCTTTCATATGCTTATACATATGAGCTATGAAAATGTTTAGTCTTAGTCCCTTGTTGAAATGATGAATAGTTGCTCTGTCTTCTTTTTTTGCACGTGCCTAGTTTATAACTTGAATTTCTCTAAAGTTTGAGTTTAGTGGCTAAGTTCTAAAATCTCACTTTGAAAAACCCTGATTCATGTGGGTTGCATAGGCTCTATCTAGTCTAAGTTGTTGCCAAATATGATATGGTACAAATAGATTTGCTATGATTTCATTCAAAAGAGAAACTTGACATCCGGGTACTTATCTCAAGAAAAAGAGAAAAAATATGGGCTATGTTAAAAAAGGGAAAGAAAAGAGATGAAAAAGGGACAAGTGTCCGAGGGCGAGAAGAGCCCACATCTCCAAAAAAAGAGAGAAAGTTAGAAAGAGAGGAAATAATAGACACAAGTCTTAGGGTGAGTAGAGCTCACCTCTCCAAAAAAAAGAGAAGAGAAAGAAATAAGCCCATACCTTCTCGAAAAGCAAATATAATCTAATAAATAATCTCGGATGAAAAAAGTTGATCAAAAGAATGAATGAGTAGTGTCCCTATTATAACCATTCTATCCGGCAACCGCCCAAGACTCAGAGACGGCTAAAAAGCCCCGCTACGATGAAAGGTAATAAACGGTGAATAAAGACATGTCATTTTTATTCAAACTATAGTAGAAAATCTTGTTATAAACCTGACACTTGTGAAATGTAATCGGCATAGAAGCAACTCCCGATCAACAACCAAGTACTTATCTTTTTTGCTCGAGGACGCGCAAAGGGGTAAGCTTTGGGGGAGTTGTTGACGGTCACTAACGACATATTTTTTCCATCAACATACAGCCATAAAGGGAGTGAAACTATACCTTTTTATACTCATATACATTTATTACTCACATATTTCCACTTGTAGTGTCCAAAATGTATTTTGTAGTATTTATAATAAAAAACAGTGGAAATACGACCAAAAGACGCGACGACCGAAAGCGCACTTTAGAAGATCACAAGCCTAGGGTGGAAATGGACCGAAACACCAAAGATGGGCCGAGCAAACACCACCAGCAAACTTTCAGGCCCAGCACCGCCCAACCCCACCAAGGCCCGGCGAAAACCGAGCCTGGGGGAGTGCGCTTTCGCACCCCCCCCGAGGCGGTTCGAGCCCAACCTCGAGGGAGGCGGTACATTAATCGCCAAGGAGGGCGGTGGCGCTGGTGTAGTGGCCGATTCATCGTACCTGGGCATGTTCTTTAGGTCGGTTTAGGGGTAGTTAGGTCCTTTTGTCCCTCTCCCTTGTGTATAAATAGCTCCCCTCTCCTCCTTCTTCCACACACACCAATTGGAGTTCACCTACAGCAGCACCACCTCACTCTCCACCACCACCATCTTCTTCTTCTTCTTGTTCTTCTTTGGCTAGAGTTGGAGTAGAAGAGCTACAAGGGAGAGCTTGTAATCTAGAAGGAAGAGTTCTTTGGTAATATACATCTTCGATGGATCTTTATTCTATTTGCAAGTTCTATTTCTATGCTCATGGTCTAACTTATGAATTAGAGTATAGTCTTGTTCATCTTATAGTGTTGATATATGAACTAGCATATAGTTTACATATCATAATCTTGACATGTTCATATTCGTTCTTCATCAATCATCGTATGCATAACATGATTATAGATGGGATAACAGTTCGTCGTTCTTTCGGGTTTGCTCTTGTCTTAGTCCGTCCATCCGTAGGGTGGGGATCCTGGGGGACAAGAGTAGTGCTCTAATACGCGGGCATGGTGCCCGGGTATTACGACACCTTCGAATATGAGAGCATGCCACGGCCGTGAGGGTTGGCGGCAGTGGTCGTGACAGCCCCGCCCCGCCCCTTGTAATCCCTCCACGTTCGCATGTAATGTAGGAGTTCGTAAATGCCTTCCATTGGGCCGGATGGTAGGGAGGTCTCCCCCCGTTATCCTAGACATAACCATGCTTATATTGTGTTAGCATATGATCCTAACTATTCATTTGTATGACCATGACTAGAATACATTAGAACACTCCATAGGTTATTCATTTATTCTTTATCTATTTTCTTTATCCTTTCAAGGTGGATTCCAATGTGTGTGTCACACTATCTATAAACCATATTGCTTACCCCGTTATGATCAAGTTGGACTTAGCGTGCACACATTCCATCATCCGGATGCCATGCTAGCTTCTTATATACAAGCCTTCCTTTGGGAAAATATAAATAACGATACCCTGAATACTTCCGAGTGAAATGCTACAATGATAGATCCGTGCGCTTGCGGATGAAATATCAACTATGGCAAGATCTATCACCGTTGATTGAAAGTGCGTTATCACCGACATGGTGATTCCACTTAGTGATATCGACGGCATGTTTCGGGCGCCCGTCATTAGGGATGGGTTCTAAACCTGTTTCTAGTGATTGCGCTAAGAAACGCCAATAAGCATTTCTGGCGCCGTTGCCGAGGGAAGGTATTGTTATAAGAAATCACTGGCCGGGCTATGAATATGAAATGTGTATGCGTGGTAGCCACTTGCTCATACAAACTAATCTTTTATGTTTTCTCCCGTTGTGGATGAAAACAGGATAGTGTATGTCAGGTTTCCAATTGCCGACAAACTTCATCGCAGATCCCGAGGCACTCCTAAGGAAGAACAGGGCCCGTACCTCTTCTTCTTCAGCCGGAACCCCGACAGTTGAGACCGACACCCCTGCACCAACCGAACCACAAGCTATGGCTCAAAAGACGCTGCGCGATTTCTCTGTTCCCGCTGTCGCCAACGTGCCCATTGGGCCGGTGGTCAATGTGGCGGACAAGAACTTCGAGCTGCGTACCGGGCTGATCACTATGGTGCAGGCCAGTCCCTTCTGTGGACTGCCTAGCGAGGACGCCAACGCACATCTCCAACACTTCCTTGAGCTGTGCGACACAATTGTTATCAAGGACGCCGAGCCCGACGTTATCGCTCCGCTTGTTTCCCCGCCGCATCTTTGGGAGAGCCGGTATCACTAAGGAAGGCGGGCACCGTGGATGAGTACACGGAGGCGGTTCCCGCGGTGCACGGCGCAGGAGACACCTCGACGACAAGCGCAGTGAACATCTACACAATTGACTGGGAGAGTTGCTCAAGACGGACATCGAGCTGTAGGATCCCAAGGACATGGAGACAGCCATGTCTCTCGCTGGGGCGCACGGCGCCGCCCTCGACCATCCTCTACAACTCCGACAAGCCCAAGACAGCGGCAGGGCAAGGCACTCGCGCCTCTGTCCCCGACAACTACACGGTGGCGTCACCCCGGGTCGCCCGGCTGCAACATGGACTCGGCTCTTTAAACGGCTGACACCGGAGGAGCGACGTAAGCGACACAAAGGCTGGCCTCCGCTTCCAAGCGTGATGAGCCGTTCACGCGCGGTCACAAGTGCAAGCACCTCTTCGACATCACAGTCTTCAATGACTACAGTGACGACCAGGAGGGCGCCGCCAAGGCCGACGTCGCCATTGACGACGCCGACATGAGGGTCCTTTTCGGGGACCTCAACTCCCCGTATGTGGTGCACATTCTTTATACCTCGTCGACATCATCTCAGGGACTGGCGTCAGCATCATCGTCGACTCGGGAGCAACGCACAACTACATTGACCCCCATGTGGTGACCACGGCCGAACTACAGACACAGCCAATGCGTGTGCTGATCACCGTTGGCACGGGCGCTACCTTGACATGCGGGCGGCCACCTTCGACGTACCGCTACGCGATCGATGCCAGCATCTTCGACATCGACACCTATGTCATGCACGTGGGCAACGACGTCGATGTCATCCTTGGCATGCCTTGGCTGGCAAGCCTAGGACAGTGACGTGGGACTTCGCCACCAACGAGCTCCATTACTACCGCGATGGCCATCCGACTATGTTCACGCCGGCACCACCCCCCAACACACGGATGGGGGCGCCCCCGACCTGGCCTCGCTCAGGTCGGGGATCTTCGCCGAGGTTCGGACCTTCCCCCCCGGGCTGGGAAAACGTTCAAGGCATGCCACCGCCTTGGACCTCTATGACATCGCCGTCGGCGGAGTCTTCGTGCAGCTGCGACAGGCCACTGGAGGACCAGCACCTACGACGGATCTCCTCGGCGTCACCACAGGCGCCGCCCGCGGGCCTGGGCAGTGGAGGACGACCTCCTTCTCTCGACGGCCGCTTCTACCTTCCGGCTTCTTCTCCTTTGCTATTGGACCTCTTTGGAGGCCTGCTTGAGGGGAGGAATTCCCGCGGGACAAACTTCCTCGCCCTAGGCGCCACGACCACACCGACGTCAGGCCGACCGCCATCCTCTTGGGCAGCATCGGCGAGGTGCCACGTTGGCCCGGCTACCGGTATTCCTCGGCGACATGGATCGCCTCTTCCTCACCATCGACAACGTCCACATCGCCTACGATGCGCAGAGGGGCACACATCAGCTATCTCCATCCATGTTTGACGTCGGCTCCCTTCATGTACGGTACGATGTTAAATTTGGCTGCTACACCCCCACTCACCGCGACATCACCATCGGCGCCTTCTTCCTCTTCGTCAACGCTCCGCCCAACGCGCTTCTTGTTTATGGAGAGCCCGCCTCACGACATGGTGCATCAGCACCTTGAGGCGGAGTTCCAAGGAGCTCTTGCTCGTAGCTCATCGACAGATGGCGTCTGCCAGGTCGCGCCGTCCACCAGTACATCTACCACGGCTACATGGGGAACCTCCACTACCTCGGAGTTCGCACCACAAGCGAACCCGGGAGAACATGATCCTCGGGAACCCGGTGCATGGCAAAGCCGATCCCGCAGTTGAGCTCATCATGCCAGGTGCAACAGACCTCTCCCCGAGGTGTGACCGAATGGACTTTCATCCAGCCGCGAGGACGCCTGGCCGGAGAAGGGGAGATGTCATGACCCAGGAGATAGGGCCGAAGGACGGGCCCACGAGGCCCGAGGGGGCAAAGCGGCGCGCCGCCCGGTCTGGCGCCCAAGGCCGCCGCCTCCACCTCCGTTCCGCGGATTCTTCAAAGAATTAATTCGGGATAAAGGGGAATTCATTAGGATTATCTTAAGCTTTTTGGTGTGCAAGGGAATATTCCATCTATAAGAAAGGCCCTTATTAGAAAAATAAATAGGATTTGCTTGTAAAAAGGTACTCCAATCTATAAGGAAAACTTTAGAGAGATTGCTTGCGATACAAGTCCCACTAGCCGGGCTATAAAAGTAAGGGGTCTCAGAATCTTTCGGGGCAACAAGCAATAAAGAAAATTTATCCCTACTCTCTCTCTCTCCTCCCGCGCCGCCTCCCTCTCCTCCAAGATGCCACCGCCGCCGGGCCGCCACCACACGCCACGCTACCACCGCCGTCCACGCCAACACCCCCCCCCCCGCCCCTAACCCTAACTGGGCGCCGCCAGGGCCACGTGTCACGCCCAGATCGATCTGGTCCGTGACACGACACCTTGCAAGGGAAAAACAATACGTATTACTTATCTATCCTTAGAATTACCGTCGGCCCAAGTAGTTTTGAATGGATGGACAGCGGAGTCAACTCGCTTCGGCCGACCGATGATGTGACGTAACACTATAGAACTATAGAACAACGTACTCCCTCCGTCCCAAAATAAACGACGTTTTTGGGTTTTCGTGCCACAAGTTTGACTCGATTTATAGAAAATACGTAGAAGATTTAAATCTCCAAATAAATTTGTTAAAAAACTAGATCAAAAGATCTTTCCAATGATACTAATTATGTAATATAAATATTAATCCTATTTTAATATATAATTGCCGGTAGATGTTTTTCTCGGGAAGCTTTAAAACGCCATTTATTTTTGGGATGGAGGGGAGTACTCTTCTTCTGCAAAAAATAGCACTTTTTTAGAGTTAATTTTTTATGAATTCGCAATGGTATGAAAAAGGAATAACGGGTAAAAATATTGTGAGAAGACGCTTGGGAATAATATCATCAAATAACACTATGGTGCGCTTTGACATATAATCTGAAAGATAAATTTATAGATAAACATAATAGTATGAATACGACAAAATCTTATTACATTTTATTTAAAGAATATAGTTGATATTGATGCGATGATTGCTACTTCGAAGAGGCATGGCAACATTACGGATGGTTTAAGCGTTGGGGCAGTCCGGGTTGACCCCCTGGCACTGCCTCTCTCCGCCCGTGGCCGGCGACCGGGCGCTCGTCCTCGTCCTGCCGCCGCGGCCCACGTCCTCCTCCTCCACCTCCCTTCCATAGTTCTCAACGCTCTCGCCTTGCTCCTCCGAGTCATCGATGACGGTAATCTCGCACTACAATAGAGAGCGCGGTGGTGTGGATAGTCCGCAGTCGGGGTCGCAAAGCCAAGAGCCGCGCAGAGCCGAAGCAGTGTCGTGGAGAGGCCGGGGATGCCGAGTCATACCTTTGGCTGCCGCCCCTGAGCGTGTAGGGCGTCCTGTACGGGGTCAGCCCACGCAAGATACCGTGCCATGCCGGAGGAGAGACAGAAGGGCGGGCGCCCGCGCTTGGGGCCGTGTTGCTGCGTGGCGGTGGCGGAGCGCGAGGCCATACGGGTTGGGAGGCGCGCCGCGAGGTCAGCGGCGACGGTTCCGCCATGGCCAGAGGAGGTGGCGGCGCTGGTAGGAGCGGAAAGGAAGTGAGGGAAAGGGAGAACATGAGACGTGCGCGGCTCCGTCAGTCCCGGGGCCGGCCGAGGCACGGCGGTGCGACAGTGAGGGCGACTTGGGGGGGGGGAGCGAGGGAGAGGGAGGACGTGGTTTGGAGGGGAGGGGGGGGCGACGCGGTGTGGGGCTGGAGGTTGGCGTACGGCGGTGGGGAAGGATCAGGAGAGGACGTCCCAAGACGCAAGGCCGTGGACGGGCGTGATCCAGGTGTTTCTGGAACCGGGGGTGATGGAATCGTAGTTCATAGACTGCCCACGCTCAGATTCATGCTCGGTGGATGGAGTGTAGAAGTCCATCGGTGTCTCCTTGTTCTCGGGTCGGTGTCTCTTCCAATTCGAGTCGCTTTGCCTGTCTACACGCCTGAATGACTTCATTTTTGTGAGATGGTGGGAACGGCGGCAATACATGTTGAGGTGCCATAGCTGCATGTCTAGAGAATTCTCTAGTGGAGGTTACCTATATAGGTGTAGTAGATATATAAAATTATATTAATATTTATGATGTCTTACTATTTTATAAATCCAATTAATTAATTAATGCGAAAAAATATTGGTTTTTGTATGGAGAAAGGGAGTAATACGATCCTTCTTGCCTCCTCGTGGAGCAGCTGGTGAGAGCGTCCGGTTTCCCCTTTCGCGACCGGCCGGCGGCTTCCTCCAGTCTGGTTACTGGTCGTAGCTCGCTACTTGGCCACCACGGAAACGATCGAGCTCACGCACGTTTGTGTTCTTCTTCTCTTCACTAGCTATATATGTTGGCCGGCCCCATCTGTTTTTGCTACCAAGTACCAAGTTCCAAGTGCTTCATCGATCAAACAGATGGTGATCCATAGTACAGTACACGCCAAACACGTACCAGCCGGTCCTATAGCTAGGCTCCTCATTAAGCTACTATAAGCTAGTAAGTGCTCGGACACAACACCCTTCTTTCGTGGTATGTCGGTATGTATATCCTCCACAAGTTTTTTAATTTAGAGGTCGCTTTAGCTTTTTAAATACATCGTTTTTTATTACATATCTAAACATACTATATAACTACAGGTGCATAACAAAACCTATATGTATCTAGAAAACCAAAACGATTTATAATTTAGAACAGAAAGAGGTGATATCTAATATAACCTTTTTTACTGGCTTGTAGAAATGTTTTTTTTACGCAAACTTAATACTAGCCCTGTTCATGGTTTGGACTTCTATCAGATTATTTCACTTCGTGTTCGCATGCATTTGCTTTTCTTCCATACCATACCATGGCCAGCCTGTGATGACTTGCGCGTTGCAAGATTTATGCCGACATGGTCTGACAAAAAAGCACCTTTTTGTGATAATAATCGCAAGAGCTGAGGCTTCAAACTTGGCCACCAATTAATTTTGCATTTTTTCCGCATTATTTTTTCATTTCTGTATAAGTTGTACATGGACATGATTGCAGAGTGCTTCCACGCAACTATGCTCCTTCTGTGCTTCTAGACTTTCCTATCATGAGCTGCAGGATTGTTGCCCACATTTTTTTTACCAAATGCCCTTTTTTAGTCATATTTGCAGCCTATAATAAAGCTTTTATGACATCCTAACACTTTGGAAATTGGATCAAATCTATTCGCAAAACCTTTTTGCATTGTGCTGTCTCTGACGTGTGTTCCTTGTATTTTTTCCATAAGTTCGACCAAACTTCGAACAAAGTTATAGAAATTTATATTCTAGAATGAATGAAGAGTTTTCTTCATATATATATATTTTTTTTTGGGGGGTGTGTTGGGGTTCTTGAATTCATTGGGTTTTTGGCCTCATGGTTTCTATTGGTTCACGATATTAGTGTTATTCGTTAGAATGAAGTCAATAAATGTTTGTTTGAAATTAAGAAGAGGGAAGCCCAAAGAAAAACCCTACACAAATTAATTTAATGGCATACTTCATTACTATGAAAACATTTTTAATTGATAAGTATTTTCTAATGAAAAAAGTCTATATCACACCCCCACCTATGGGAGGTGGACTACATAACCCTCAACCTATGAAAGGGTCTATATACCTCCTAAATTTTTCAAAACCGGTCAAATTACCCCATAGTGCAATTTTGAAAAATCATAGTAAATCATAGAAAAATCATAAAATAAAAATCCAATTGTGTTGGACTCCAAATGAGTAGATTTGCATAATGAACATATAACATGGTATATTTTAGCACATTTTTTTTCAGCTATGAAGAAAAGCATAGATCTAAAGCTATAGCAAAAAAATGTGGGAACACTGAAGTTAGCTTTCCAACGCATCCATCGGCGCGTCATTTAAGTTATCAAGGAGTTATTGCCAAAACACTGAAGACTGCACCAAAGACCAACAACCATGTGGGAACAACTCGGAAGCTCATTTCGAGGAGGCTCTTTCACATAGTCCGTCTTATCATTTTGATTTCGTGTTTCTACCTCTCTAGGAGGGCTGCTCCTTGTATAAATACCACATTGCTCCTTAGCATTAGCTAGACTTTTGATAATTGAAATACTGAGAACCCCTTTGTTTAGTTGTGTGCTAACAAACCCTTGAGAGTGACGTCTACCCCTTTGCTCTTGTGATTTCCTTCAAGGTTCTCCTAATTGGTGCTCCTACTCCCTTCAAGATTCTCCTATATTTCATAGGATTGTAGAAGTGGCGGCTTCATCAGCCCCCAATTGGTGCTCCTACTCCCTTCAAGGTTCTCCTTGATTAACTGTAAGTTGTGTTGGTTGGTTCCTTGAGAGTGTGGTTGAGCGAATCCTTGATTCAAGTTGCCGGTTAAAGACGGTGGTTGGCTTATGGACTATTCATGCATCCATTCAATTGCAAGGCTCAATCATGGACTGATATCAGGAAGTAAAAGAAAAACACAAACATCACATTGCTTTGGCTTGAAATTCTTGACCATGGATCGTCAACATATGATAGAGAAATAAAAGAATAGTGTTCCATGAAAGAAACAAAGTGTGCATTTACTTACTGTTGATGACCAAGAACAGATATGACAAAAGAATATAGTAGATATTTTCAGATCTCCAAGACACAAGACAAAAGCATAGCTAGAACACGGAAGAATTTGTGTGTTTTTTTATGAGGAAGAATTTGTGTGTTACTCACCATACTAGTGACTTGTGTATAATATAAATATAATGTTGGTCTTAGTTGAGAACTCGTTTCTGAATTAGGAATGTATGTGAGCATTCTGTATCGTGGTGTTTACTAATCACCATTTGGATCTTATAGTGGATGTTATATGGTTATATTATTAAGCATCTAATTTCATCGTATAAATAAATGAAAGGTGCAACTGCACTGCAAATGTCGTTTTTGTGTGCAATCACATAGTACCATTACCTAATACAGTCGAGGAACTAAGCTGTAAAATTTTATATGTTTAATTATTAGCTGTTCTCAGTATTATTGAACCTAGCACATTTTAGTTTTTCTTGAGTCATTTGCAGGGAGGATGACAACCTATTCCCTCGTGTGCCTCCTCTGCGTGCTCCTCTGCTTTCCAAAACCAAAGTTCCTTTGGCTGGAGTCTCGTGCCCCGGAAGCGCCCGGGAATGTTTGTTTCATCTACTAGAAACCGCCCTTTGCTAACCAAAACTCGTAAAAGAAAAGAAGTTCCATTGCTAAATTGAGGGAGGATGCATGCAAGGTTGATAGTTACGGGGAAGAAATGCCTTTGGAGTGGTGGAGAAATAAACAAAAATGGGGATTGTCTAGTAGCTTGGGAAGATGCATGCAAGCCAAAAATTGAGGGAGGACTTGACATCATTGACCTAAAAACTCAAAACAATGCTCTTTCGCTCAAATATTTAGACAAGTTCTACAATCATGCTAAGTTACCTTGGGTGGAACTCACATGGAATAAGCTCTACAAGTAACTCCAGTGTCCCACCTAAGTCTAGAAGCCCCATTGGCTCTTTCGGTGGAAAGACCTGGAATTGTTTGATAAGTTCAAGAGCATCAGCATCCGCTATCCAAATAAAGGCAACTTCATATCCTTCTGGCTTGAAGACTGGACTGGTAATTCTCTAAAGGTTAGATTCACACAGCTGTTCTCATTTGCAAAAAAGCCAAAGTGCTCCATTTTCTCACTCAGAGACCAAGACATAAACAGAATCTTCCATCTTCCCCTGGCAACCCAAGCAGCCACTCAGCTTTCAGTTATGTCCTTAATTCAAGAGATAGACATGGATGTTGAATGTAATGATAAATGGTCCTATGTGTGGGTGACTCCTATTTCTCAAAGAAAGCCTACAAGAAGCTAAGAGAATCGATACTGCCTCTCCAATCTTCAGATGGGTCTGGGCCTCTAGCAACATTGGCAAACATAAGTTTTTCTTTTTGGCTTCTCATAAGGGATCGTCTGAATACCAGGAACACTAGTACCTAAAAGCTTTTTTGTGGCGGGCAAAAAAAAACTTTGCGTGGCAGCGCAGGCGCCCGCCGCCCAAACAAAGGTCACGGTTAATCATACAAAGATCCGTGGCGGGCGTTTGTTGCCCATCACGGAAAATGGAAAAAAATAAAAAAAACCCACAAACCCTAGACAGGCCCGCCAAGCCCATCCATGGGCCCGCCGAGCCCATCTAGGGCAGCACCGCCGCCGCAATCCATGGATCCGCCGCCGTCGGGTCATCGTCGTTCACGCCGGCCGCCTGGATCTGCCGCCGGGGAGGAGGAGGCCGGATCCGCCGCCGCCGGGAGGAGGAGGCCGGATCCGCCGCCGTCGGGGGAGGAGGAGGCCGTATATCCGCCTGGGGGAGGAGGACGGGGCCGGATCCGTCGCCGCCGGGAGTAGGTGGCGGATCCACCGCCGGGGAGGAGGATCCGCCGCCGCCGGGGAGGAGGAGGCCGGATCTGCCGCCGGGGAGGAGGAGGAGGCCGGATCCACCGCCGGGAGGAGGATCCGCCGCCGGGGTGTAGGTGGCCGGATCCGGCGCCGGGGAGGAGGATCCGCCGCCGCCGGGAGAAGGTGGCTGGATCCGCCGTCGGGGAGGAGGAGGAGGAGGCCGGATCCGCCGCCACCGAGGTGGAGGGGGCCGAATCCCCGCCGCCGGGGAGGAGGAGGAGGTCGGATCCACCGACGCGAGCAAGAGGAGGCCGGATCCGCCCCCCACCATGTCCGGCCTCCCCGATGCCTCACCGGAGCAGAAGAGGCACGCAGAGAAGGTGAGGAGCAGAAGAGGCACGCCAGCCATGGCTGCTGCGCGCGTGAGGGGCGAGGAGAGTGGAGGGGGAGAGGGGGGAGGGGTCTTGGGTGCGAGAGCTGGGATGGAGAAGGGGAGGGGGCGTCGGGTGCGCCGGATGCAGAAGTGAGAAACCCTAACTTCTCAATTTATACTGGACACGGCTATCGGGCCTCGCCATGGGCCTGTTGGGCCGCTGCATTGTGCGTGGCGGGCAGCTAATATCGCCCGCCACGGTAAATTTTTTTTGTGTGGCGGGCAAATGTGACCGCCACGCAAAATAAAATACGCCCGCTGTTGACACCTCTTAAGCTATATTTTTATGTGTCAACTAAACATATAATAAGGTTATAAAATGAATGAAAACATAGAATAGGTGTTATACTGACACAGTTCCACGAGTTTTGGTGATTTATATCTTTTCAGGGACTTAACAGGTAAATGCCGAAAAACTTAGAGAAAACCCCCCAAACAATAAGAAGATTTACCAATGGAGAATTTCGACCCGAAAAGTGAACTAAAACATTCTAGAAGACACCAGAAGACACCAGGAAAGACCTGACAGCCTGGGCCCACTGTGGCCTGGCGGCCGCCAGGTGGGACCCACCTGTCAGTGTCATCTTCCTAGGTCGGTTTCAAACCGACTTTGAGGTTGTATCTACACCGTTATCGAAGGTCGGTTTGATCCAAGGGACAGCATTCATCGGCCACAACTATATAAGGATGATCCTACCTCTGGCCTTAGGCATGAAAATCATTATTCATCATACTCAGCTCTGATCATAGCTAGAGCCATACCTCTCTAATTAGAAGAGCTAAGATCAAGTTGAGAGAGATTAGTAGAAAGTTGAGAGATAGATCAAAGAACTTGATTAGAGTTCTAGATCTGTTCTTGAGAGATAGAAAGTAGAGTTGAGGAGAAGTAAGGAGAAGTACCGGATCTGTCGGTGACTCTCTATGCTTGTACCTCTGGGATCAAAGGCTTCATTGCACTTGATCTTGAGACTTCTTTGGTGGATCAACCTTATATTTGAGTAAGTTCACTTGTTTATGTTTCTTTCGGTTTATGACTCATTAGAGTACTTTGATTCTTATCGCTCTTGAATTGAAGTTGTTTTCCCTAGTGCAAACGTGGTGTTTGGACTAGATAACTCATAAATACACCCTACTTGCTAGAGCGTGGTAGATCGTGGTAGTGACTAGTACCATTGATTCCTTTGGATTCCACTTCCCGTAGGATAGGACACGTAGGACATAGTTCTTTGGGGAATAGTAAGTTTCGCCCTTACTTTCCTTTGAGTATGTCCCCATTAAGAAATATCTTCGAGCCTTATAAGGATATAAACTAGACAACCATAGAATTCTTCTCACCTTTTTATCCGAACTCCGGTTCCTTCCTATTATCTCGGGGATTAGTTTTGTCTCATTATTCTCACACCATTCTCCCCGTGGATTCGATATTTAAAACCCTCCCCCGTGAAGTTCTCATCGTTTCGTTGGCTGCGAGACTATACAAATTATAAATAATTCTGTAGGATAACTTTTACCAACAAGCATTTCGCGCCGTTTCTTTGGGGAGAACGGTTTCTTTGATTACGTGAGCTAAACTAAATCTTGTATCATATCATTAGTTTAGATTTTTCTTTTTCATCTTATCTTTTTTCAAAATCACTATCCAAATGGATACTACCCCTCTTTACAAATACTTGGCACCCAACGGGCAAGCTTGTAGACCTTGTGTTATCATCCGAACCCATCAAAGCCGGATCTTATGAGTTTAAGCCCAAGGTTGATAGAGATGGTCCAAAACCATACTTTCTCGGGAGAATTAGACTAAAAATCCTTTCCTTCATCTCCAAACTTTTGAAGAAACATGTAAATGTCTCCATATTGAAGGCATGTCCCCGAAACTATCCGTTGGACGCTCTTTTCATTCTCTTTGAAAGGAAAAGCTCGCCAAAGATGGTACAATAGAAATAAAGAAAGAATGGGTGGCAATTGGGAAACTTGCTTAAATGAATTTTGTGCTGATTTCTTTCCCATGTCCAAACTAGTTAACTTTAGGCTCTCAATCCTATCCTCTAAACAAAATGATAATGAATCTTTGAGTGCCTATTGGGAATGATATGATCTTCTTTCCAAATCACGGACCTAATCTCGCCATACGGACCATGTTCTAATTCAACACTTCTATATTGGTCCGAATAGAAACTCTAGAAAACATTTGAACACCCTCTGCGTATTGATCTTTCATTCACCTTTCAACTCCCGAATGCATTGCTTTCTTAAATAAAATAGTGGAAAACAAGGAGGATGATCCAAGCGCAGGGAAAAGATTAAAATTAAAAGAAATAAGAAGAAGAAAGATTAGCTAAACCCAATTCTATTCCAAATTCTTTACAAACTCCGGCTAATCCGTAACCTTTAGAAGAACCGAGGTCACTTCAATCTCTCGACTTCTTGCTTGATATCGAGGATGATCTCTTTACAAGGTTATGGAAACACCTTGAAATATCGATTAACATCTCGTAAGACTAGAACATCACAACCTTATCCTTTAGATCTTTCTAATTTGACACATTTAAAAGGAACTACGTAAGAGCTTGTCTCAATCATAAGTAGCGAATGGATAGAAGAATCGAGCTTTCCTCCGATGTAATCCGCTTGGATTCACCTTCTATACCTATTCGTTGCCAAATTGATAAAGATCCCTTTGATGCTCTTTACAATCCTATAGTGGGGATAAACATCATGGCATTATCTTTTGCTCATGATCTTCTCAAAAACATGCCATTAAGTCCCACTACAAAATTGTTACTAAGCCCTTCAGGATAAATTGTTCAAAGCTCAGGAATTCTTTATGTCTTACCAATCAAGGTTAATAACATCATGGTACATCTTAGCTTCTATATCTTTGATATCATGGAGTTTGACCTGCTGATAGGACAACCAATAGAAAGGCTTACTTTTAAAGGACAACCCGGAGAATTAGACTTTTCAGCTAGACAAAGATCTTCAATTTTCATTACCTATAGTCCAAGCCATTCATGCTAAATCCGAGTCTTGTCCGAACTGACCCTATGGAGGAAGTTAAAGAGGCCTTTGTAGAATATTTTGTGGAGTCTAATCAAGAGGACAATTCAGTAATTCTTTTATTGAAGAAGAGGATGAAAATCCTACTACTTCGTAACCTCTAGATGAATTTGAGAACCCACCTAGACCTCCTATTGAACTTAAACCTTTATCACCGGGCCTCACTTATGCTTTCCTAAATCAAGATTCAGAGTCTCCAAAGTGATCATAAATGATAAACTTACTCCGCAACAGACTCTCGAGGCCGATAAGCGTCTTAGAAAAACATCGCTCAAAATTTTAGGCTACGCACTCGATGATTTAAAAGGAATTAGTCCCGCTCTCTCGCACCCATCGTATTCCTACAGATCCAGATATACCCCCATCTATAGAACCTCAAAGAAGACTCGATAATGCGATGAGAGATGTAGTTAAGAAGGAAGTTCTTAAGTTGTTACACGTAGGGATTATATATCCCGTGCCACATAGCGAGTGGGTAAGCCCCCGTGCAAGTCGTGCCTAAGAAGGGAGGCATGACAGTTGCTAAAAAATGATAAAAATAAATTAATTCCTCAAAGAAGCATTACAGGATGGAGAATGTGCATAGATTATAGAAAACTAAACAAAGCCACAAGGAAAGATCATTTTCCATTGCCTTTCATTGATGAAATGTTAGAACGATTGGCAAAACATTCTTACTTTTGTTTTCTTGATGGATATTTCGGATATCACCAAATCCCAATCCATCCTAATGATCAAAGCAAAACCACTTTTACATGCCCATATGGAACTTATGCTTATAGAAGAATGTCTTTTGGGTTATGTAATGCACCCGCTTCTTTTCAAAGATGTATGATGTCTATATTTTCTGAAATGATTGAAGAGATTATGGAAGTTTTCATGGATGATTTTTTTCAGTATATGGAAAAACTTTTGATGATTGTCTAGAAAACTTAGATAGGGTTTTGCAAAGATGTGAGGAAAAGCACTTAGTCCTTAATTGGAAAAAATATCATTTTATGGTTAGAGAAGGAATAGTGCTTGGTCATCTTATTTCAGAAAAGGGGAATAGAGGTCGATAAGGCAAAAATAGAAGTTATAGAACGCTTACCTCCTCCCCGTGAATATTAAAGGGATACGCAGTTTTTCTAGGCCATCTTTGGTTTCTATCGTAGGTTTATAAAAAGATTTTTCACATATTGCTAGACCACTTACCAGCTTGTTAGCCAAGGATGTTCCCTTTATTTTTGATGATGCTTGTCTTAAAGCTTTTGAAAGTTTGAAAAAGGCTCTTGTTTACGCACCAATTATTCAACCCCCGATTGGTCTTTGCCTTTTGAAATTATGTGTGATACCAAAGTTGATTATCTTTGTGGGGGGCGTGTTAGGGCAAACTAAAGACAAGAAACATCATGCTATTGCTTATGCTAGTAAAACTTTGACTTGGACCACAACTTAATTATGCTACTACTGAAAAAAAAGAGTTGCTAGCGCTTGTATATGCTATAGATAAGTTCGAGATATTACTTGGTAGGAGCTAAAGTAATTGTTTATACCGATCATCTTTGCTTTAAAATATTTGCTCACCAAGAAAGATGCTAAACCTCGTTTGATAAGATGGATTTTGTTACTCCAAGAGTTTGATATAGAAATTAAAGATAAGAAAGGAGTAGAAAATTCGTTGTCGATCATTTATCTAGAATGCATTTTGAAAAACCAAATGAATTGCCTATTAATGACTCACTCGGGGATGATATGTTTTATCGGGTAACCCATACCGATCCCCTGGTATGCAGATCTTGTTAATTTTATGGTTGCGGGATATGTAGCACCAAGGGTGGATAAGAAGAAGCTTATGTATGAAAGTCGTCATCACTTATGGGATGAACCATATCTCTTCAGAGTATGCTCGACGGGCTACTCGATAAGATGTGTCTTAAGAAGAAGAAGGATTGTATTATTGAAAGATGTCACTCATCACCATATGGAGAGGTCATTATGGGGCATTCGTAACACATGCAAAGATTTGGCAAGCGAGGATTTTTCGGCCAACCATGTATCAAGACACAAAAAGATTTTATCCGAAGATGTGGAGCTTGTCGGAGGCACGGAAATATAAATGCAAGAGATGCTATGCCTCTAACAACCAATCTCCGGATAGAGCTCTTTGATGTCCGAGGAATTGATTACATGTGACCATTCCCAAAATCCGTAAATTATGAACATATCCTAGTAGCAAAGTGGATTATGTTTCAAAATGGGTAGAAGCTTTGCCATGCAAAACAGCAGATGGTAGAAGCTCAATCAAGATGTTTGAAGAAACTACATTTCCAAGATTTGGAGTACCTCGAATGGTAATTAGTGACGAAGGAAGCCACTTCATTGATAGAAGATTCCGACGGTATTTATTAAAACATGGAGTTCGTCACAATATTGCTACAAGCTTACCACCCTCAAACAAGTGGGCAAGCGAGAGACTTCAAATAAGCAAATCAAGAACATCTTGCGTAAAAACAGTTGAAGAAATAAGAACTAAATGGAAGGATAGACTTAGGAAGCACTATGGGCATATAGGACAAAGCATATAAGACACCAATTGGAATGACACCTTATCAACTTGTTTATGGCAAGACCTGTCATTTGCCTGTAGAGCTTGAGTTTAAGGCTCACTGGACAATCAAGAGATGGAATATGGATCTTGATGCTTCAGGAGTTCAGAGGAAGATGCAATTGTCAGAATTGGAGGAATGGAGAGAGAAAGCTTATCATAATGCTAAGATTTATAAAGAAAGAACCAAGAGATGGCATGACAAGAAGATAAAGATAAAGACTTTCACTCCAGGAGATCAAGTATTACTCTTTAATTCCGAGTAAAATTATTCGGGCATGGAAAACTTCGGAGCAAGTGGGAAGGACCTTTCAAGGTAGTAAATTCATCATCACATGGAGCAATCACTCTTCAAGACTCTGAAGGTAAGTTATTCAAGGTAAATGGCCAACGTCTTAAAATTTTCTATGAGCCCGATAAGCCTGATGAAATAAATAAATTAAATGAATTAGATGAAATAGGCTTTATGATTTATCCAACCCAAGGGAATTAATTTTAGTAGAACTTGTTTTTTTGTGGGCCAAAAGTAAAAGCATTACAATGAGAATAGGGATATTAGGCCGTAGGGAAAAGGACGAGAAGCACAAGTGCAACAGGGCAATCGCGGCCGGGCTTTGAATACTCTGGCGGCCGCCAGCCTGGCACCTCCTCTCTTTTCCATTTTTGTTCCAGGAATATTCTAGAACCTGCCCATTGTAATGACGAACATTCTGGAGTCATTTATGTGGGAAAATCTTTGCGAGCCTTTCCATCCTATTCCATACACCTCTGCCTATATAAACAAGTCTCATCTGATCATTTAATCTCATCTTATTCATCCTCCATTAAGACCGACGACCAGCACCATATATTTTCACCATGAAGAACACCGAGACCCGTATGGTGGTCTACGATCCGATCAAGGCAGCAACCAATTTGTCCAACTCCATGGCTATAGTTCCGTATAAGCCGAAGCCATTAGTTGCAGTCAATCCACCACCTTTGAATCCGAAGTTTACACATGGACAATTGATTGCGCAGAACATGATGGCTGCACGACGTGAGATTAGCTACATCTCTAGACGTTTAGACGCTCTGGAGAAGAAAAATGCAATGATACTCGAGAAGTTGGGAGTTCTCGAGCACATCCTGCATAAGCGTACTAAGGATATGTAATACGCCGAGATTATAAGAGCACTTATCGAGTCGTTATAAAGTCAATTTTGCTTTGAGTTAAATTAGAGTTTCGAGTCGGTCGTCGAGTCAAGTTTGTTTGAGTCAATAATAAGTTTGGTTAAATAAATAAAGAGTGCTCTTGTTTCAATAAATTATTGATCCATTATCTCCGGTTTTATTTTCTATATTTCTTTTGTATATGTTTTTCTTGTCTCCACCATGTTTTTGAATAAAGGATAATAAAGGATAGTGTGGGGGAGACAGTATGAACGTCAAGAACAACGGTAAATCGAACACGAAAAGCAAAGCAAAACAAGAAATACTAAGCGAAGATCCAACACGACAAAATCCGAGGCCAAGGAGCGGCGGGGGCTGGCGGCCGCCAGAGAGAATCCAGCCGGCCGCCAAAGCTACCACCTTGCCTCCCCCTCGATTTCTTCGACCCTCGGTTTGATCTCCGAACTTTGCTTTAGTTTATATTTTGGCTTCGTTTCATCGGGTTTGAACCTTTTGCCGATATGCTAAATAATAAAAAGAGAATAAAAATATGTTGATACGTTTTGCTAAAAATAAATTCACGTAATACTTTCTCATGGTTAAATTAATTTTTGTTAAAAAATAATAAAGATCCCAAGTTACTAAAAGTTGTTGTGAAATTTGAGATAGAAGTTTGATGAGAACTTAATTTTTGATATCTTTTTCTGCTGGAGAATTTATTTCAAAAAATATTACAAATAATAGCTTTACTTCATCTCTCGTGGTAAATGTTATATCCTACTAAAGCCATGCTATGAATTTTAAAACCAACAAAAAGCTATTTACTTTGTGTTGAGCTTTGTCAAATTTTGTGACCCAAGTTGAGAGACTTGTTTAAAGATCAAGATCACGTACACTTGTTTTTATAAAATATTTATATGCTCCAATTTGTTGATCTCTCTAAAATCAATAAATAATTTTTGTGTACAGCAAGGCATGGGCTATGCAAAAAATAATATATAAAAAAAGAAGAGAAAAGAAAAGAAAGAAAAAAAAAGGGAGATGAAAAGAGCCTACATCCCTAAGAAAAAAAAAAAAAGATGAAAAATGGACAAGTGTCCGAGGGTGAGTAGAACCCACATCTTTAAAGAGAGGAAATAAAAGACAAAAGTCTAGGGTGAGCAGAGCCCACCTCTCTAAAAGCAAAAAAATAAAGATAGCCCATGATCTTGTTTGCAAAAATATTTATTTCAAAGAGAGAAGAAAATAAGAGCATAGTAGAATTAGCACACACATGCACATCTTGATCTAAGAGGTTGTCTTTCCTTGGATCCATCTTTGACATTGCAAATACATGCAAGGTAAGTATGCTACATCTTTTACAAAACACGAAACTCCGGATACAAACTTTATTAGAAGTAGATATGTTATTTACATGTGCTTTGTGAGGATCCAAAAATACTACATATATATATTTATTGAGTGATTTGAGAGTACCATAGAAGAGAGAAGTAAGCTATGTTTCTTTTCAAAAATCATTGCAAAAACTCAGTTGAATTGGTTGAAAGAATAAGGTGCTCTATTTCATCTATCTTGTTTCTCAATTACTTAAAGTTCTTGGTAAGAGTAATAAAATATAAGTTTGACCATGAGATTGTTTTATGCTTGCTATACTTGTCTTGCGACTTTGTTATAACCATCCTTTTATCGAGACGCAGTAAAAGCCTAAGTGTGGGGGAGCTTGTTGACACCTCTTAAGCTATATTTTTATGTGTCAACTAAACATATAATAAGGTTATAAAATGAATGAAAACATAGAATAGGTGTTATACTAACATAGTTTCACGAGTTTTGGTGATTTATATCTTTTCGGGGACTTAACGGGTAAATGCTTGGGAAAACTTAGAGAAAAACCCCCAAACAATAAGAAGATTTACCAATGGAGAATTTCGGCCCGAAAAGTGAACTAAAACATTCTAGAAGACACGAAGACACCAGGAAAGACCGACACCGGCCTGGGCCCATCGTACCGGCGGCCGCCAAAGAAGGATCGGCCGGCCGCCGGTGGGACCCACTGTCGGTGTCATCTTCATAGGTCGGTTTCAAACCGACTTTGAGGTTGTATCTACACAGATTATCGAAGGTCGGTTTGATCCAAGGGACAAACATTTATCGGCCACAACTATATAAGGATGATCCTACCCGGCCTTAGGCATGAAAATCATTATTCATCATACTCATTTCTCGATCATAGCTAGAGCCATACCTCTCTAATTAGAAGAGCTAAGATCAAGTTGAGAGAGATTAGTAGAAAGTTGAGAGATAGATCAAAGAACTTGATTAGAGTTCTAGATCTGTTCTTGAGAGATAGAAAGTAGAGTTGAGAAGAAGTAAGGAGAAGTACCGGATGTCTGGGTGACTCTCTACGCTTGTACCTCCGGGATCAAAGGCTTCATTGCACTTGATCTTGAGACTTCTTTGGTGGATCAACCTTATATTTGAGTAAGTTCACTTGTTTATATTTCTTTCGGTTTATGACTCATTAGAGTACTTTGATTCTTGTCGCTCTTGAATTGAAGTTGTTTTCCCTAGTGCAAACGTGGTGTTTGGACTAGATAACTCATAAATACACCCTACTTGCTTGGGAGCGTGGTAGATCGTGGTAGTGACTAGTACCATTGATTCCTTTGGATTCCACTTCCCGTAGGATAGAACACGTAGGACATAGTTGCTGGGGGAATAGTAAGTTTCGCCCTTACTTTTCTTTGAGTACGTCCCCATTAAGAAATATCTTCGAGCCTTATAAGGATATAAACTAGACAACCATAGAATTCTTCTCACCTTTTATCTGAACTCCAGTTCCTTCCTATTATCTTAGTGATTAGTTTTGTCTCATTATTCTCACACCATTCTCCCCGTGGATTCGATATTTAAAACCCTCTCCGGGTGAAGTGCTCATCGTTTCGTTTCGCTGCAGACTATACAAATTATAAATAATTACGTAGGATAACTTTTACCAACACCCGCCATGTAAAACGCCCCTAATTAACCGTGGCGGGCAAAAAATGTGCCCGCCACGGAAAAGAAACGGAGGTGTCTCGCAAAATCGTTTGGTTACTAGTGGAATATCTTTGAGAAGGAAAAACGAAACTCGAGTGATTACAATTGTGTGCTTTGTAATACAAGGTACTGAAGAAACCATGTTCCATTTGTTTTTGGCTGCACTTTCAGTCAAAGCTGCTAGGATTTCCTCCACATTTTCTTGGACGATTCTCTTAATCCTTTGGATATGTTGTGTGAGGCGAGAAGAATATTTGGGCACCCATTTTCAGAGAGATTTCAATAGCAGCCTGCTGGATCATCTGGAAGCTTCGAAACAACATTATCTTTGATCATGGGAGTTGTAGTCTTGATCGCTGGAAGTCATGGTTTGGCCCTGGTTTGTATCAAGGCCAAAGAAACAAAAAAAAGTCTACCCTATCAGCATGGCTAGAACAACTTCGGTGACCCTCTCAGTTGTATTAGCTTTTTTTGCTTTGGGCATTATTGCCTTGTACTCTTCTCCCTTTTTTGTTTATGTTTGGTAGGTCAGCTTCCTCCCCCTCTCTTCTTCTCTCTTTTTGTTGTTGTTTTGTAGGCTGCATTCTGTACATTTCCTTATCAAGAAAATAAAAAATATTAGGTAGGGGGCCTCCCCTGTTGACTTTTTCAAAAAGAAAAATGCACAAGATATAATTATTGCACTTTGGATACAGAGAAAGTAGAAAAAGTATTTAGAGTAATGTTGTCTTATACCTAGAGATGCACTTATTTTGTGACAAATTTTAAACTCTAAAAGTGCATGAACGATGCTAACTTTTGTTCCATATATGGGTATGAAGTTTGTGCTACGCAATGGTGCACTTGCTTGATTTGTTTGTTAACTACTAGTTGGCCACTAATTACTTTCAAAAAAAGTTAACCACTAACTAATTTCCAAAGGTTGCTAATTAACAATTTTTTTTGAACCCTAATTGGATTTCAAAATCGCCAAAATTCAAAATCCTATTTTGAAAACTATTTCGAATTTGATGATGCTCCTTAAAGCAAAGATGGTGAGTAGCTATGCAAATTTGGAAGGAATTGAAAGTAAAATAAATAAGGTGGCACTGCTACAGTAGTCACGCCGGCAGCAGCAGCTCCTCTGCCTTCCTCGCCGGCACGTTCACCCTATGCCCCTTGACGATGCTTCTCGCGTTTTGGCACGCGCAGGCAGGGGGCGTGGAGAGCGCGACACGGCGTTGGCGAAGCTGGACTTGGTCCCCTTCCTCATCGTTTTTTTTTTTTTTTTTTTTTTTTTGAGAATGACACAATGACAACGCAGACACTCACAACACGCACGCACACTCATCCCTATGAACACACGCGTGCGCAAACCCTATCCCTATGAGCACCTCCAGGACTGAGCACCCGGCAGATCTGGAGATTCTCGAAGTCACCATTGGCGCCTCGTCGCCGACGGAACGCCGCTACCACTTAATGCATAACGCCGGAAAATTCTAGGAAAATCGAGAAAAAGGTGCGCGAGCACCAGGGATTTGACCCCCCGGGTGGGTAGCGCCCCATCTGGACCGCCCTACCATTGGACTACAAGCCAATTCGCTCCTCATCGTTTTATTTAAGCACCAAGAAGAAGATATACACATGGGCCTCCACGGATGGCACAGCTGCAAGCCACAAAGCCCAAAAAGCACGCTGACGCATAACCAAACAAAATCCGTTTGTGGTAGGTAAACATTATCGTAAATATATATTTGCTAAAAAAAGGTAAACATTATCCTATACTTTTTTTTTTTTGAGCAACATTATCCTATACACTTGTTCAGAGGAAAGATGGTAATGTTTTTTTTGGTTAAATAAAGATCTTGTGCCGAATCATTTTCTGTAGTTTGTAAAACCGTTCATGTGAATAAAACAAAATTAATAAAAAGAAAAAAAAAAACAAATTTCAAATTACATACATGGACGCCATACGTGTACCAAGAAGAGCCTTGTTAGACGCGAAGGAAGTGAAGCGATATTATCCAAGCACTGACAATTTAAACGTCTTTCTTTTTCAGACTTACGAGACCTTGCAAGGGAAAAACTATATTACCATAGCACTTTTTTCAAAGTTAATTTTTAATAAGTTTAATTCAATACATAAAACTATATTAATATTTATGATGGCTTACTATTTTATGAATCCAATTATTTAATGTGAAAAAGTTTATTTATTTTTGTATGCACCAAGGAGTAGCACGATCCTCTTGCCTCCTCGTGGAGCTGGTGAGGGAGCGTCCGGTTTCCCTTTCGTCGGACGGACCGGCCGGCAGCTTCCACGACTGCTCGACACTGGTCGTAGCTCGCTACTTTTTTGTTTAACTTTGTAGCTCGCTACTTGGCCACCACGGAAACGAGCTCACACACGTTTGTGTTCTTCTCTTCACTAGCTATATATATGTTGGCTCCATCTGTTTTCTACCAGTACCAGTACCAACTGTTTCATCAAACTGATGGTGAATATGCCAAACACCGGTCTTAGAGCTAGGCTCGTCTAATTAAGCTAGTAAGTGCTCGGACGACAGAGCCTTCTTTCATTGCGTATCGGTATGTATATCCTCAATTAGTTTTAATTTATAGGTCGTTTTAATTAGCTTTTTAGATAAATAATTTTTTATTACATATCTAAACATACTATATAACTAGAGGTGCATAACAAAAACCTAGGTATCTAAAAAGTCTATCATTTAGGACATAAAAAGGTGGTAACCTTTTTTTACTGGCTTGCAGAAATGTTTGTTAGGCACACTTAAGGGCGTCTCCAATGGTTACCAAATCATTAGCTAGAAACAATTCTATTGGCTATCAATGTCACTTTACAAATCGCTAGCTAGATGAGACATCTAAATAAGAAAAAATAAACACTATAGTTGAGAGTTATGTGAGAGAGATGTTTTTAGGAGAGGGGCTAGATTAGATATTTATTAGTCGCTAGCTATTTGAGAGTCGCTAGCTATTTGGTCTCTCTCCTCGATAGCCAATCAACATGTTACTTTTATATTATTTTTATACCTCATCTAGCTAGCTATTTGTAAAGTGTTATTGATAGCCAATAGAATTCCTCCTAGCTAGCTATTTGAGCACCATTGAGACGCCCTAATGCATACTTGTTTTCAAAAACTTCATGCATGGTTCGTTCTTCTGTCAGATTATTTCACTTCGTGTTCGCATGCATTTGCTTTTCTTCCATACATACCATGGCCAGCCTGTGATGACTTGCGCGTTGCAAGATTTATGCCGACATGGTCTGACAAAAAAAGCACCTTCGTGATAATAAAATAATCGCAAGAGCTGAGGCTTTAAACTTGGCCATAATCAATTTTGCATTTTTCTGCGTTTTTTTTTTTCATTTCTGTATAAGTTGTACATGGACATAATTGAGAGTGCTTGCACGCAACTATGCTCCTTCTCTGCTTCTAGACTTTCCTATCATGAGCTGGAGGATTGTTGAGCACACTTTTTACCAAATGCATTTTTTTAATCATATTTGCTGCAGATAATAAAACTTGTATTGCATCTAACACTTTGGAAATTGGATCAAATAAAGTTTTTCGCAAAACCTTTTGCATTGTGCTGTCTCTGACGTGTGTTCCTTGTATTTTTTCCATAAGTTTGACCAAAGTTGAAGTGTGTCTTTCGACAAAGTTATAGCAATTTATATTTTAGAATGGATGAAGAGTTTTCTTCATATATTTTTTTCAGGTTTTCTTGAATTCATTGGGTTTTTTGGCCTCATGGTTTCTATTGGTTCACAATATTAATGTTATTCCTTAGAATAAAGTCATAAATGTTTGTTTGAAATTAAGAAGAGGGAAACCCAAAGAAAAACCCTACACAAATTAGTTTAATGGCATAATTCATTACTAAGAAAACAATTTTAATTGACAAGTATTTTCTAATAGGGAAATTTTTTTTCGAGTCCCCTCTAGAATAAGACGGAGGCCCACAGCTAGCCACCCCACTAAGCAAACATTGTCTCCTCCCCATTCTTTCAATAAATGACAATGTACTTTTCTCTCGGCTCTCTCTCCTCTCAGTCTCTATGCCTTCTCTCTTTTCTCTTGGTCTCTCTCAGTTCACTACCTCTGCCTTTTACAAGTCATTCCATGGAACTCATTGCTAGATCGATAAAAATAAAGAAAAATCAAATACTAAATAAAAAATACTAAATAATAAAATTATCGTGCATTTAGTTTTATGGTATGTTTTTCGATGTGGGGCCACCTTAGGTTGATCTTGCCATGTTAATTCGCAAATCGAACATCTTTGTCATTTTGAATCGTATTCAAAAAAATTTCATTTAATTTCCTTAAAATTTTAAGGTTAGAACACATGCTTTTAGTTTTAGGATCTGACTTTTGATATAGAACCCAAAAATAAATCTTGCAACGCTAATTGGCACCTCCAAGTCAACCTACACCAACTCAAACATCAATTACATCAACACCGGTCTAAATCTTTGATGGACCGTTATTACAAAATTACATCACAAGGAGAATGCGCTACCTAATTTATTTGCATTTCTATTGCTTAGGTTCACCAAAAGAGGATGACAAGAACACATAAGGTGATGAACACATAGAAGGATCAAACTCGAACCATACCAGCCCGATAGAACATTCTCAAAGAAATACTCATAACTTTTGAGCTTCCCAAAAGCTATGAAGTTCCATGAGGACAATTTGGAAATCTCTTGAAATCTAGTTTCCATTTTAATCAGTGCCGACCTATTTGGATACTTTATTATGATTGCCAACCTCTTGAAGTGCATACTGCTCCGAGGGTCCACGATCGCATGATGTCCAAGTTCCCATGCAAAAAATTATTGTTCCACAATATTTCGTGATGCATATTATACATGGTGTGAAAGCTTATCAAGTTAGCTTTCCAACGCATCCATCGGCGTGTCATTTAAGTTATCAAGCAGGATTTATTGCCAAAACACTAAAGACGCGCGACCAAGACGAACAACCATATGGGAACAACGGAAGCTCATTTCGAAGAGGCTCTTTCACATAGTCCGTCTTATGATTTTGATTTCGTGTTTCTACCTCTCTAGGAGGGCTACTCCTTGTATAAATACCTCATTGCTCCATAGCATTAGGAAGACTTTGATAATTGAAATACATAACCCCTTTGTTTAGTTCACTAGTAACTTAAATGATTTTGCGAGCACTTGCAAAATCCTTTCCGTGGCGGGCACTTTTTTTGCCCGTCACGGAAAATACTCCGCCATGTCCATCTTTTTTTTTACGTGGCGGGCCTTTTTTGCCCGATCACGGGGAAATTTTTTGCGTGGCGGGCATTTATAAGTAGCCCGTCACGGAAAATAGCTCTATTTTGCGTGACGGGCTGTTAGAAACGCCCGCAACGTAGAATCCCCCCAGGCCCATCGCCAAGCCCAAACTGACCTCCCTATCGGGCCTTATATAACAGGGGGACTTAGGGTTTTGAGCAGACCATTCACTCTCTCCCCATCTCTTTGCCTCTCCACATCCTCTCCCCATCTCGCGACCCGCCCCCTCTCGCCTTGAACCACCCGACGGCTGACCCCCTTCCTCCTCGCGACCCGTCCTCCTCGGCGGCCGGCGGCGGGCGGATTCGACGGATCCGTGCCCCCACCTCCCAGCGACATGCGGCGCCGGCGTTCCACGACAAGCGCGGGGGAGGCGGCACGGCGACTCGGCGGCGGGGGAGGCGGCGCGGCGACCCGGCAACCCGCGGCGGCCCCGCGGCGTCCGGCGGTCCCCACTCCCACGGGATCCGGCGGCGGCCGCGTCCCCTCCACGGATCCGCGGCGACATCCACCTGCGACGGATCCAGCGGCGGCGCCCTCTCATCGCCCACGGATCCGGCGGCCGGCGGCGGATCCAAAGATGGTGGAGCTCATGGCGGGCTTCGATGGCGGCCCGGCGGCGGATCCACCGAGGTGGTGGTCATGGCGAGCTTGATGGCGGTGGCCGCCACGGCGTGCGCTCGACGGCGACCTCGATCCACGCGGATCCGCGGCGGGCGGCGACCCGTCCACAGCGGATCCGGCAGCAACGGCCTCGATCCGCGGCGTATCCGGCGGCGGCCCTCGATTAGGGCGATCCGTGGCGGCGCAGTCCTCCGGCGCCCATCTCCTCCTCGGCCGACGGCGGGCGGCGGACCTCGGCGGAGCGCGGGTTCGTGGCGGCGCCTGCGATGCAACCCTAGATGGGCTCGACGGGCCTGTGATGGGCTCGACGGGCCTGTCTTGGGTTTTTTTTTTTTTTTTGATTAACCGTGGCGCGAGACGCGCCCGCCTCGCCCCGCCACGGTGTTCCTCACCTTTTCCGTGACCTTTGGTCACCGAGGCGCTCGCCCGCCACCAAAACTCTAAAATGCCCGCCAGCGATAAGCTTTTTCGGTACTAATGGTTGTGTGCTAATAAACCCTTTAGAGTGACATCTACCTCTTTGCTCTTGTGATTTCCTTCACGGGATTGGAGAAGTGGCGGCTTCATCAACTCCCACTTGGTGCTCCTACTTCCTTTAAGGTTCTCCTTATTTAATTGTAGGTTGTGTTGGTTGGTTTCTTGAGAGTGGTTGAGCGAACCCTCGATTCAGGTTGCCGGTTAAAGATGGTGGTTGGCTTATGGAATACTCATGCATCCATTCAAGCTGCGAGGATCAATCATGGACTGGTATCAGGAAGTAAAAGAAAAACACATACATCACATTGCTGCGGCTTGAAATTCTTGACCATGGATCGTCAACAAATGATGGAGAAATAAAAGAATAGTGTTCCATGAGAGCAACAAAGTCTAGATTTAATGTTGATGACTAGGAAACAGATATGACAAAATAATGCAGTAGATATTTTCAGACTCAGCACAGAAGCAGAGCTACAACACAAAAGAATCTGTGTGTTAATCACCACACTAGTGACTTGTGTATAATATAAATATAATGTTGGTCTTAGTTGAGAACTTTGTTTTGAATTAGGAATGCATGTGAGCATTCTGTATCGTGGTGTTTACTAATCACCATTTTGATCTTATAGTGGATGTTATGTGGACGAACCTCAACTACTGTTAAGGCTAAGATTGCTTGGCTGTCTCCTCCGGTCCTTGCTGTGTTGTGGTAAATGTAAATCCAGAGTCGTGCCCTTCGATCGAGCACCGAAGGACCTCAAATAGCACCGATGGGACCTCAGAATCTCAACAGCATTTCATCGGCAAGAATCACATAACCTTTGGTGTTTTTAATTTAAATGTGTTTGTACATTTCGATGATAACATTGATCTATTCGTGGAAAAATCTTTTGTTTTCATGATGTAACTCGAGCTTCTTTTTCACCGTTTAGCACCTAGGAAAATATAATAATAAAAGTATTGATCGGAGAAACCTAAGATCTTGTGTGGGGGCATCATTTGGGTGTACATGGTTGTAGAAAAGTGTCAAGCCATTTTGACATTGTGGGATTACACATGCTTCACAAAGGCACATGACCCCTTCCAACCATAACTACACACCTAGATTTCAGTAGCTTTGTTGGGTCATCTTCCTTCTAGTGTTGTTTCGACCTCAAACTTGTTCTGAGGCATGCACATGCCATGTGTGAAGGAGCCACAAAGTTTGAGATTTTTTGGATTAGGTTGGGTAATTTTTCAATTAAATTGAATTTCTACGCGACGCAACCAAGTAATTATAGGTTGAACTGGGTTGCCCATGAACAAAGCTAGAACGGGGCCAAAATTTTCCACATGATCTCATGTGCCCTAGGGGGCAAATCATGGTGTAGGTTGCCATTTCGATATTGTGGGATTATACATGCTAGTTCAATGTTACAATAATCAAATTGTACAAACACATTACAAAATAACCACCTCAAAAACACCCTTCTAGCACCTATACCCGAGGTGGTTTCAAGTACTACCCATTGCTTTCTCGGAAGTAGGGCGGATGTGGGACCTCTGTGAAGAACCAATGTCTCCCCGTGTCGCAGAGGCCCCGCATGAGTTGACCTACAAATGAGGGGGCTCATCTCGCTGAGGAAGCACAAGAATGCATGCTACTTGGCTCCTTTCCGTCTTCTAGAAGTCGATGCAACAATGGCTTCGCACGAGCATCACACCCGGTTTCTGTAAGCAATGTTGTGGCTTCATCTTCAAAAACACCCTTCTAGTACCTATTGTATATATATAAACTACAACCAACCATAGGAGGAACTAGGAGGTTATTTCATTAAGAGGAGAAATATAGTACCTGTTGTATACATTGTCTACCCATAATAAAATGTGTATGTCGAGGGCTTTCTCCCAAATAGAGGATTATATATATGGATAGAATAATAGGCAAATAACAGAGGAGATCGGTCGGCGCATGGTTGGCCATACATGCAACTCCATCGATTGCTCTCGGTGTAGGCTGTTTTTATAACCGTGAGCGGTAGTAGGTGGCAACAATGTCTAATAACCATGAGCGGTGGTTGGTGGCAAACAGTGTCTTAAAATCATGAGTGGTGGCAACAGTTTTTTTATTTTATCGGCTCGCCGTCGTTTAATAAGGTCTTAGATGGCTAGAGGGGGGGTGAATAGCCTATAAAAATTTCTACAAGCTCAAATTAACAAACCGATTAGTATAACAAAAGGCGTAAATGCAGTTTGCACTAGCTCTATTGTCTTGCAAGCCTTATAGTGACAATTCTAAATATACTCTATGATCTCTATGTCACTCAAGAGCTATGTCACTACTCTAACTAGTGAACAATCCTAAATATGGTTCTTAGGCTAGCAAGAACAACTAAACAAGCAAAAGATAGCTCTCTACACCAAGTAACCTAGGAATGTAATACTAGAGAGGTGATCTCGATATACCGACATGTAGAGGCAATGAACCAATCACCAAGGAGACAAGAGACACGTCGATGTGTTGACCCGGAGTTCACTTGTACACCAACAAGCTAGTCTCCGGTTTGTGCCGGCCAACACAAGGATGGTGCTTGAGCTAGGCAAAGTGCACTTGCTAGCTCAAGCCACCACTCACAAGTGAGGTACCCAAGACACGAGCAATGTATTCTTTGCAATTTGTCTTCCCGACGAGGATTGCGTATTCCTCTTACAAATCACCGAAGGTGGCCAAGAACAATCACCTTCTCTTGCCAACGCCTCCACCAAAACATCAAGCCGGCTAGGAGCGGTGTCTCCAAGAGCAAAAGGAAACCAACCGGCTCACAACGATCCACGAGTGCCTCTAGATGCAAGAACTCGATGCAAATGCACTTGGATCACCTCTTCTCTCAAGAATGAAGCTCACAAGCAAGAATGAGAGAAGAGAGGGCTTGTTGCTCAGCTGTAGGATGTTAGGAGTGATTCAAATGACCAAGAGAGAGAGAGAGAGCACAAGCGGCCAAAGGGGTATAAATAGGCCCCAACACGAAATGGAGCCGTTGGGAGGAAATATGCATTTCTGCGCCGCTGGCCGGACGCTCCGACCGGACTCGCCAGTGAGTCCGGTCGATGAGTCCGGTCGAAACGGACAAGCCTTGACCGCCCCTCGCTGAACACTGCAATGCGTGCGTCGGTCGTGGACCGGACTCTCCAAAGTCGGCGTCCGGTCGATCCAAAATTCCGGACCAAAAACATGCTTCTTGGAACCGACCGGATCTGTCGGCCGGACCGGCCCGATTCGGACCTCTGCGCGTCGGTCATGCGCGTCCGTCCGTGGTCCGGCCGACTACGAGCTACAATTTCCATCGTTGTGTTGTCGTTTCCTTCGCCTTTGCTCCAAACCATCTTCCGTCACTTGATTCTTTTTGCCAACACGTCGAAGAACACCTCAAGCACTTGTGTTAGCATTTTGAAAACCATTTTCATCAAGTACGGAGTTAGCTCTCTAGGTTAGAATGCATGCATATGAATTTTTGAACCTAGAGGCACATGAGGACCGATGTGTACGATAAGTTTCCCTCTTTATAGTACGGCTTATCGATCCTATAATCACTCACACCCTCTATGGTGTCTTGAGTGCAAAATCAAAAGGCCCTATGGTTATACCTTTGCCTTGAGCCCATTTGATCCTCAAACAACTCCAAGTTGGACACTTGATCATCTTTTGGATCACCTCAATCCATCCTCCATGATCACCATGCTCCAAGCTTGGCATGACCAATCTCCAATCTAGTCAAACACTTAGCATCGAGAGATTAGTCCTTAGGTGTCACTAATTATCCAAAACCAAACTAGAGATCTTCAGCTTCTACCCGGCAGTGAACCTTACTAGAACACTGCTGGTGCTAATGCACAGCCGATAGTGCTTACCTATAGATATGGGCGCGCGGGGTGAAATTTTCCCAGGTCATTTGAACCCGCGCCATTCGTTCCAGCCTCAACGATATATATTGGCTGGCGCGGGGTGAAATTTTCCAAGTCATTTCAACCACTCGCCATTCGATTCCCCATCATCGTCGCCGACGGAGCAGCACCACCACCCACGCCGCAGTCGTCCGCTGCCCCCGCCACTCTCTTCTTCTTCTCCGATGTCCCAAACACCACGCTGGCGTCCTGTTCCCATCCAATATGAGAACTAATTAGACCTTTAGTTGTTCGAGATTTGCCTATGAGAATGAAAACTAATTCGTCGTTGTCCTCGCCTTGCTCGCCCGCTTGGTCTTCCTCCCTCCGAGGAGGAATTTGCCGCCACACGCACCGCCGTCCATAGCCTCACATTGTCCTCCTCTTCAAAGCCCAACGCCGTACCTGTCGCGACCTCGTCCTCCTCGATTCCGCCGGAGCAACGGCCCTTCCGTGCCCTCTACTTCCTTCTTCGACACCTGCATCTAGCACCGCCGAGACAAGATAGGGAGCGCCATTGCACCGCACGGAAGCTCTCGGTGAGTGCGCGTCGGTCCACGCCTTTGAGGTGTCTGTTGAAATGCCCGTGTTGATAACTCCAAACTGTTATTTCCCTTTTCTATTTAGATTTTGGTTTCAAACTGTTCAGGATTGTTATATAGTAGCAAATGTTTTTTTGGTCTATAGTGAACAAATTAGATTATAACATTATGGTCATTTACAACTTGAATGAAGAAATACTAGTGCTTTCGAAGTGTGATTGAAGTGAGATAAATGTTGAAATTAATGAGTTTATGGTGTTCAAAATCCAGTTTGGATATTGAAATATATAAGCCTTGAACTTTTCTTACTGTACAACATTTCTAAATGACATAACATTGACATCCTAATTTAGTTACATGTATAGGAAACCATGGCATGGTATGTGTTGACACTGTTATGGCATAATATTACTAGCCAACTAAACATGAAATAAGGGCTTAAAATGAATATCAACATAAGTCTAGGGGTCCAACTGACATATTTCTATGAGTTTTGGTATTTCATGACTTTGCAGGGACTAAATAGATAAAAGTAGATAAGAGCAGTGAAAAGCCCAAAAGTTTACATCCCATACGATGACAAGACTTGACCGTGAGGCAACTCAATCCGAAAAGTGGACTAAAACATTCTAGAAGACACCAAAAGACACCAGGAGGAAGGAGAACACACCAAGACACAGAGTCCTGGCGGTCGCCCTCCCTGTTCCTGGCGACCGCCAGATGGGTCCCACCTGTCATCCTCTCATTTCTATGGCGGTTTACCACCGACATTAAGGTTGCATCTACGCCGTTGCTCAAGGTCGGTTTGATCCAAGGGTTCCTATTCATCGCCAAGGGCTATATAAGCAGACCACCTGATCCCAGGGTGAAACCCTAAATTCATTCAACTCAATACTAACCAGGCTGAGGCCCTAACCTCTCCTCTCTAGTTCCAGATCTAGACTAGAACACCATGTAGAACTAGAAGCCCTAGAGTGAGTTGAAGAGCAAAGCATCAAGTTGAGAGATTAGATCTGTAGTACCCCAAGAGAGTGACTAGATCTAGTCTTGAGAGCCAAAGAGTCGGTGGAGGAGAAGAAGGAGAAGCACCGGACCTGTCGGTGACTCCTCTACGCTTGTACCTCCGGGATCAAAGGCCTCGTGGCGCCTGATCCTGAGACTTCTATGGTGGATCAACTTCTTATTTAAGTAAGTAAATATTCTTATTGTTCTTATTGTTCACAACACTTGTTTGAGTACTTTAATCTATAGGACCCTATAGATTAGAGGAGTAGCTTAGGTTTAGGCGTGGTGCTTAGACCGAGGTTGCTTGTGAATTCACCCTACATTCCGGGTCGTGTGGTAGATCGCGGGAGTGACAGTCCTGTTGAGTCCTTTGGAGTCCACCCCCTAAATGATAGGCCAAGCAGGACCATGTTGCTAGAGGATTACATGTTTTGCCCCTGTTTTCCTTTGAGTACGTCTCCCTAAGACAATACCAACATAGCTTACAAGGATAAGAACTAGACAACCGTAGGAATCTCCTTACCTCTTTATCCTCTCAAGTCCTTGATTCTTTGCTTTCAGGGGATTAGTTATATGCCTCAGTTATCCTCACACCATCCTCCCTGTGGATTCGATATTAAAACCCTCTCCCGGGTGAAGTGCTCACCGGTATCCATTCGCTTGCGGATTATACAAATTATAAATATTTCTATAGGCTTAACAAATACCAATAGTATGTAGTGCATGTTGGCCACGTGTGAAGATCTCTAGATTGGTTTTGGCTAATTAGTGACATCCTAGGACTAATCTCTCTATGCTAAGTGTTTGATTTAGTTGGAGATTGGTCAAGCCAAGGTTGGTGCATGGTGGTCATGGTGGATGGGTCGAGGTGATCCAATTGATGATAAAGTGCACGACTTGGCAAGTTTTGAGGATCAAAATGGGCTCAAGGCAAAGGTATATCCATAGGGCCATTTTAATTTCACACTCAAGACACCATAGAGGGTGTGAGTGATTATAGGATTGATAAGCCGTACTATAAAGAGGGGAAAACTATCGTACATATCGGTCCTCATGTGCCTCTAGGTTCAAAATAATTTTCATGCATTCTAACCTAGAGAGCTAACTCCGTACTTGATGGAAAATGTTTTCAAAATGCTAACATATGGTGTCGAGGAGTTCTTCGATGTGTGGGCAACAAGAATCAAGTGACGGAAGTCGGTTTGGAGCAAAGGCGAAGGAACGGCAACACAACGATGGATTTTCGCGGCTCGGATGGCGACCGGACTCACCGACCGGAAGCACGAAGAATCGACCGGGCCTTGCCGGTGGGTGAGTCCGCGAGAGAGCATGTTTTTCGGGGTCTCGCCGAGGACCGACCCGGACGCGAACGGACGCGCGACCGGACGCACAAACCCTGTGGACGGACGCGCACTCGGGAGGCTCGCCAGGTCGACTTGTCGGTTTGCCAGATGGACTCATCGACCGGACTCATCTGGTGAGTCGGTCGGCCCGCTGTCGATCGGGCTGATTTGAGCGTGTTTTCCCCCCCAACGGCCACATTTCGTGATGGATGCTATATATACACGTTTGGCCGGCTTTGGGAGGTCTCTTGGTCATTTGAAATCATTCCTAACACCTCTAGAGCTGAGCACACTCCCTCCTCCTCACTCCTCTTGCTTGTGAGCATCATTCTAGTGAGTTGAGGTGATTCAAGTGCACCTTGCTTTGATCTTTACATCTAGTGGCACTTGGGGATCGTTGTGAGCCGGTGGTTTTCTTGTTGCTTTTGGAGAGCACCACTCCTAGCCGGCTTGGTGATTGGTGGAGGCATTGGCAAGAGAAGGTGAATGTTCTTGGCCACCTCCGGTGATTTGTGAGAGGATCATGCACTCCTCGTCGGGAAGACAAAGTCCAAGTAATATATTGCTCGTGTCTTGGGTACCTCTCATTTGCATTGGGTGCAAGTAGCCTAAAGGCATTTGGCTAGGAGTGAGCTCCACCTTGCCCCACACGTGAGAAGGTCGGCACAACGGAGACTAGCTTGAGGGTGCTCAAGTGAACTTCGGGTTAAATCTCGTGTCTCCATTTGTCTCTCGGTGATTGGCTTCAATTTGGTTATCTCATCATATCATCCTTGGTGATTGGATTGACTAGCTTCGACATTGTGGTATATCACCTCTACACTCTTGCATTACTTTCATATATATTGTGCTAGTGTAGTTTGAGTAGACTTGCTTAGTTGTTAGAGTAATTAGCTTGTTCTCTTAGAGGTAAAGTAGTGACTTAGCCCTTGTGTGTGAATTAGAGACTATAGCAACTAGAATTGACACTAGGAGGCTTGCCGACAAGTAGAGCTAGAGCAAACGCTTTTACGCTTTGTTATTTACTAACAAGTTGTTCTAGTGCTTTTGTAGAAATTTTATTAGGCTATTCACCCCCCTCTAGCCATTTAGGACCTTTCAAGTGGTATCAGAGCCGTGGTCACCATTTTAGCAAGGAGTAACACCCTTGATTGCAAGATATGGCTACTATAGTGTTCAACCATGTTGGGGAAAGCCACCTCACTTTGATGGTGAGAGTTCTTTTGATCATTGGAAGAGAAAGATGACTATGTACCTTGGATCAATACATGAGAGAGTATTGGAGGTGACGGAGAATGACTATGTCATCCTTGATCCCAAGCAAGCTCACCGATGAGGATAGAGCAATCGGACTTTAATCGAATGGCACTCAACACCATATACAATGCCATCGATGCAAAAGATATTTGAGGGCATCAAGGACTTGGACCGTGCAAGTGAAGTATGGACAAGATTGAGTGAGACATATGAAGGTACCAAGGTTGTCAAGAGTGCCAAGCTATATGGCCTCAAGAGTGAGTTTGAGACTTTCAAGATGAAGGATGGTGAAACAATACTTGAGATGTTTCGTCGGCTACAAGTGATTGTCAATGATCTCAAGACACTAGGCTACAAGACACAAGATCAAGACTTTTGTCACAAGTTCTTGATTAGCCTACCTTCAAGATTCAAGATGTTGATCCTCATGCTACAAAGAGATGGGCTTGACACAAAGAAGCCAAATGATTTGCTTGGAGAGGTATTGACATTTGACAAGTATGATCATGATGTGGACGCCAAGGAAAAGAAGGAAGACAAGAAGGTAGAGGAGAAGAAGGTCGTTGCATTCAAGGCATCTTCCTCTACATGCAAGGGCAAGGCAAAAGCTCAAGAAGAAGAATGTGATGAAACCGGCCTAGAAGAGGTTGATGAAGCTCTTGCCTTGGTTGTGAGGAAATTTGGCACCATGCTCAAGTACAAGAGAAGATTTGGGAACTACAAGAAGAAGGACACTCCCAAGGGCAATGAAGATAATAGGCTATGTTGGAAGTGTGATAGTCCCGATCATCTGTTTGAGGAATGTCCTCATAGGAAGGACAAGAAGACCAACAAGGATCATAGAAGGGGCAAGAACAAGGCTACCTTCAAGAAGGGCAAAGATGGTGCATTTGTTGTGACTTGGGATAGTGATGAGTCCGAAGAAGAAGAAGAGGGCAAGGCAATGATGGCATTGGTTGATCAAGACAAGCCTTCCCTATTTGACTCATCCTCCGGTTCATGCTTCATGGCTAAGGCCACTAAGGTATATGATGATGATGAACCATACCTTAATGAAGTAAAATATGATAGTGAGATTGAATATGATGAATCAAATGAACCCACTAAAGATGAGATGTTTGAGGCAATGGAGCAAGCCAACATTGTTCTCATAGCTAAGGCTAAGGAATGTAAGGCCTTAGAAAAGAGAGTTGCCTCTCTTGAAAAGAGCCTTAAGGAGCAAGAAGCCTCTTATGAGTGTCTAAAGGAAGACCATGAGGAGCTTCAACTTGTTCACACAAAGCTTGAAAAAGCTCATTCCTTGCTAGTAGCTATGTGTGACAAGGTTGTCTTGGTCTCCAAGATGGATGTTGGTTCAACATGTGACATTATAGATGAACCATTTGTGGTTGATGTTGAAGAACCAAACATACCATCCACATCCACATCAACCCACTCTACCTCCACTAGTAGTGATGAAAAGATTTTAGATTCATCATTATTAGTTGAGAATGAGACTCTCAAGAGAGAGGTGGATGAGCTCACCCACGCCTTGGGTAAGGCATATGGTGGGGATGTCAAGTTGCTTAAGTGCTTGGGTAGCCAAAGATTTTCCCTTAACAAGGAAGGTCTAGGGTATATCCCCAAGAAAAGCAAGAAGGCCTTTGTGACTCCAAAGCCTAGCTTTGTGAAGAGCAACGGTTCCTATTTCTATAGATGCAAGCAAGTTGGGCATCAAGAGCAAGAATGTGCTAAAAAGAACACCAACAAGAAAGCAAACAAAGTGCATTCAATTTGTTTTGATTCATGTTATTTGCTTACCAAGAGGGAGAATGGTGTTAAGGCAAAGTTCATTGGTACACCAATTGTGGGACCAAAGAAGAAGTCCATTTGGGTGCCAAAGTCTTTGGTAACTAACCTCCAAGGACCCAAGCAAAGATGGGTACCTAAATCTCATTGATTTGATTTGTAGGTGGACTACAAGGCCAGAGGGAGGCATTGGATTCTTGATAGTGGGTGCACTCAACACATGACCGGTGATGCTAGAATGTTCAACTCTTTTGATACAAGGTCAAGTGGTGGTGGTATTACATTTGGTGATAATAGTAGAGGCAAGGTCAAACGACATGGCAAGATTGCAATCACCAATGACTTGAGTATATCCAATGTGGCACTTGTTGACAAGGTGAACTACAACTTGCTCTCAATAGCACAATTATGTGACCTTGGGTTCAAATGCATATTTGGGGTCAATGATATTGAGGTTGTTAGTGTCAATGATGCAAAGTTGATATTCAAAGGCTTTAGGCATGACAATCTATATCTAGTTGATTTTGGCACATGTGAAGCAAAATTGAGTACATGCTTGCTCTCCAAATCAAGCATGGGTTGGCTATGGCATAGAAGGCTAGGACATGTTGGCATGAAGCAATTGGACAAGCTTGTGAAGCACAACTTAGTGAGAGGCTTGGATGGAGTTGAGTTTGAAAAGGACAAATTATGTAGTGCATGTCAAGCTGGGAAGCAAGTGGGCAACACTCATCCTAAGAAGAATTTCATGAGCACTTGCAAGCCATTTGAGTTGATGCATATGGATTTATTTGGACCAACCACATACACTAGCATTGGTGGCAATAAGTATGGATTTGTGATTGTGGATGATTTCACTAGATATACTTGGGTATTCTTTCTCAATGACAAGAGTGACACATATTCCATCTTCAAGATATTTCTCAAGCAAGTGTGCAATGAATATGATGTTACCATCAAGAAAGTGAGAAGTGACAATGGTAGTGAATTCAAGAATACAAGAATTGAAGAGCTATGCAATGACTATGGCATTAAGCATGAATTCTCACCTACATACACACCACAATCAAATGGCCTAGTTGAGAGGAAGAATAGGACTCTCATGGATATGGCAAGGTCAATGCTTAGTGAATATGATGTGAATCAATCATTTTGGGCCGAAGCTATCAACACCGCATGCTACTACATCAACCGATTGTATTGTCATTCAATGATGGGCATGACACCCTATGAGCTATTGATTGGAAGAAAGCCAAGCATTGCTTACTTTAGAGTCTTTGGTTGTAAATGCTACATATTGAAGAAAGGCACTAGATTGGGCAAGTTTGACAAGAAATGTGATGAGGGATTCTTGCTTGGTTATTCCACTACAAGCAAAGCATATAGAGTGTGGAATAGCACTAGGGGTCAACTTGAGGAAGTGCATGATGTTGAGTTTGATGAAACCAATGGATCTCAAGATGAAGAAGAAAATCTCAATGATGTTGGTGGAACTCAATTGGTAGATGCAATGAATAGCATGAACATTGGGCACATCAAGCCAACTCAAGTGATTGATGTTAGTACATCATCTCAAGTGCAAGGCACATCAAGTGATCAACCAAGTTCAAGCAATCAACTACTAATACTGCAAAATTCAAGTGTTGCTAGAGATCACCCAATTGATCAAATTGTTGGTGACATTGCTAGTGGAGTACAAACAAGAGGGAAGACTTGCGGCATTTTGTGAGCACTTTGTATTTATGTCACAAGAAGAGCCGGAGAAGATTGATGATGCCATGAAAGATGAAGAATGGGTATTGGCAATGCAAGAGGAGCTTAATAACTTTGAAAGAAATGAAGTATGGGAGTTGGTGGAAAGGCCAACCAACTACAATGTCATTGGAACCAAGTGGGTGTTCAAGAACAAGCAAGATCAAGATGGCATTGTGGTTAGAAACAAAGCAAGACTAGTTGCACAAGGTTACACTCAAGTTGAAGGTCTTGACTTTGGTGAAACATATGCTCCCGTGGCAAGACTAGAGGCAATTAGAATTCTATTAGCCTATGCATGTGCCCATGACATCAAGCTATACCAAATGGATGTGAAGAGTGCATTTCTCAATGGATTCATCAATGAGCTTGTATATGTTGAGCAACCTCCCGGTTTTTGAAGACTATCACAAGCCAAATCATGTTTACAAGTTGAAGAAGGCATTGTATGGCTTGAAGCAAGCACCTAGAGCATGGTATGAGAGGTTGAGAGACTTCTTACTCAAGAAAGGCTTCAAGATGGGGAAGGGCGACACTACTCTCTTCACCAAGAAGATTGGCAAGGATTTGTTCATCTTGTAAATATATGTGGATGATATCATATTTGGATCAACAAATCAAGACTATTGTGAAGACTTTGCTAAAATGATGGCCAAAGAATTTGAAATGTCTATGCTTTGAGAGCTCACATACTTTCTTGGACTTCAAATCAAGCAACTCAAGAATGGCACATTCATTAGCCAAGGAAAATACATAAGAGACATGATCAAGAAGTTTGACATGCAAGATGCAAAGGGCATAACCACACCAATGGGTACAAGTGGCACCCTAGATCAAGACCTTAAAGGCAACATGGTTGATCAAAAGCTATTTCGGTCATTGATTGGAAGCCTACTATATGTGACCGCATCAAGACCGGATGTCATGTTTAGTGTATGTTTGTGTGCAAGATTTCAAGCCTCACCAAGAGAGAGTCATTACAAGGCCGTAAAGAGAATATTGAGGTACTTGAAACATACACAAGATGTTGGCTTATGGTATCCTAAGGGGTCTAGCTTTGAGCTTGTTGGATATTCGGACTCCGACTATGGTGGTTGCAAGATCAACAGAAGAAGCACTAGTGGGACTTGTCAATTCTTTGGAAGATCTCTTGTGTCATGGTCCTCAAAGAAGCAAACAAGTGTGACACTCTCTACCGCTGAAGCCGAATATGTTAGTGCGGGGAGTTGTTGTTGCCAACTACTTTGGATGAGGTCCACATTGAAGGATTATGGTTTTGACTTCAACAAAGTACCCTTGTATTGTGACAGTAAGAGTGCTTGGAAGATGACTCAAAATCCGGTGCAACATACAAGAACCAAGCACATTGATATAAGGCACCATTTCATTAGAGAGCATCAACAACAAGGAGATATTGCAATCCATCCAATTGGTACCGAAGATCAACTTGCCGATATCTTTTCCAAGCCACTTGATGAGAAGAGATTTTGCAAGCTTAGAAATGAATTGAACATTCTTGACTTCTCCAATATGAGTTGAATGCACCCCACATATGTGACATGCCTCTTCACCGATCCAAAGCAAAGGTGAAATTGTTTGACATGTCATCATGATATCTAAGGACTTATTAGAACATATAGACATACAACTTGTTCCTTAGGTTGCATTCATGGAAAAGCAATGAATTTTAATGTATGTATGCCATCACTATTGTTTTATATGCTTGATTGATCTAGTGATGACATATGACATGCTTGTGGGCTTGCAATCTCAAGTGTTGAATTTGGATATATTGTCAAATATGTGGTTCAACATAGACATGATACCCCCTATTGAGGTGTGAAGAAGCTTGTCTTTGGTTCAAACCGAATTACATGTATGGCAAGCTATCCAAATTTGGCCAAATTTGAAAACTAATGTTTCCAATATCAAAAGAATCCAATCAATCCTTTTATGTCAATTGTTGATAAAGGGGGAGAGATTAGTGCATAAAGATTAGAAGGGGATCAAAATTTTTTGAAAGCACACAAGTAGGGGAGCAAGCTCATAAGCCCTTTGTTGCATTTGTTCGTGCACTAACATATGACTTGCTCTTGCACATGTATTTAAATTCCATATATACATGCTTGTGTGGTGTATGCTAGTGGTACCTTGATTGATGATTAATCAACTAGCATGTTTAAGTGGTAACTAGATGTTTTTGATTTTCGCTCTAAATTCAAGTACCTATGCTTATAATATGATCTCACGAGGTACTTTGAGTTTTTGATGTAATATCTAGTTATCCATGATGCTAGTATGGTGAGAAAGGCGCAACTTCGATTGGTATCACGCTTCAAAGGTCCATTCTTTCACCATAGCATCATTTTGGTAACATGGCTCACTCCCTAATTTCAATATTCATACATGTATGCAAAGCCTATACCAAACTCTAGGCATACATGTAGGGGGAGCTCATGCTACCAAAACCGAACTTATGATGATTGTCCAATCCTATGATTGTAAGCAAAATGCTTGAACAACCATGATAGGTTCAAAAACCCTTAATCATAAAATCTTTATGCGGGTTGTCACCAATTACTAAAAAGAGGGAGATTGAAGATCTCTAGATTGGTTTTGGCTAATTAGTGACATCCTAGGACTAATCTCTCTATGCGAAGTGTTTGATTTAGTTGGAGATTGGTCAAGCCAAGGTTTGTGCACGGTGGTCATGGTGGATGGGTCGAGGTGATCCAATTGATGATCAAATGCACGACTTGGTGAGTTTCGAGGATCAAAATGGGCTCAAGGCAAAGGCATATCTATGTTAACACCAAAATTTGGTAAGGCATGAATGGCGGATCAAAGACATGATCATTCGGTAAGAAGTCATTCACCGGGCGGTGCGGCAATCATGGTACTGGCGTGGCATTCGAAGAAGCCGTTATTCGACTAAGGAGCCCGAGTCCGAGGAAGAGTTGAGCACGAGATGGTTCGGCAGATGTGAAGCTTCAAGAGGAATATCGGGATGAGGGCCCATGTCACGTGCAATCTTACGACTCGAGAAGACTTGAGGACAATGTATCTAAGCTAGATATTTTCGTTATGTCTATTCATGATTAGTTAGGACTCGTCAAAGCCCGTGGTATAAATATGAAACCCCGCAAACTGTAAACAAATCTACCAAATCAATACAACAAACCCGGCTCCGTGCCACCCTTCGAAGTCCGGCCGTGTCGCCGATCTCTACCGAGAGGAATCATCGACCCGCCGACCCGTAGTATGCGGCAACCTTGCACCATGTCTAGTATCGTCAGCGGATTTAGATTATTGCAAGTAGTCTTGTTCACGCTTAGTATCGTCGCGGATTTAAGCTATCGGGGGCAAGATGGTTCTTTGTCGATCATGAGCCATCCGGTGGGCTAAGGTCCGGCTTAGAGCTAGTTATCGGCTTCATTAGATCGGCAAATCTAATGAATTCATTAAGTTACCAAGTGGTGCATGCTTCTTATTTATTTATTTATTTAATTAATTATGATTGCACACACTTTTGCCCAATTTAGATTGATGTGGCTCGGCTTTATCTTATGTTAGATCTAGATGTCATCAATTCTTCTAATGTTCATCATTAGCTTGTCATTAGATCTATCTGTTCTTTTCGTAAAGCCGAGCCTAGATCAATCTAGGTTGTCACGTGTTCTTGAGGTTCTTGCGCGTTTAGTCATGAGTCGCGGGCGGCAGGCTAAGGTTTTGTGTGTGAGTTCCTTCTTCATGGACCTGGTCGCAAGCTTGCCGAATATAGTTATGTGTTTACTTTCGTATCTTGCATGTATGAGTCTACCTATCGTTAGAGTCTAGTCTGACAAGCCGTATCATGCGGTGGATTAGCTTGTTGCAGTGTATCATGTGGTGGATAGCTGTTAGGGACGAAGAGGGTTTAGAACGGTTAAAGTCGGCAAGCCGTATCATCGCGGTGGATTAGCTTGTTGCAATGTATCATGCGGTGGATTGCTGTTAGGGACTGATCGGGATAAATCTCTGTCTTTGCTTTAGATTAGGTTTGCATATGTATTTTACTTGTCTATGCATACGCGCTTCAACGAGTAATGAGTATTTATAGATCATTTTAGATGTATGCGTGCTTTTAGCTTGTCATGGTTAGATTGTATCATGCGGTGGATTGATCTAGTTGTGGTAAGTGGTTTAGATCTATAGCAAGTGGTATCATGCGGTGGATTAGCTTGCAAGGGTTTAAGCTCGACGGGTTTAGGAAGGCTAGGCGTGCGGCGAGACTAGTTGGATGAAACCTATGCATGTGTTATTTAGATTAGGTTTATATTTATGAGTTATCTGTTTTTGTTCCATGTTGTCATTTAATTCGATCCATGCTATATAGCTTTATGATGTCATACCATGATGATCGATTTTACTTGTTCAAACATGTCTTCTATGATCATTCGGCAACTGTTATTACATTACATCTTTATACATGCTTACGAATGCATTCATTATCTGTTGACGAGATAGCTCTCATAGCTATATGTCTTTACATCTGGCCTTAGAGCCATACATGAGGAACTGTCTTGGTCCGACTAGGCATGTTCGGATCTCACGTTTACCTCCTTGTCAATTAACAGGTCAAATTGATCGGCACGCTTCGATTCAAGACACTTTCGGGCAGCGAGTAAAGCCGATTATTTCGGCTTGTCGGTGTGTGCTGCAAGTAGAGTCGAGGTTTTTTGTGCCTACACACTTTTTTGGCACGCCCAAAGGGGACAACTCAAGGTTAAGACAAGATGCCTGAAGAAGTCAACAAAAATGTCATTCAGGTTCCGGTTGAGTGACACGCCAATCGACACGAAACCATGGTGAGAGATATGTGTGACGCCGGCGCAAGAAAAGTGCATGTCATGCTTCTCCAAGAACAAGAGCGGTGCAATCATCCAGAAAGACAGATCTTCCCAAGATTGTGATGCCCGGTGATAAGGAATATGCTCGGCAGGTTTTCGATACGAGAGCAGCGGGGGAGAAGGGAGATGAAGAGCCGACTCTCGAAGAAATTGGGTCGGATGGAAAGAGATTGTTGGTGCCGTTGGGAGAGCAATGACTAATCACAACACGGTGTTCTTCAATACTTTTCGTGATATCATGAAGGGCAGCTTTGGACCCGAGTTTGATCAAGACTTTGCGTAACGGCTTGGTGAGCTTTGGGGCCTAGATACATACATGTGCCAAAGCCACCACCAAAGAAGGGAGCTACAAATCGAGGAATGCGGAGGAGAGAACAAGACACCGAGAGAAGCCAAAGGAATCAGGAGCCAAAACACATGGAGAAGCGGTGTTTGGTGCACAGGAATCCTCCAAAGATACAATACTTATTCAATAGCTCCAATGGCCGTGGGTTGCGAGAGAAATCCCTTTGACCCCACGGGTTATCTGAGTTCACCGACTATTCCACCATTCATGCTATGCCAAATCACGGATATAGGCATTTGGGCCGATCGGGACAATTCCATGGCTCTCAGGACTCAAATGTGGATATACTCCCTAGCGAGGATGGCGATATGATGCAACACCGGTTTGGGATTAAGCCTAAGAATCGGCCCTATGTGTATCGGTCACCCTATCGATTGGTACAACAGAGTGGCGCTTCCTTCTAGATTGAAGTCTCCAACCGACTTGACCAAGTTCTCGGACAAGATGACACCTCTACTACCGAACACGTCGGTCGGTATCGATCCGATTGGGAGAGCACGCCAATGATGAAGCGTGGAGGATTCGCTTCTTCCCATCATCCCTTACAGGTCCGGCTTTCACATGGTTTGCCACGTTGCCGGCCAATTCTATTGGAACATGGTCTGAGCTAGAAGACAAATTCCATTCATACTTCTACGATGGTTCCAATGAGAAAGAACTCGTTGACTTGATGGGGTTGACACGAAGTATAATGAGTCACCACAAGAGTTCTTACGCGAGGTTCAGGAGAAACAAAGAATTCATGCTACTCTCACGAATTTGCGGACCATCGATTCTTCATTTGTAGCCATTCGGGGTATGCATCCACCATCGAGGGGAAAAGCTAGCCCGGCATGGAGTTTGGCGACCTTGGACAACTCTCAAAGGCGCTTTGTCACTCATGGGCAATCAGTTCGAGCATCAAGAAGGACACCGATTTCAGAAAGGGGGCAATGTGTCTTATCGGGCATATCACCACTTTCCCGGAAGGAGGAGAAGATGAAGATGATGGCCAAGAAGAGGTGGCGGTTTGCCGATTAAGCTTGGGGTAAGGAGCCCGTCCAGGTTAATCAGTATTTGGATGAAGACACTCAAGGGGCATATGACTTCGACGTCTCCAAGTCGGACAAGCTCTTTGAGTTCTTGGTCAAGGAAGGGCGTATCAAGCTACCGTGAGAATCATTCTATGAGGCGTCAGATTGGGTCAAGATCGGGAAATATTGTGGCTTCCATGACATGATCACTCACAATATCAATGACCGCCGAATCTTCAGCAAAGAGAGGAAGAGGGCTATACTGGCGGGGGTCTCCTCAAGTTCAACAACAACATGAAGGTGGACAAGGAGCCCTTCCCAGCAGAGCATGGTCGCTTTTGATACATGCATGGTTTTACGCCGGCGATCCTAAGGGCAAAGGCCCAATGAAAGTGCCGACGACCCGAGAGGGCAAAGCAAAGTGGTTGGTTGACTCTAGTCGGCAAAGTGTCCGATGTAGAGCTCAGGAGTGTCGTGTTCGGTTTCCAAATAGCCGAGCAGAAAAAAGGAGAAACCTCCAAACCAAGGGGTGACATCTCGTGATTCTTGAACAAATGGCAAAGACGGCAAGAAAAGCAACATCGTAGAGATCGGCTGACTACGTAAGAACAAATGGAGGTATGAAGAGGAGATGTATCACCGAGAACGAGGAGGAGTACATGAAAGAACGAGAGGAGTCTCATTGGGACTGTCCTTTCTTTAGACATTGGGAATAAAATTATCGTCCTTTCTCACGGAAGTCGCCTACTAGGAATAAGCGCCACGAATGCGATGAGCAATACCATGGGTACAGACAGTATCGAGTCAACCGCCATCCCATCCAAGAAAGACGGGGCACGCTTCCCGAGGATGATCGGCGCTTAAAAAAATGACGGTAACCAAGCGCAAATTAAACACCGTCAACACAACACCAAAACAACCTAGAAATAGGGATTTCAACTAACATATTCCAAAGTTTTGGTGTTTATTTGGACTTTGCGGTACCAACTCAAGAATAACCACTTTGGGCCAAAAATACAAAAAAAAAAATAAAAACCAACAAATAGAAAAAGGCCCAAAGAAGCAAATGGCAAGCCCAAACAAGAATCGGGACAAAACGTCAAAACGAGGCGAGGCCAAGACCACGACGACTTTTTCACAGCAAAGGAGGCCCGGCTGCCGAAGTCGAGAAGTAGGCCGGCCCAAAGGGCGCGCGCACCACTGGTGCAGCCGCACCGCTGCGAGGCGGTTCGAGCCCAGCGCCGGGGAGGCGGTTTGTTACCTTCCATCGAAGCACTACCGACGTTGGATGGTCGGTTTGGCAGATTTGAAAGGTGTTCCTAGGTCGGTTTTGGTGTTTTTAGCACTTAGGCCCCTCCCCCTTGTGTATAAATAGCTCTCTCTTTCACCTCTCTCAACAACAATTCCAAGGAGAAACCAGTCCACTTGTGCAAGAGAGTAGAATTAGTTCTTCTTCTTCTACTACTTCTTCTTCTTCTAAATTCTAGAGAGTGAGAGAGGGAAAAGCTAGAAAGAAGCTTTGTTCTTTCTACCCGAGTTGCCGGTTAAGCCCCTCGGTGTTCAGCGGTTCCTAGGAGGATGGAGTCTTGGGACTTGTGGTACCCCTGCGCTTGTACCTCTGCAAGCTACTTACACTTTGGTAAGAAGTCTTGTGATTATCTTGAAGCTATTTAATTTCCTCGTATATTTCTTAGCATTTGTAGACTTGCGGGATTGGTAGATTGTCTCGATTAAGAGCGTTAGTTCTTGGTGAAGGAACTCTTTGACCGGGAACCTTGGCCAACATCAAGAAGCGTGACCAATAGTGCAAGCGTGGTGTTTGGACTAGCGTTCACCTACCTTTTTGCGAAGCATCCCACGGTTGAGGGGTAGGCGGCCGGGTCGTGACAAGCCTTGACCGCCCCTTGAAATCCCCATGTTCGATTTTGTGGACGTAGAGCTAATTGCCGGAAGCTGCCTAGTTGGGCGTCGGCGGTGCCCGAAGTGAGTAGACAAATGACTTTAGAAATCACCGCACGGAAAACTTAGCCTATAGATACCTCGCTACTCTTAAAACAAACCCCTTGCCTTAGGTTGACATTGCACGGATAAGCCCTCGCGCGACCGCCCTTGTGTAAAATACGATACCCCGCTACCACGGGTGAAGTGCTACAACGGTATTTCGATGGCGCTTGCGGATTTCTCTGTGTGTGTTAAGAAACACCAACAAGCATTTCGGGCGCCGTTCAGGGGACGGTTGTCATAGTTATATTTCGAGCCTAGTCGAATTGCGGTGGACGGTAGTATCCTTTTAAACAAAAATACCAAAAAACAGTCCCATTTACTCATGGAGCAACCTACCCTACAAATCCTGTCCGCTCCTAAGGGCGAGCTCGAGAACCACGCCCATCCGCGGCCAATCACAGCTTCAGAGTATGAGCTCCGCCCGGCTTTATAGCCATGAGATTCCAGCCCGAGCCTTTTCAGGCTCGGAATATGAAAACCCCTACCATCACTTACGGGAGTTTGAGCAGCTCTGCGGGCTGCCCGACAATTGCGTGCATGACACACGACACGCCGAGGTGGAAGTTGTTTCCGTTCTCTCACCGAGAGGGCGACTCAATGGTACGCCCATAACGTAGGGCCGGGTAAACGGAGAATGGGAAGAACTGCAAAACGCATTCTCGCGGGAAGCCGTTCTACCCTTTATCCGTAATCGCGGCCCCGCGACAGAGATACTCAACTTCCAACAAATAGAGGGTGAAACCTAGGGTGCAGCTTGGGACCGGTTTATCACGCTTACACGATCCGCCCGCACTGCCCATACCAAACCATGTGCTTTTACAAAGATTTACGGCTAGGATCGACAGGCAATCGCTCGCCGCTTGACATACAACCGCCGGAGGGTCATTTTCCCATAAAACACCGGCAGAGGGGAAAGTTATCCTAAACCGTATTCTTGAGAATACCCGCCGTTAGAACCCATTCGTAGAACCCAAGCGTAAAACCGTAGGAATCTCTCTACCGACGCCCGAACCCGTTAAACCTATAGAGAGACCGCCTCGAACTGTAACTCAAGGAGACCGCATGCACGGATCTCCCGTTCTTTGAGGTTGACCTTATCAACAATTCGGTGACACCTCAAGGTACGAATCATGGAAGAAACCACCTGTCCCAGCTAGCCTCGAACAACCCCCGGATAAACTCTTTCTCCGTGAGTCTATTAAGGAGTTAACAGGCTATAATGAGCACGGAATGGTTGCAAGAGGAAGGACCTTCTTTCAAGAAATTTGAATCAAAGGCCCCGCTACACCAATCCATTGCGAATATCCGGGAAACATGGTGGAAGTCATGTATAACCCCCGCTGGGGGGATAAACATAATGTCCAAAACCTTTGCACAAGCTTATGACGAGGAAGTCGTTAGGACCCCCACAACATGGACCTTGGCGCATAGCACCACGTACCACCCTTAAAAGCCGCGGAGGTTATACATGAACAAATCTTCCTATACAGAATGTCAAGTTGTCTTTGGATTTTCATATCTTTGATATCCAAGACTACGACATCGATCGGGCATCCCTTGGAGAAGATTCTTGATCTATCAAAGCATCCAGGGGATTTAGATGTCAAACTCGGGAAGAAAAAGTTTTTCTATCCCGCTTACTCGAGCCAAAAACTCGATAAATGTAACCCTTCCATGAGCACGACACGCCCGAGGAGGTCATGGGAGTTATGCTATATGAGAACCCGTAAATAGACCTAGAAAAAAGACGCCCAATTCTTCATTGAAGAAGAGGACGATCGTGGGAACTCATAGAACTTCCCAAAGAGGAAGAGCTAACTTCGGCCTCCGGTTGAGCTTAAACCCCTACCCCCGTGCCTACGCTTATGTCTTCCTAAACGGCGATTCACAAGCTCCTATCATCATAAGCAATAAGCTTAGTGACTGTGAAACTACCCAGCCTAATAGCCGCCTTAGAGAAACACGGTCGGTCTTCGGGTATTCCCTTCAAGATCTAAAAAGGGGTAAGCTCGACACTATGCACACATCGCATTCCTATTGACCCCCGCCAAGCACCCCATCATGCGAACCCCGCCAAGAAGCTCAATAATGCGATGCGTGAAGTCGCGGAAGAAGGAAGTTCTCAAGCTTCTTCACGCCGGGATTATCTATCCCGTACCACACGCTGATTGGGTTAGCCTACCCAAGTGGTCCCTAAAAGGGAGGAATGACAAATCATTGAGAACGCTAAAAACGAACTCATTCCGAAAGACAAGTCACTGTGGTGGAGAATGTGTATTGATTATAGAAAACTTAACAAGGCAACAAAGAAAGATCACTTCCGCGCCCTTTATTGATGAAATGTTGAGCCGGTTAGCCAAACATTCTTTTTCTTCATTTCCTTGACGGGGGTATTCGCTACCACCGGATCCCGATCCACCCCGATGACCGAGAGCAAGACCACGCTCACATGCCCATGCGAACCTATGCCTACCGTAGAATGTCATTTAAGCTGTGTAATGCACCCGCTTCTTTCAGCCGGTGCATGATGTCTATCTTCTTAGACATGATCGAAGAGATCATGGAGGTCTTCATGGACGACTTCTCCGCCTATGGTAAGACTTTCGAAAAGTTGTCTCAAGAACCTAGACCGGTCTTACAACGATGCCAAGAAAAGGACCCGGTACTTAACGGGGAAAAGTGCCACTTTTATGGTCCGAGAAGGCATCGTTTTTGGGCACCTCGCGGTCCGAGAGGGGATAGACGTTATTGAAAAGCTACCACCCTCAGTGAATGTCAAAGGGATCCGTAGCTTCCTAGGTCATGCAGGGTTTTATAGAAGATTTATAAAAGATTTTTCACAAATCGCTAGACCCCTTTACGACCTTGCTAGCCAAGGACGCCCCTTTGACTTCACAGCATGAGTGCATGCACGCTTTCTAAAACCCCGAAGAAAGCACTCATCTCTCGCCCGATCATCCAACCTCCTGATTGGTCATTGCCATTTGAAATCATGTGCGATGCTAGCGACTATGCCGTTGGTGCGGTCTTAGGCCAAACCAAGAACAAAAAGCAGCATGCCATCGCGATATGCTAGCAAAACTCGACAGAGCCCAGCTTAATTACGCTACAAATGTAAAAAGAGCTCCCGGCAAAGAGTCTTTGCTATCGGAAGTTTTCGCCCTACTTAGTGGGCGCAAAAAAATCGCCTACCACGCACCACGCCGCCCTTAAGTATCTTCTCACCAAGAAGGATGCTTAAACCTCGCTTGATCCGATGGATTCTTCTTCTCCAAGAATTTGACATTGAAATAAAAAGATAAAAAAGGAGTAGAAAATACAGTTGCGGATCATTTGTCGCGTATGCGTGTAACAAACATGCAGAATTGCCAATCAACGACTACCCGCTGATGACATGCTACTCAAGGTGTCGGATGTCAACCCATGGTACGCAAACATTGTGAATTACATGGTTGCAGGTTATGTACCACCCGGGAGAACAAGCGAAGCTCCTAATGGAGAGCAGACGCGGCACCTATGGGATGACCCATATCCATGCGTGGTGTGTGCGGGCGGCTTGCTAAGAAGATGCGTACCAAGGGAGGAAGGAATGTAGATCATTGAAAATGTCATGCATCTCCCCTACTGGGCATTTGGGAGTATTCCACACACAAGCCAAAATTTGGCAAAGGCGGATTCTTCCGCCGACGATGTACGACGGCGACTAAAGAATTCATCGAAGATGTTACAACCGCCGTAAGGCGTGGAACATCACAGCTCGTGATGCAATGCCCCTACACTACAACCTTCAAATAGAAATATTTGATGTGTGGGGCATTGACTACATGGGGCCATTCCGAAGTCCCATGATTGCGAGTACATCCCGTGGCAAGAGACTACATGTCAAAGTGGGTAGAAGCACTACCATGCAGATCTGGCCGATGGCAAGCACGCACGCGCAAGATGTTCCATGAAATCATCTTCCCCGTTTCGAACGCCACGCATGGTGATCGGTGATGGAGGATCGCATTTCAAGGACAAATCATTCAAGGCATTCACGGAAGGAGCTTGGCACTCAAAGACAATATTGCTACCCCCTATCATCCGCGAAACCAACGGGCAGGCCGAAACCTCAAATAAACAAATCAAGAACATCCTGCGCAGAAGACGGTCAACGATGGGGAAAGGCCGGAAAAACAAGCTACCCGATGCTCTCTCGGGCATATCCGGACAGCTTACAAAGCTCCCCATCGGCATGTCACCTTATCGGTGGTCTATGGCAAAACACGCCATTTACCGGGGTTGAGCCGAGCATCGAGCTCATTGGGCCATCAAGAAGTGGAACATGGACGCCAAACTCGCCGGGAAAAACTGCCGAGACAAATTTCCGAACTAGAAGAATATGGCGAAAAGGCGCACCATAGTGCAAAGCTCTACAAAGAGTGCACAAAAAGATGGCATGATCGGCAAGATCAAGATCAAAGAATTCACCACGGGTGACAAAGTACTCCTATTCAACTCCCGTGTGAAACTATTCGGCTTAAGGGAAGCCGAGGAGCAAATGGAAAGGACCATACACCGTCATCAACATCGCCGCCACATGGCGCGATCACAATCCAAGATGACGCAGGTGAGATACAAAAGGTAAACGGTGGCGCCTTAAGCTTTTCTTCGAGCGTTGTCCGATCTTAACCAAGAGCTCGATAGAATAGATTTATGCTTTGAAAATTAATTTGTGTGGATCAGCATATAAAAAAAAATATATTTACAATTAATTAATTAAAATTGTTACAACTAAAAAAAATTAAAGTTATTTATATATTTTGCTATCACTTTACCTTATTTTAAATAATGCATTTTCCTTTTTATTTTCTTTTTACTAAAGCGCCTCGCTAAACTTCATGCTGGGTCAATTGCTACAAAAAGAATATTTACCTTCTAAATTAATCAAAGTATAAACTATTTTCAAAATTTGAATTTGAGGATCAATTAGAGATCAGCAAGAAAGGAAACTCTTCTCGCTAGCGGCAAACGCCATTCAAAACTTTTCAGAAATGGAAGCAAATGTGGATCTAAAACCCGACCGTGGGGGGACACGAGGAGGTGCTAGCAAGACCCCTTGGTGCGCCAAGACTGGCCGGCCCCCACTGGTCCGGGATTTGGTCCATCTCCTTCTTCTTCCTCACACACCACACTAGTAAAGTTTGCTCGCCAAATTTCGACTGGCAAACGAGAGAGGAGAATTTGTCCTATAAAATCCACCCTTCCTCCCTCTCCATTCTTCACACCACTCCTTCTTGCTCTTCTCCTCTCCTCAATACTTCTTCTTCTAAGCCAAGATAAAATGCAATGGCGATCCATGCCCTTTCTCTCTACAATTCGCTGCGCTCACTTTGCACCGCCAATGATGACGACTTAATCTTCCCTAGTGACGAGGTCGAACCATCCTCCGTCGCCCCTCTTGCCATGCTCCCTCCCCCACGCTACTCATCTAGTGGAGGGAATAGCTTTGTGTCCACGGGCAGATCCGTGACACACAAGAGTATCCTTAGGCGCCCACCTCGCCCTACGGTGGGCACCCCGGGCATCAAGAGGAAGGAGCCCAAGCAACAAAGGCCCATACCACGCCGACGAGACGTCTTCTTTCCACACCTCCGACATAGCTACCCGCATAATCGTTGTTGGTGTCGACATGCCCACAGAGGACGTGGGAAGGGGCTTATGAAGAAGCCAACTCCTACTCCGGCGACTTCTCCAAGTGCCCCACTTCGTTTCCCCGTGAATCCTAGGAAGGCCCCGAATGTTGTGGAAAGTCGCCTAGTAGCGAGGGCCCTATGAGGGTACCCCGTGCTGCACCTAGGAAGGCTCCCAATGTCTTTGAGAGCCGCCCGAGGACACTCCATCACTGCACACAGCCAGAGCAAAGACGGTTCCTAAGGTCCCCTCACTAGCAACCTTAAACGCTAGAGTCAACTCTCTAAACAAGCTAGTGAAGACCTTAAGCACAGAGGTAGAAGAGGCAGACTTAGAGAATGCGGAAATTAGGAAAGAACTAGACTCTTTCTCGCCTCAACTTCAAAAACTAAGCTAGCTAGGGTCGCTAGAGCCGCTAACGCAGAGCACGCCCAACTAAAAGCCCGAGTAATGACTCTACCCACAATAATTAGGCGCGCACTAGTTTAAATTTTTAGTATTTCCCTTTCAATCATTTTGTAATTCCTCCAAAGTGTGCGCCCAGTTTAAATTCAATAAAGTTTTATATTATTGTGTATATCTCCACTTGTTTTTGTACATATGCGAAAAGAAGAATTGAAAATAGGTACAAAACAAGTGTGGGGGAGGCTCACAAGTCAAAGGTACGTGATTTATTAAAATTAAATTTTGACTTGTGCCTTATCTTTATTTAAGTGCTAAAACCTGAACCAAGTTAACAAAAACTCCATCTCTATATCTACCAATTGATACATGGCAAGCACACATTTTATTCCCGCCAAAATCCGGACTCTGTTGAGCAACTATCCTTTAGGGACCCCATGCTTATCTAAATAATTGATCTTTGTGATATGGCGGAATAACTTGACGCTTGTTCTCTTTTTGCAATAAGACTTGGTTTTATCTTCGAAAATTTAAAATAAAGCATGCTCATGGTTTGACTTAGCCAAATCCTACCAAAGCCTGAACAATGATATGATTATCCACTATAGCTACTACCTGCTGTTTTGAGTTTTGTCAGGCTCCGTTGATCTGCGTTGAGAGAGGCTCATACCCCCAAGATCGAAAAAACACGTACACCCACATATACATGCCGTTCTCACAAAGAGAATTGCGCACAACATGCATCTTTACCATCCACCAAATAAATACTCCATTCATTATACCATGATCATCTCCTGTTATCAAGAAAAATGCAGAGAAAGATACAGGTGCAGAAAAAGAAAAGAATAAGAGATGAAAAGTGGACACGTGTCCAGGGCGAGTAGAGCCCACATCTCCAAAAAAAAAAAAGGAGAAAAGAGAAGAGAGACAAAAAGGAAAAGTGGCCTCGTATCTCCGTAAGCATACAAAAAGAAAGGAAAAAGATCATGAGTCAAGGAGTAACCACAAAGAAAATATATCATCAATGTTCTCCACACACTTTTGCACATTTCGATCTAAGGGTATGGCACCTCTTTCCAACGATCCAGAGTTTGACCCGACAAAACATACAGAGGTAAGTAAGCATCTCTTCACTCAATGGTCCACAAAAACCCCGCAAAATAGGATGAGTGAGAGAGTGATATAAACAAGAGTGCTTTGAGAGGAAAATTCAAGCAAGAGTGACTTTGTGAGAGTCAATACCATAAAAGAGCAATGATATTTCTTTCAAAAAATTCAAAAACTTATCAAGTCTTTGCGCATGTGTAGTAGCAAGAAGATAGAAGTTCATCCGTTCCATTGCTCAATTATTCTAAGATAGCATGATAGCCACTTTGAATGCTCACAAAGGCGGGAGAGGCTTGGAATAACTTGTATGCAAGTTTACATCTTGGAGATTGAACCACTTTAGTTCCTGTGCCTTCACCGAGGACGAGTAAAGGGCTAAGTGTGGGGGAGTTTGTTGATGGTAACCAACCGCAAATTAAACACCGTCAACACAACACCAAAACAACCTAGAAATAGGGATTTCAACTAACATATTCCAAAGTTTTGGTGTTTATTTGGACTTGCACGCACCAACTCAAGAATAACCACTTTGGGCCAAAAATACAAAGAAAAAAGAAATAAAAACCAACAAATAGAAAAAGGCCCAAAGAAGCAAATGGCAAGCCCAAACAAGAATGGGACTAAACGTCAAAACGAGGCGGGGGCCAAGACCGCGACGACTTTTCACAAAGAAGGAGGCCGGCTGGCCGCGAAACCCGAAGGTAGGGCCGGGCCCAAATATGCTTGCGCGCACCACTGGTGCGGCCGCACCCTCGCCGAGGCTGTTCGAGCCCAGCTTGGGAGGCGGTTTGTTACCTTCCATCCGAGCACTACCGACGTTGGATGGTCGGTTTGGCAGATTTGGGAAGGTGTTCCTAGGTCGGTTTTGGTGTTTTTAGCACTTAGGCCCCTCCCCTTGTGTATAAATAGCTCCCTCTTTCACCTCTCTCAACAACAATTCTAAGGAGAAACTAGTCCACTTGTGCAAGAGAGTAGAATTAGTTCTTCTTCTTCTTCTACTTCTTCTTCTTCTAAATTCTAGAGAGTGAGAGAGGGAAAAGCTAGAAAGAAGCTTTGTTCTTTCTACTGATCTGCCGGTTAAGCCCCTCGGTGTTCCAGCGGTTCCTAGGAGGGACGGAGTGTCGGACTTGTCGGTACCGCCGGCTTGGCTTGTACCTCTGCAAGCTACTTACACTTTGGTAAGAAGTCTTGTGATTATCTTGAAGCTATTTAATTTCCTCGTATATTTCTTAGCTGTTGTAGACTTGCGGGATTGGTAGATTGTCTCGTTAAGAGCGTTAGTTCTTGGTGAAGGAACTCTTTGACCGGGGAACCTTAGTGCAACGTGGTGTTTGGACTAGCGCTCACCTACCTTTTGGCGAAGCATCCCACGGGTTGAGGGGGTAGGCGGTGGGTCGTGACAAGCCTTGACCGGGCCCCTTGAAATCCCCCCCCCACGCTCGGGTTGTTACGTAGAGCTAATTTTTAAGCTGCCCGGTTGGGCGTTGGCGGTGCCCGAAGTGAGTAGACAAATGACTTTAGAAATCACTTGCCTGAAAAACTTAGCCTATAGATACCTCGCTACTCTTAAAACAAACCCTTGCCTTAGGTTGACACTGCACCAGATAAGCCCTCCCCCGCACGACCGCCCCTTGTGTAAAATATGATACCCCGCTACCACCGGGTGAAGTGCTACAACGGTATTTCCGCGGCGCTTATGGATTTCTGTCGTGTGCGTAAGAAACACCACCAGAGAGATTGGATCCATGCTAATTGTTGTGTTCCATCTACTATGCATCAGATTCTTATCCAGTGGGATGGCGATGAAGTTGAGATAGTTCAAGCAGATGATTCTAAGGATATTGCAACTGCCGAGTCATTGTTTCAACGATATGATGGTGTCGAATGTTTCTCGGGGAAAAGAATTAAAAGAAGGTCCCTGTTAGTACTCATCACCAAGATCAACGGCCGATCCAAGCAAATGGGCATTCATGATGGTTTTTAATGGGGAACCCAATTGATGGTAACAAAGGAAAGCTTGGGCATGGTTTTAAGTTGGCTGATAAACTGGAAGAAATAGATATTGGCAATGGTGACAAACCAAGACCGACTTATATCAGCGCTCAACTAGATCCGAGTTTAGAGAAGAACTAATAGATCTCCTCAAAGAATTCAAGGATTGTTTTGCTTGGGATTATTCGAGAGATGCCCGGGCTAGATTGCTCGATTGTTGAACATCGATTGCCAATCAAGGATGGATTTCAGCCCTACAAACAACCTCCTCGAAAGATTTATGAAGAGAAGGTATTGGCCGATGTGAAGAAGGAAATTGAGAGATTACTAGAAGCGATTTCATTCGGCCATGCGGTATGCGTAATGGATTTCTAGTATAGTTCCTTTTACAAGAAAACGGAAAGATGAGGGTTTGTATAGATTTCAGAGATCTTAACAAAGCCACTCCTATGGATGGATAACCCATGCCGCTTGCTGATCTGTTAGTGGATGCCGCTGCTGGTACGAGATTATTAGTTTCATGGATGGGAATGCCGGATACAATCAAATCTTTATGGCCGTTGAAGATATATCGAAGAGACCGCCAGTGTCCCGACATATTGGTTTGTTCGAATGGATTGTTATGACATTCGGTTTGAAAAATGCTGGTGCAACTTATCGAGAGCTATGAATTATATCTTTCATGAGTTGATTGGTAAAATAGTTGAAGTCTACATTGATGATGTAGTCGTCAAGTCAAAGATCTACAAGAAGCATCCGGCCGATCCGAGAAAGACGTTGGAGTGCACTAGGAAACATGGACTAAAGATGAATCCAAATAAGTGTGCCTTGGGTCACAAATTGGTGAGTTCCAGGATTCTTGGTTCACAAAGGGGAATCGAAGTAGGAAAGAAAAGCATGGAAGCCATAGAAAATATTGCTTCTCCTATCGACCTTACGTAATTCAGTCATTACTTGGTAACATCAATTTTGTGAGAAGGTTCACCTCTAATCTATCGAAAGAGTCTTGCCATTTTCCCCTCTGTTGAAACTCAAGAAGGCTCAAAAGTTTGTATGGAGTGACGTACACGTAAAGCATTGGACTAAATAAAGGAATATATGAAAACGCCACCGTTTTTGGTTCCTCCATTTGGATAAACCTTTCAAGTTTATGCGGCGGCCGATAATTTAACCATAGGGTCGGCCCTTATGCAAGAAGAAGATGGAAAGGAGCTAGTGGTAGCTTATCTTAGCCGAAAGCTTTTAGACCCGAGACACGGTATTCGCTATAGAAAAGTTGTATCTATGTGTTTACTTCTCATGCACTAAGTTTCGGCACTATTTACTAAATGCCGAATGCATAATAGTCTCCAAATTTGATGTAATTAAACACATGTTGTCAATGCCGATTTTAAATGGAAGGATCGGTAAATGGGTGTTAGCATTATCCAAGTTTGATTTAAGATATGAATCGGCAAAGGCTGTTAAAAGTCAAATTATTGCTGATTTTGTTACTCAACATCGTAATCCTTCCGTTGACATGATTGGTATTACACCTTGGGCCTTATTCTTTGATGGGTCATCTTGTGAAAAAGGAGGAGGTGCAGGTGTTGTGCTGATCTCACCCAAGGGGGCATCCTTTGAGTTTGCTATTCCCATTGATACTACTGTCACTAATAATCAGGCAGAGTATGAGGCTTTACTCAGAGGACTCCAACTTCTTGTTGAAATGGAAGCCGTTGCAGTTGAAATCTTTGGAGATTCTGAATTGGTAATCAAGCAACTGACCGGCGAATATGAGTGTAGAAACGATATTCGAGGAATTATTACGAAGAATGTCAAAAATGCCGAGAACCTTCAAGATTGTGATCTTTCATCACATCCCAAGGGAGCATAACGGAGAAGCTAACAGACTAGCTCAAAGTGCTTCTGGATACAAGGACAATCAAGAAGTTCTCGTTGCAGATTTGTGTGCGCTTTGTGGGGATCAAGGTACTAGTCAAACTGATAATGATTGGAGAACTGAAATTACCGAATACCTCAAAAATCCTTCAAGAAAGTTTTTCGAAAACTCGGTACAAAGCTATTAAGTTTGTGCTTCTTGATGATCAGTTATATTACAAATCTCTAGATGGGGTGCTGCTTAAATGCTTGAGTTAAGAGGAAGCTAAGAAAGTAATGTATGAAGTACATGAAGGATTGTGTGGTGCACACCAGTCGGCTTACCGAATGAAGTGGGTAATCAGGAGAACAGGGTACTTTTGGCCAACTATGCTTGAAGACTGTTTTGAATATTACAAAGGATGTCAGGATTGTCAAAGGTTTGGTAATATTCAAAGAGCTCCCGCATCAGCGTTAAATCCCATTGTTAAGCCTTGGCCATTCAGAGGATGGGGTATAGATTTAATTGGCCAGATCCACCCTCCATCAAGCAGAGGCCATAAGTTTGTGCTTTTGGCCACTGATTATTTTGCTAAGTGGGTTGAAGCTATCCCATTGAAGAAGGTCACATCAGAGAATATGGTTGAGTTTGTAAAAGAACACATAATTCACAGGTTTGGAATTCCTGAAACCATAACAACCGATCAAGGAAGTCGGGTTTATCTCTCGCCGAGTTTTGTGATTTTGCTAAGGAAATGGGAATCAAGTTATATAACTCATCCCCTTATTATGCACAAGCCAATGGTCAAGCCGAGGCTTCTAATAAAATTATGATTAAGATCATTGAGAAAAAGATTGAAGAGAAGCCTAGAAGATGGCATTTGGTTCTTAATGAAGCATTATGGGCTTACGGAGGATGGCATGTCATGGGTCTACTAAGACGTCTCCTTATGAGTTAGTATATGGGCACCATGCAAGTATTGCCATGGGAGATGCAATCGGGATCCAGCGGGTTGCATTACGAGAAAGATTTGGCGAAGGAAGAATATAAAAATCTTATGATAGATGGGTTGGAAGATGCGCATCAAATCCGTTTGAAAGCACCGGAAAATATTGAGAAAAAATAAGATACGTGTCTCCAAATATTACAACAAGAAAGTCGAGTTAAAGAGTTTGTTGAAGGGGACCTCGTTTGGAAAGCATTGTTGCCCTTTCGGAACTAAAGAGCGAGCATTAGGCAAATGGTCGCCCAATTGGGAAGGACCTTTTAGAGTATTGAGGTGTGTACACAGGAATGCATATGTCTTGATATCTTTACAAGGGCAAGAATTCAGGTCAACAATCAGCGGGAGGTTCTTAAAGAAATACTATCCTAGCGTTGAGGTTGGGGCTTGAAAGGATGAGGTTAAAATTCGATATAGCCGATGTATGAAAACATCGCCTTTAGCGTAAAAAATACTCCAAAAATGGGGAATAGCCAGCATATAAGTGATATGTTGCCTTCAGAATAAAAATAACACGACCGACGATATCGTTATTTATGCGTGGTCGCGGTTACGAATTCTCATGTTGCACCGAGATAATTGATCGAGCAAATACTTATTAGAGGAAAATTAGGCGACAAGGTTATGCAAGCAGAGGATAACAAGAGAAGCAAACATGATTTTTATTGATGGGCATAGCCGCCGCATAAAGGTTACATAGTATTTTACATTCTCTTAATTAAAAAGGCTATCAAGAACAGCCTTCAGACGACCAAATGCAGCGTTCATCCTCTGCGTGCGGTCGGGCCTTGTGTGTCCGCTGCCCGATCAATGTCTGGTCAGCCTCGATCAAGTGATTAAACCTCCTCGCCACACCTACAAGGGAGAGTTACTTCAAGAAAATGAATCATGAAAGGGGAATCCATCAGAGGTTGCAACAAAGCTTACTGTTGCTGTTCTGCACATAGCGCTCCTGGGCTTCATTAAGCTTGTCATATTCCTCTTTTACATCTTCTATGTCTTCAATGGTTTGCTCGTGTGACTCTTGCTCGCTCTAAGCGCCTCCTGCGCCGTTGCGAGCTGGTGACGGAGTTCCGCAATCTCAGCATCACGAGGACTTGAGAAGTCATTGAGAAGGGGGGTCAGATTCGGCATGAAGAAAGCATCAAAAGCACACGGGAAAGAGAACATACTCCATTGCTCGAGGTTAGGGTTGGCCAAATGCTTCATATCTCAAAGAAAGAGGAAAAAGAAGGCCAGAAATATGAAGGAGATCTGGTTGGCTGCTACTAGCTGAGGAAGTTCACCTGTATTTATATACAGGAAGGAGATCGAGAGGCAGATTTGAAGAAGCAAAAGATCTGTTCGGTGCTTATCTTGAGAAGTGGAAACGACTGGTTTGCCGATTCACATAGGTGGAGATTTCGGTGGCACGAGTTCCAAAGAAGCAACTAAAAGGTCTAACAAAGTCTTTGCAGAAACTTCTCGAGAATGGGCCTTGTTAATTTTAGCCCAGGAAAAAGCTTGGCCCGAAGTTTTAGCGAGCGTGGTCAATTTCGGCAGCGTAAGGCATCTTTTACTCCAAATTGAGGGGGCATATGTTAACACCAAAATTTGGTAAGGCATGAATGACGAGCGGTCGCGACGATGATCATTCGGTAAGAAGTCATTCGGCCGGGCGATACGGCAATCATGGTACTCGCGTGGCATTCGAAGCCGCTGTTATTCGGCTAAGGAGCCCGAGTCCGAGGGAAGAGTTGAGCACGAGATGGTTCGGCAGATGTGAAGCTTCAAGAGGAATATCCGGGATGAGGGCCCACGTCACGTGCAATCTTTACGACTCAGAAGACTTGGAGGACAATGTATCTTAGCTAGATATTTTCGTTATGTCTATTCGTGATTAGTTAGGACTCGTCAAAGCCCGTGGTATAAATATGAATCCCTAAGAATCGTAAAACAAATCTACCAAATCAATACAACAAACCCGCCTCCGGTGCCACCCTTCGAAGTCGATCGTGTCGCCGATCTACTGCAGGAGGAATCATCGACCCGCCGACCTCCGTAGAAGTACCGGCAACCTTGCACCATGTCTAGTATCGTCAGGCGGATTTAGATTATTGCAAGTAGTCTTGTTCACGCTTAGTATCGCCGGACGGATTTAAGCTATCAGGGGCATGTTCCAGATCTCACGTTCCAGATCTCATGCTTAGTATCGTCACGCGGAACTGTCTTGGTCCGACCGGGCATGTTCCAGATCTCACGCTTACCTCCTTGTCAATTAACGGCTCAAATTGATCGGCACGCCTTCGATTCAAGACACTTTCGGGTAGCGAGTAAAGCCGGCTATTACGGCTTGTCGGTGTGTCTTGGCGTAGAGTCGGTTTTTGTGCCTACAATCCATAGGGCCATTTTAATTTTACACTCAAGACACCATAGAGGGTGTGAGTGATTATAGTATTGTTGAGCCATACTATAAAGAGGGGAAAACTATCGTACATATCGGTCCTCATGTGCCTCTAGGTTCAAAATCATTTGCATGCATTGTAACCTAGAGAGCTAACTCCGTACTTGATGGAAAATGTTTTCAAAATGCTAACACATGGTGTCGAGGTGTTCTTCGACGTGTCGGCAACAAGAATCAAGTGACGGAAGTCGGTTTGGAGCAAAGGTGAAGGAACGGCAACACAATGACGGATTTTCGTAGCTCAAATGGCGACCAGACTCACTGACCGAAAGCACGAAAAATCGACCGGACGCACCGGTGGGTGAGTCCGGCAGAGAGCATGTTTTCGGGGTCTCGGCCGAGGACCGACCGGACGCACCGAACGGACGCGCGACGGACGCGACAAAACTGTGACCGGATGCACTCAGAGGCTCGCCAGGTTGACTTGTTGGTGGTGAGTCTTGAGTCCGGTCGGCCGGACTCATCGTCCGGTCATGCTGATTTGAGCGTGTTTTGCCCCCCAATGGCCACATTTCGTGATGGGTGCTATATATACATGTTTGACCGGCTTTGGGAGGTCTCTTGGTCATTTGAAATCATTCCTAACACCTCTAGAGCTGAGCACACTCCCTCCTCCTCGCTCCTCTTGCTTGTGAGCATCATTCTAGTGAGTTGAGGTGATTCAAGTGCACCTTGCTTTGATCTTTGCATCTAGTGGCACTTGGGGATCGTTGTGAGCCGGTGGTTTTCTTGTTGCTCTTGGAGAGCACCACTCCTAGCCGGCTTGGTGATTAGTGGAGGCGTTGACAAGAGAAGGTGAATGTTCTTGGCCACCTCCGGTGATTTGTGAGAGGATCACGCACTCCTCGTCAGGAAGACAAAGTGCAAGTAATATATTGCTCGTGTCTTGGGTACCTCTCATTTGCATTGGGTGCAAGTAGCCTAAAGGCATTTGGCTAGGAGTGAGCTCCACCTTGCCCCACACGTGAGAAGGTCGGCACAACGGAGACTAGCTTGAGGGTGCTCAAGTGAACTTCGGGTTAAATCTCGTGTCTCCATTTGTCTCTCGGTGATTGGCTTCAATTTGGTTATCTCATCATATCATCCTTGGTGATTGGATTGACTAGCCTCGACATTGTGGTATATCACCTCTACACTCTTGCATTACTTTCATATATATTGTGCTAGTGTAGTTTGAGTAGACTTGCTTAGTTGCTAGAGTAATTAGCTTGTTCTCTTAGAGGTAAAGTAGTGACTTAGCCCTTGTGTGTGAATTAGAGACTATAGCAACTAGAATTGACACTAGGAGGCTTGCCGACAAGTAGAGCTAGAGCAAACGCTTTTACGCTTTGTTATTTACTAACAAGTTGTTCTAGTGCTTTTGTAGAAATTTTATTAGGCTATTCACCCCCCCTCTAGCCATTTAGGACCTTTCAACGTGCCAGGGATCTACCGAACCTGGAAAGATTGCTCTACTCAAGTCTCTGTGGTAATTGTTACAAAAAATACAAGACCGAAGCTGAAGCTTTCACGGCCTACAATGGTGTCTACTTTGACTATCAACCGGCCTTGAAGATTGATGAGAAGCCTCTCTCCATAGACATGAAGATTAGAAGAAATGCGAATTGGCATATGAAAGATGTCATGCTTTCATTTATGGCTATTGTTATTGTTTTTCTTATTTGGATGTTGATGTCCTAAGCTTAGTTTCGTAGAACATTAGGTGGAGTTAGTTGTATGTAACCGTTGAACCATGTAATGTTTTGTCAATTTTAATGTATGATGCGTTTAGGGATTTAAAAAGAACTGAATTCCACGAATAAATTTAAAATTAAAAAATTTAACAAAAACGCCGGTTAGCGTGAAAGCGATAGTGAATGACAAACAAACCGTAGTATTACTACACCCAACACTATCGGTTTGAGTTACAAACCGTCATAGATGACGAAAAACAACACTGCCGGCTGCATTAACCAACCGACACAGTGACAATCGTAATAACACTATCGGGTTAAAAATCAACCGATAGTCTTCACGTAAAATATCACCGTCGGGTCCACAATAAACCGACATTGTTGTCTCTTTGCTACACCGCGGCACAATGTAACCCGATAGTGTTATTTCCCTCACTTACGTAGGTTGTTTGTAGCCCCGACGGTGTTCTGAATATAAATGCTATCGTTTGATTTAGGACCCGGCATTGCTTGGATCGAAATGCTGCTGGTCGAAGAAGCTTTTGTCGGTGTTCGATCACATTGCGCTGCCGGTTTGATAGCGAACCGCAGTCTCTCCTCAAATCACCGCCGATGTTTCGACCGGCAATGTTTGAACCCCACATCACTACCACTTTGATTCTGTTGGTTCATTTTCCGCCGGTGAAGGGGGTTTGAGGCGTAATGTACAAATCTGTAATAGTGTATGCATGTAGTGTCCGGAGAGCTGTTGTTAGCTCTTGTTGACTACTTGCTTCAGGTGCCATGTTATTTATATCCGACAGCATGCTTTGAATCGAATCATCCTCCGGCCTCAACGGATCACCTTGGATATATTGCTGGTATTGAAGAGAGGCCCTGCACAGTGCCACAATTATTGTGAATTGACTGCTTGTGTGAGTATTTGCCCTAGTACAACATGTGGCTCTACTAAATACCTGCAACCTACTATGAAACACACAGTGACACTGCTAATGCTACAGCAAGCAGGGCACCAATGCAATGGCGACAAAGGTGGCGGATGCAAATCAGCACATTACTTTCTTCTTTTTCTTTAAAATAATACGAAATGAAGGAAGGATGTACGTACTCCTGTTAGTTATGTATGGTTCTTTATTAGACATAGATATGGTTTTAAATACTAATAGGCAATGTTGATATAGCTGCCTTTCTTATATGACATAGCAATGAAAAAAAGTACACACGCGCCCTCCATCATGAAATTTAAGGTGTATTTTGAATTGGGAAAAGAAAAAAAAAAAATCGAACAACTACTCAAGCTACATGCATGTTTAGTGTAGGACACTTGCATTATAGATTTGTATCCAAACTGCCTTTAAAATAACATCGATTATTTGAACGACCCGCAATAGGCCATATGATGAGGACATTGCTACGCTGGACACACCCACGTCATGGTGTTCGCGTACCTAAATTTGAATATGAGTTGGAGAGCTCACGAACAATGCATGGCTTGGCTAATCTTGCTAAAAGAGGCCATCCATGGCTTGTTTCATCTCGACACCACACATGGCATTGGAGAGCTTCACGGCCCCTTTGCATGGCGGAGGAGCGGCAACCACATACCTCTTTTCGTGTTGTGCCTCTACTCGCATGTCCATGGATTGTGCAGGACCCTTCTTTCTTTCTTCTTAAATAACTTGTTGCCCGCAACTTAGAATTCGGTTTTGTTTAGTTCAAGTTTTCATAGAGAGAAACTTTGATTGATTCATTGTAACCGTGAAGATTATTCGCTTTACATTGATCCAAGGCCCCTGTTCTTGTTCTTCACACTGTGGCGATTAGTCCTTTTTGTGATCGAACTTCGAACACCATTATCTCAGTTCGTCAATTCATATTTGCAATATTCAAATTAGCGTGTTTACCTGTTCTTGCTTGTGTTCTTCGATTCGCTGCGGGAAAAGCCTTCTTGGCGAGGTCAATCAAGTCGTGCTTGGTTGATAACCATTGGAGCGATGGTGTAGCGGTTGCGGGGGTTGAATTGTGTTGATTCGAAGCCGGATCGTCAACGTCGAGTTCTCCACCCAATCGAATTTATCCGTACCTCCACGGAAGATCGGGCCGTTTTCATCAATTGGTATCGATTTTGGGCCCTTGTTTAAGGGGGTGAGAATGATGAGGACATCCTCCACTATTACCCGTTGGCAAAGACGCAACACTAAATGGGCTTGGTGGCCCAGTTGTAGTCGGGCGGCGACCGTGTGAGCCTCTGATAATCCCACCTCGCTAAACTTGGGAGGAGGAAGCCACCTTAAAAGGGAGAGCCACCCTTCCCCTATCGACTAGTCTTTTAGGGCGATTGGGCCTTTCACTGAGTGGGTGTGCATAAGAACTGTTGGAGTCCGGACAACCTTAAGTTATTGGGCCTCGGCCAACCCCACGCCTGGGCCGGATGATGAGGACATCGCCATGCTAGACACGCCGACACTCCCCATCCCCCTATTTAAAGCCGGGAGCAATCAACGATGAATTTTAGTGGACATTCCTTTTGCTAAAAATAATGATGTCTTACCCGACCGCTTCATGCAATCAAAATGAATTCAAGATTGTCGCCAAGGCCACATGCAACCTCGATTTGGGTCACTCCTTTTTAATAGAGAGAGACAAGGAGAAAGCCTTTCCAATGCGCAGCTCCAAATTCAACTCCAAATTTGAGTGGACACCAATTAGCATGCAGCTTTTCACATCTAGTGGATGTCCTAGCATTTCCCATTTTTAGTTCCTTTGTTCACGCATGGCCGTGGTATTTTCTCTTCATCGCACTTACATAAGGCTCACGAAGCCCCCGGCGAACTTGGGTTTTGTTTAGTTCAAGTTTTCGAGAGAGAAACTTTGATTGATTCATTGTAAACCGAGAAGATTATTCGCTTACATTGATCCAAGGCCCCTGTTCTTGTTCTTCACACCTGTGGCGATTAGTCCTTTTGTGTTCCAAACTTCGGACACCATTATCTCAGTTCGTCAATTCTTATTTGCAATATTCAGATTGCGTGTTTTACCTGTTCTTGCTTGTGTTCTTCGATTAAACTGCGGGGAAAAGCCTTCTTGGTGAGGTCAATCAAGTCGTGCTTGGTTGATAACCATTGGAGCAGATGGTGTAGCGGTTGCGAGGGTCGAATTGTGTTGATTGGCCGGATCGTCAACGTCGAAGTTCTCCACCCAATCGAATTTATCCGTACCTCCACGGAAGATTGGGCCATATCTCATCAATTGGTATCAAAGCTCCGGGTTTACCATGAGGTATAATCTCGTTTGCCTTAGATTCATATTTGTTCATCACCTATAATCCACAAAAAGCCCAAAAAAATATACACCTGCCACTGCCCTTTGTGCCATTGCAATATTCTTTAATTTCAGTTTGCTTTTGCTGAACTGTCGTCCCTTGTCGCGTCATTGTGTTGGTCGTGTCTAGGTCTTGTCCTTGATTTCTAGTTTTTGGCTTTTATTTCCTGTGTGTGAAGTGGATCAGATTTATTTCTTCCATCTTTCTTTTTTTTTTTTTGAGAATGACACGATTACAACGCAGACGCGGCTCACAACATACGCACACTCACCCCTATGAACACACGATGCGCAAACCCTACCCCTATGAGCACCTCCGGAAGGGGTGAGCACCGGCAGATCCGGAGATTCTCGAAGTCATGTTTCTTATCGTTGGTCAACAAAAAATACACATACTGTTTTGCTTACCAAATAAAAGGAGAGAGAAGATTTATTTGTAGTAAGTGTGTTTTGTCAAAAAAAGGAGAGAAGTCATCTACGTGAGAGTAAAGAGGAAAGGGAACTAGTTTTCTATCTACTGTGTTAGGAAACATTTCGTGCTGCTCCTAGATAGAAAATAGAAACATCTTTTTGTTGGCCGGAGCCAGGAGTGCGTGGCGAGGCTTATCTTCTTGTACAAGAAGCCTATCCTGAGGACTCATCTTGTGTCACTTGTTGTTCTATCTTGCGGCACTTCCTGAGATTTAAAAAAAAAAAAAAGTAAAAGGGCAATGGGTGCAAAAAGAGAGAGGAAAAGCCGCACCAATAAAAAAAAAAAAGGAAAAGGCAACATGGTAAAAAAAAAACAGCCGCACCAAAAAAAAAAGGAAAGTAACAAAAATTCAGAAGTGCTTTTGCATCTGTTGAGTCTCCATGTTGAGTTGTTGCATGCTTGAACTAGGTCAAGGACGAGTTTAGGCGGGCGACATAGACTAGCTGGGACTACTTTTCAATCTTGCAATTTTGAATTAAATTATTGCTATTCCTTGCTACTATATTTTGCCTTCCCATAGCTCCACATATACTACTTCAAAGACGAGGTTCCCTGCAACTTTTACACCACAAGCCCGCCGATGATTGTACCACCTGTTTGGCTTTGGTAAGAATACTTGCAAGGCGGTGGTAAGGCGTTTTCGATATTGCATTTCACTACCACCACCACTTTTGCCATCTCTGTGTTAGTTGTTAGGGATAATACTTTTGTGTTGTCTTTTGTTGTCTTCTAACAATGACAGGTTCATATCCACCGACTTATGATGGTGTGGGTCTTTGATAAGTACTTCAGTGGGAAATTGCTATAGATAACATATTTGCTAGTCGCTTTATGTGTCCAAGGAGGAAGGTAAAAAAATGGCTAGTGTTTTCACGACATTATGCTTTATCTTGGTGGGATTCTTTAAATCCTTGGACAAACCTCAAACATGGAATGATATGAAACTTCTTATGCGTGAAACCTTTATTAATCCACCTCCCATCTTGAATTCATATGATGAGGTGAATAATTTAGAGGATCAATCCATTGTTGTATCTCTTGCTCCACCTAACGTTTTGCGAGGATTCGAACAAAAAGCAAGAGGGCAAGGACGTTGTGGAAGAAAACAAGGAGATCATAGCCTCATGTGAAAATTCAGAACCAACACCTATTTTTCTTCTTGAACATGAGAGCAAAGGTAATTCCTACGATGTTAAATTCGCGAGAAGGTGAGAGTTCTCTTGATGTCTTTGAATGTTTCTACCAATCATGCTATGATCAAGCAAACATTAGTGGAACCATCTCCTAATTTACCTTTGTCACAAGATGATATGGCAGATGTTCCTTGTGATAAATATGACTTGCATGATGATATTTATACTGTACCAATGCAACCATTAATGAATGATTATGATATATGTGTGTCGAAACCAAACACATGTGCTAAAAATAGACATATTATTCATAATGCTAGTGATGTTGATGAGTTGAAATTGTTATCATCTTTAAATACTTTGGGTTATATTGAATTTAATGTTTTGTGTAATCTTAATTCTTTAGGCGAGAAACTATATGCATCCTTTGATTTGCCATGGGTTTCTAGACATACATATCATGTTTTGGCAAATATAACAACAAAGGACAATATTTGATACATCGAGTTTACATTTGTACAAATCTGAATTCTCCTTTTTGTTGCAAAAAATATGAAGCCTTAGAGAATTATAATATCAATCTTGTTGTCATGACATATTCCTCTAGTTTTGCTTTAAGAACACACGTCAAATTCAAAGAAGGGAAAGAAAATGTCTCTTGTTAGTACTGATCTTTGCGGGGAGAAAAATGGTGAATCTATACGAGAAAAAAACCTCCATGGCCACCACCTTTGCAAAGGCTTGGCGCCAAGATGGAGTCGAGGGCGACTCCAATTCATGAAGGGGAGGATGATGAGGACATCGCCATGCTGGACACGCCACACTCCCCATCCCCCTATTTAAAGCCGAGGAGCAATCAAGGATGAATTTGAGTGGACATTCCTTTTTTGCTAAAAATAATGATGTCTTACCCGACCGCTTCATGCAATCAAAATGAATTCAAGATTGTCGCCAAGGCCACATGCAACCTCAGACTTGGGTCACTCCTTTTTAATAGAGAGAGACAAGGAGAAGGCCTTTCAATGCGCAGCTCCAAATTCAACTCCAAATTTGAGTGGACACCAATTAGCATGCAGCTTTTCACATCTAGTGGATGTCCTAGCATTTCCCATTTTAGTTCCTTTGTTCACGCATGGTCGTGGTATTTTCTCTTCATCGCACTTACATAAGGCTCCCGAAGCCCCAGACGAGAACTTGGGTTTTATTTAGTTCAAGTTTTCCAGAGAAAACTTTGATTGATTCATTGTAACCGAGAAGATTATTACGCTTACATTGATCCAAGGGCCCTGTTCTTGTTCTTCACACCTCGTGGTTATTAGTCCTTTTGTGTTCGAACTCGGACACCATTATCTCGATTCCATCAATTCGTATTTGCAATATTCAGATTGCGTGTTTACCTGTTCTTGCTTGTGTTCTTCGATTCGCTTGCGGGGAAAAGCCTTCTTGGTGAGGTCAATCAAGTTGTGCTTGGTTGATAACCATTGGAGCAAAGTGGTGTAGCGGTTGCGGGGTCGAATTGTGTTGATTCAAAGCCGGATCGTCAACGTCGAGTTCTCCACCCAATCGAATTTATCTTGTACCTCACGGAAGATCGGGCCATATCTCATCAATTGGCCACCAAGCCCATTTAGTGTTGCGTCTTTGCCAACGGGTAATAGTGGAGGATGTCCTCATCACCATAAGACAAATTAAGTGTCAAATATATTTTTATGACCTTTTTCCTAGTCAAAATACACCTTAAGTTTCTAAGCAAAAGGAGGATATTATTAGAGAGACCCCCCTTGATGTTTACCTTTTTCTATAAACAGGAGGGTTTATTTCCTACTGTTTCCTTAATGATCTTTACTTCTTCTATAAACAGAAGGGTTTATTTCCCCTTGATGTGAAGGGAATGTTATCTATCCATCCAAGTCCAAGTATTTCTCCCTCCTTCTCCCTAGCTTTTTTTTTCCATTTTTTTTGTTTTTTTTATGAAACATTTTTTTTGTTGTTGTTGGATGCAGCATGTTGTGTGTGTAAATGTAGGAGGGAGAGGGAGCATGTCAGAACCTAGCTAGATTGGACTGGAACCGACACCACGATTGGCGATCGTTGGAGGGGAAGGAGGAGGTGATGGTGGGCGTGGGAGGCGTGCTAGGGCGGCGGCAGTGTTGGAGGGGAGGGGCGCGCGCGTGGGAGGCAGGGAGAGAGATTGGGATAAATTTTCTTTATTTGCTTGTTACCCTGAAAGATTACAGACCCCTTACTTTTATAGCCCGACTAGTGGGGCTTGTATCTTAAGCAATCTCTCTAAAGATTTCCTTATAGATTGGAATACCTTTTACAAGCATATACTATTTATTTTCCTAATAAGGGTCTTCCTTATAGATGGAATATTCCCTTGCACACCAAAAAGCCTAAGATAATCCTAGATAATTTTCTCCTTTATTCCCGAATTAATTGCCAAAGAATCCGCTGAAGGGAGGGAGAGGAGGCGGCGCGCGCACGCCTATCCCGAGGGCGTGGCGCCGTGCCCCTCGGGCCTAGCGGGCCTATCCTTCGGGGCCCTATTTCTGGTTCATGACATCTCCCCCTTCTCCGGACCGACGCGTCCTCGCGCTGGATGAAAGTCCATTCGGTCACACACAGGTGGAGATCGGTTGCACTCGCATGATGAGCTCAACCTATAGTATCACTTGCCGTGCACCGGGTTCCTGAGGATCATGTTCTCCGGTGCTGTGGAGCAAACTCCAAGAGGTAGTGGAGGTTCCCAATGTAGCCATGGTAGATGTACTGGTGGACAGCACGCCTTCTTTGCGATCTTCACCGTCGGCGGGCGCGGCGCAGAGCTCCCTTGGAACCCCCACCTCAAGGTGCTGAAGCACCATGTCGCGGTGAGCTCTCCGGGAACAAGTAAGAAGCGCTCATTTGGCGGAGCGTTGACGAAGAGCGAAGGAGGCACCCGATGGTGATGTCACGGCGAGTAGGGGGAGTAGCGGCCAAGTTTAACATCGTGCCGTACATGAAGGGCCGACATCGAACAGGGGAGGGAGAAAGCTGGTGTGTGCCCCTCTCCGCGTCATAGCTGATGTGGACGTTGTCAACGGTGAGGAAGAGGCGATCCATGCCGTCGAGGAACATGACCCCAGTCGGGCCGACGTGGTGGCGCCACGGCCATGCCGCCCCAACAGGATGGCGGTTGGTGAAGCCGATGTCATGCAAATGCGTGTAGGCTCCCAAGGTGAGGAAGGTTGTCCGGCGAACTCCGCCTTGAAGCAGGCCTCCAAAGCAGGTCCGGCAGCAGTGGAGAGGAAGCTGGGAGGTAGAAACGACCGTCGAAGAGGAGGAGACCGTCCTCAACCGTCCACGCTAGGGCGGCGTCGCCTGTGGTGATGTCGAGGGTGATCGATGCGTGTGCTGGTCCTCTAGTGTCGCCCTCTGTCATAGGCGTATGAAGACTCTAGTGGCGTGTCGTGAGAGGTCCAAGGCAGTCGCATGCCTTGGGCGCCTCTAGTCGAGGGAGGGTCCGGACACCAGCGAAGATGCCGACCACAAGTCGGGCCGGGGCGCCCCCCTGGAGGAGGTGGAGCCACGCGTGAAGGTGGTCGGGCGGCCATCGCGTAGTACGCAGCGCTCGTGGAGTCGAGAAGTCCCATGTCACTCATCCGGCTTGCCAGCCAAGGCATGCCAGGATGACGTCAACGCCGTTACGCCCACATGCATGACATAGGCGCGATGTCGTCGGCAGGTGTCACGCATAGAGGTACGCCGGTGGCAGCCCGGATGTCGGCGGCGCCGGTGCCGCCGTGATCAGACACACACCGGGCCGAGTCCGAGGCTCGCCGTGGTCACCACGCTGGGGGTCGATGTAGTTGTGCGTTGCTCCCCGAAGTCGACAACAATGTTGACGCCTCGTGCCTCGAGATGATGCCCGGAGGTATAAAGAATGAGCACCACGCACGGGGAGTGGGGACGAAGGGACTCGAGGTCGGCGGGCTCCTCTTTTGACGCCCCGCCAATGGAACGCCCTCGTGTCCGCTCGGTGTAGTCGCGAGAAGATCGTGATGTCGGAAGAGATGCTTGCACTTGTGACCGTTGTTGCATTTCTTAAGCGCAATCACTAGAAAAAAGTTTAGAACCCATCTCTAATAACGGGCGCGAGAAATGCGCCGTTGACATTCCTAAGTGAAACCACCGTGTCGGTGATAACACTAGGTACATCAACGGTGATAGATCTTGCCAAATAAGATATTCATCCGCAAGCGCACGGATCTATCATTGTAGCATTTCACCCGGAAGTATTCGGGGTATCGTTATTTATATTTTTCCCAAAGGAAGACATGGTGTAAAAGTCTCTAATTCGAGACATGGTCAAGATGACGCGAATGTATAATAGACCAATGATCATAATAGGGGGTAAAATAGGATAGGTAATAGGATAACTTGACACACACACTCAAGCCAATCTCAAGGATAAAGGTAAAAGAATGAATAAAAGAATAAATCTAATATGGAGCGGGCATATCCTAGATAGTCATGTCAAGATAGCAGATACACACATGTTTTATCAAGGTCAGGAGATTCTAAGTCAAGATAGCCAAGGTCTCTGCCGATTACGCGGGCACCGGCCCACGTTTCAAAGGGCGATTGTCCGGCAATTAGCTCTACGACATAGCCGAGCGTGGGGGGATTTCAAAGGGGGGACGGACAAGGCTTGTCACGCGACCAAGCCGCCTACCCCCTCAACCGTGGGATGCACCGCAAAGATAGGCAACCCCTAGCCCGCATACACCACGTCTACACTAGTGATTATCACTCTAGCGTGTTAACAAGGCTTACCCGTCCCCGGGGTCCTTCTACTAGAGCCGCCCCGAGGGAACGACTATCAATCCCAAGAACCCAACATCAACCAAGGCTAACTCTAGGTAGAACTCATCATATCGATCTAGCTCTTTGGTCTAAACATGTATGTATGATAAATTAAACACTAAGTTCTATAAGACAAGATCATGATATAGGAACTAAAGACTAGTTCTTCAACCAAGATTATATCACAAGAACTCGCTCTAATTCAAGAACATGACTATATTGATAAGTAGAGAACAAGAACAAGATGAAGAACTCTAAATTGCTCATACCGAATAGCTCCAAAATGTCTTGCTCTCCTTTTATTATCCTTGCCAAACTCCTCCTAAGTACAAACTAAAAAGAAGAAGAAAAGAAGAAGAAGAAGAAGAGGGAGAAGAAGAAGAAGAAGAGGGAGAAGAAGAAGAAGAAGAGAGAGGCTACATTTGTGTGGTGTGTGTTACAAGTGAGGGAGTGCCCATCTATTTATAGGACCTTCACCATGGGATCCTATCTTGGCTAAGCCATTTTGGTACTAATCCCCCACCGTCTTACGGGGCAAGCAAACACCGCCTCCGGACTTTTAGTCGAGATGGGCCGCCAGGCGAAGATGGGCCGTTTTGGCCTCCTTGGGGTGCGCGGCGCACCCTAAAGTGTAGCGCACCAATATGAGCTCCGTTTGGGCTGAAACTTTGCATGAGCACGTGGGCCTCGGAGTTAGCCGTTTCGAGTATTCGTTCATTTGAAACCGATTTCGTATGAGAAAGTTATGCCCAAAACATTGAACCCATGTCCGCGGCCCGTTTATCATTTCATGTTGGATTCGGGCCTCGACCTCTTGGGCTTGTGTTTGGATATTGATATTTTATGGACTTTTCTCCCTTGGGCTTGATGTTCTTCAGAATGCGCTTTCGTGGAGGCGTCTTTTGGTACATTTTCCACTTGTTTCTTGTATAAATCAGTAGAATAATAATTTGGACACTACAAGTGGAATTATGTCAATAATAAATGTATATATGTGTGTAGTAAGGTATAGTTTCAACCCCTTATTGGTAGAATGTTGACGTTAAAAAAATGTGTCGTTAGTGACCGTCAACAAACTCCCCAAGCTTACCCCTTTGCGCGTCCTCGAGCAAAAAGATAAGTACTTGGTTGTTGATCGGGAGTTGCTACTATGCCGATTATGTTTTTCAAGTGTCGTGGGGTTATAATAAGATTTTCTACTAGAGTTTGAATAAAATGGCATGCCTTTGCTCACCCTTTATTACCTTTCATGCGAAAGCGGGGCTTTTTAGCTTTTCTCAAAGCCTTGGGCGGTTGCGGATAGAACGGTTATAATGTAAAATACTTTTCATTCATCCTTTTGATCAACTTTTCTCATCAGGGATTTATTTATTTAAGTTCTATTTAGTTTTTCAAGAAAGTATGGGCTTTATTGCTATATATATATATATATTTTTGGAGAGGTGGGCTCGCCGCCCTAGACTTTTTATCTTTTATTTCCTCTCTTTTTTTTTTTTTTTTTTTTTTTTTTGGAGATGTGGGCTCTACTCGCCCTTGGACACATGTCCATTTTTCATCTCTTTTTTTTTTTTTTTTCTTAGCATAGCCCATATCATTTTTCTTTTCTTTCAAATTAGGTTTCCTGATGTCAAGTTTCTCTTTTTGGACGAAATCATAGCAAATCCATTTGTACCATATCATACTTGGCAACAACTTAGACTAGATAGAGCCTATGCAACCCACATGAATCAGGTTTTTTTTTTTTTTTTAGGATGAGTTTTTAGACTTAGCCACTAAACCCAAACTTTAGAGAAATTCGAATTATAAACTAGGCATGTGGTTAAACATAAGACGAGCAACTATTCATCATTTCAACAGGGGTAGAACCGAACATTTCTACAACACATATATACATGGAGTGGAATATCCCTCTCTCTTTCTTCTTCCCCTCTTTTTTTTTATTTTTTTATTCTCATACTTCATCATTCATATAAGATAAGAATAATAAACGAATGGAATGCGAGATACGAAGTTACCTTTGTGGGAGTCCTCCCCAAGCTAGCTTTTGACTTACCTTCCGGTTTATGAGCGTTGCTAGCTTCGAACGCTATGAATGGATCTTTGATTAGCATCGTCTTTTGAGCGTGCGGAGACTCCCCCAAGCTTGTCTTGTGATGATCTTGGAAGAGCGGGACAACCATTCTTGGGGTTTCAAAGGTCTTTTATTTATTTTTATTTTATCATTATCATTATTATTTTTGGTTCACCAAACAACTTCGATCTCCATTGTCATCTCTTGGACTTACCCTCATGATGTTGATAAATTCTGCGGGGGTTAGTCCATATGGTCGACAAATTCTACACTAGCGACTTCCGATTCAATAATCAAACTCGACTCCATGTCTAATCTGATTAGGGTAGACTTTTTTGACCTAAGCACCATGCTTAATTCAAAGCGCCTATGGAAGTATGATCATTCGAATAACCAAAACTTCCAAACCAAAATATGCCAACATAGAAAAAGGACGCATGAAATGAAAACAAGATTCATCCAATGGAGATAAAGGCATTGCAAAGGCAAACAAAATGATTATAGTTTTTTTATATATATTAAAAATTTATTTAGAAAATATGTTTTATTTTGGAAAATATTTTTCTTAGTTTTTTTTCATAGAAGAATTTATTTTATTTATAAAGGTTTTTATTTTAGTTTTTTTTCAAAAATATTTACTTATAGATTTTTATGTAGTAAATATTTTTTTTTGTTTATTTTGATAATTAAATATTTTATAAAACACATTTTTTTTGGATGGTAATGGACAGAGGATGAGAGTGTAGGTTTCTCATTACCTTGTTAGGGCCCTCCCCAAGCTAGCTCAATGCTCATCGGATCGGGGGTTGTACCCCCGTGCTTTTGGTCTTTTCCCGCATGGTTAGTATATGGTAGATTCGCGAGTGGACTTACCATCCTTTGCGATTACCAAATTTTGAAACATATGCGTGAAGGAGCAAAAAAGAGCAAACTTTGCGTTGTTTTATTTATATATTTTTTTTTTCAAAATTCTTTTTTTTATTTGATAAATTTATTATCAAGGGAGAGGAGAAAAACTTCACCAAACTTTTTCAAACTCAAACAAGGCTAAGATAAAAATGCAATGTAGGTCTAGCCTTGACTTATCTCTATCATAAAATAATTCAAATGTTTATGATGTAAACTCACGGGGTTCAATTAATCAAATTTCAACACCATGTCAACATTTGATTAAAGAAGGTCTTTTTAACCCAAGCACCATGCTTGATTTTGAAAGACCAATGGATGTATCACACTCTAGAATGAAAATACATCCAAACCCAAGGCATATTTCATAAACAAAGAAAACATGGATTTTTTTTTTTTTATATGGAGATAAGTATGAGTAAAAAGAATTGGTGAATTATTACCTTTGCGTGCACTGAAAGTGTGTGTGTGTACCAACCACGCATGAAGGCAAGATGTTGAAACTCCCGCGGTGGTAGCTTGATGATCCATCTGAGGCGGGCCACAAGGCTTAGGTGATACACAGGTAGTGTATATGGACCATGAGCCTTAGTGGTCACTAAAGGTGTAAAGGAGGATGTTCCTCCTTTCCTTTACCTTCCTTTTTTTTTCTTTTCTTTACTTTTTTTTTCTTTTTTTTTTTATTGGACCTTTTGCGCACGAGGTGTACTTAACCTTAGGCCTTGAGGATAGAGTTCATAATTACTTTGCATCGGTAGCGTGATGATCTTGATTTGGTAATGACTTCCTCACACCGGGAGTAGAGGGAGGCATAACAACTCACTCTCGGGTGCAACAAAGGTCTTGGGAGAAAGATCCCTTCATGCTTATATGGAAGCAATGCTTTGGGTGGAGTCAGTGCCTTCATTGTTTATTTTGATCATGTGGGCCTAACCTGCTCCTCTCTCCTTTTTTATTATATTTTTTCTCTTCTTTTTTTTTTCAATATATATCTCTTTTTTTTTTTCAACTCCCTTTTTTTTCTCTTTTTTTCCTTTTATAGCAAGGGGAGGCTAATCTCTTATTTATCTCTATCTTTTTTTTTTTTTTTTTTTATTTTTTACTTTTTTTTTTTATATGATCCCCTTGTATGTGGAACTTGATATTATCACCGTCCTCCCTCTCACACTTGGACTTTCATGAAAAAGTCGAAAGTGTGCAAGGTCGTGGTCTCCTTTTGAGTGCGTTCCTTGGCCCAAGAGCATCAAAGTTTTCTTGTTGATGTAGCCCCCCATGTTTTCAAAAGCCACGTGCCCCTTTGTTCTTCTTAGTCTCCACCTGAAATGGTTAGCGACAAGAATACCCGAAGGTGCATACTAACTTGATAACATATCCTTGCTTTTATTTCTAAGATTTTTTTAGTTAATTTTAATTTCTTTTTTAAGATAAACCTAAGATGAACAAAGATCACTACACATGCATATTATCGGGAACATGTCCTAATAGATCACCCCTTTAACCAATGCCTTCCCGACAAGAACGGCGCCGAGTAAATGCTTGTTGCATTTCTTAAGCGCAATCACTAGAAAGCAGTGTTTAGAACCCATCTCTAATAACGGGCTGAGAAATGCGCCAGTTGATATTTCTATGAAACCACCGTGTCGGTGATAACACTAGGTACATCAACGGTGATAGATCTTGCCAAATAAGATATTCATCCGCAAAGCGCCGCGGATCTATCATTGTAGCATTTCACCCGGAAGTATTCAGGGGGTATCGTTATTTATATTTTTCCCAAAGGAAGGCATGGTGTAAAAGTCTCTAATTCGGACATGGTCAAGATGACACGAATGTATAATAGACCAATGATCATAATAGGGGTAAAATAGGATAGGTAATAGGATAACTTGACACACACACTCAAGCCAATCTCAAGGATAAAGGTAAAAGAATGAATAAAGAATAAATCTAATATGGAGAGGCATATCCTAGATAGTCATGTCAAGATAGCGATACACACATGTTTTACATCGCCGAGATTCTAAGTCAAGATAGCCAAGGTCTCGCGAATTACTTCGCACCCGCCCACGCCCAAAGCGACGATTGTCCGCAATTAGCTCCACGACACATACCCGAACGTGGGGGCATTTCAAGGGGATCGGACAAGGCTTGTCACGACCAAGCCACCTACCCCTCAACCGTGGGATGCACCGCAAAAAGATAGGCAACCCCTAGCCCGCACACCCACGTCTACACTAGTGATTATCACTCTAGCGTGTTAACAAAGGCTTACGTCCCGAAGTCGGTCCTTCTACTAGAGCGCGCCCGAGGGAACGACTATCAATCCGCAACCCAACATCAACCAAGGCTAACTCTAGGTAGAACTCATCATATCGATCTAGCCGTTTGGTCTAAACATGTATGTATGATAAATTAAGCATGAAGTTCTATAAGACAAGATCATGATATAGGAACTAAAGACTAGTTCTTCAACCAAGATTATATCACAAGAACTCTGCTCTAATTCAAGAACATGACTATATTGATAAGTAGAGAACAAGAACAAGATGAAGAACTCTAAATTGCTCATACCGAATAGCTCCAAAATGTCTTGCTCTCCTTTTATTATCCTTGCCAAACTCCTCCTAAGTACAAACTAAAAAAGAAGAAGAAAAAGAAGAAGAAGAAGAAGAAGAAGAGGGAGAAGAAGAAGAAGAAGAGAGAGGCTACATTGTGTGGTGTGTGTTACAAGTGAGGGAGTGCCCATCTATTTATAGGACCTTCACCATGGGATCCTATCTTGGCTAAGCCATTTGGTACTAATCCCTTGACCGTCTTACGGGCAAGCAAACACCGCCTCCGGACTTTTCAGGTCGAGATGGGCCGCCGGGGACGAAGATGGGCCGTTTTTTGGCCTTCCGCTGGAGGGTGCGGGCGCACCCTAAGGTGCGCGCGCACCAATATGAGCTCCGTTTGGGCTGAAACTTTGCATGAGCACGTGGGCCTCGGAGTTAGCTTCGTTTCGAAAGTATTCGTTCGCTGAAACCGATTTCGTATGAGAAAGTTATGCCCAAAACATTGAACCCATGTCCCCGCGGCCCGTTTATCATTTCATGTTGGATTCGGGCCTCGACCTCTTGGGCTTGTGTTTGGATATTGATATTTTATGGACTTTTCTCCCTTGGGCTTGATGTTCTTCAGGAATGCGCTTTGTGGAGGCGCTTTTGGTACATTTTCCACTTGTTTCTTGTATAAATCTCGAGAATAATAATTTGGACACTACAAGTGGAATTATGTCAATAATAAATGTATATGTGTGTAGTAAGGTATAGTTTCAACCCCTTATTGGTAGAATGTTGACGTTAAAAATGTGTCGTTAGTGATCGTCAACAACGTGCTTGAACGGCTCGCCGCAGCTTGAAGCAGGCCGCCTTGCATCGATTCGCTATCTCCTCCTGTCGCCCGCTTGAATGGCCGAAGTCGATGCCGGTGCTGCCGACGACGGGGTGGGCGCTGGGGGCGGCCAGAGGCCATAGGCGCTAGCCGCCTTTGCCTTTCTGCTGTCGTCGCTTGCCTGGGGTTGTAGAGGATCGTCCGCGCCGCTCATACGCCCGAAAGCGAGAGACATGGCGGCCACCATGTTCTTGGGGTCCTACATCTCGACGTTTGCGTCTTTAGCGCTCGCCCCAAGCCGGTCGTGTAGATGTTCACTTGCCGCTTGTCGCCGAGGTGTCTACAGCGCCACGCGACGCCGAGGAAGCGCTCCTGCGTGTACTCATCGACGGTGCTCGTCTTTCCTCGCCGATGCCCGAGCTCACCGGAGTTCCGTCGCGGTAGATGCCAAAAGCGCTCGTTGACGTATCGGGCGAAACTCGCCCAATCCGCCATCGGTTTCTCCCCGGGATAGCCTCATGTACCATCTGTTGTGCTCCTCCCCTGTGAGATGATAGGAGGCGTACTCAAACTTGCTCGCGGGTCGGGCGTACCTTTGTCCCCCCTCAAGAATTGCTCGCCGCCGTTGATCCATGGAGAGGATCCTCCTTGCCATCATACGTCGGAAGGGCGGCTTGTGCAAGCGAGAGCGAGGCCCAGGAAGGTGTCCACCTCTCGTTGTTTTAAGGCGTCGTCTAAAGCATCGCCTAGGCGACAAGGCGTGCATGCAGCTCGAGGCGCCCAAGACGCCGCAATCGGTTGTATGGCGTCCCGCCTAGGCGTAGCCGGGCGTCACCTATTCTTAGAATGGCGTCGGGCGGACGCCCATACGCATGCCGCGGACACCGGTTGCTCTCTAAATATCCGCATGTACTCTGCTCTCTAAATATAGTATCGTTGTATGCCTTCGTCGCCATCCCATGGCCTCCCTCTCGCATGTGCTCTCTGTTTTCTTAAATATAGTATGAGGCATGCCTTCCGCCTTTGTGCTCCTAAACTTCCTCAGTGCTCTTCCGCTCGAATTTTGTATGTAGTGTGCACATCCCTCTATTTGTGTGTTCTTTGTTCCGCTCTCTAAACAGAGATTTGCACTTAGCTCTTTTGTGTCCTGCTGCACCCTTGTCCAACACCCATGTAGGATGGCTTTGGTGTAGTTGACTAGCCACTAGTAATTAGTATGCTTTAGATTCCAATACTTTAGTTTCTCGGACTTTCGATCTAAGTTCCCGGACTATTAAAGACAAACAATGATATAATTTGTCATGCTCATGCATGAACTAATATATGTGTATAGCTAGCAAGAATTGGGAACAAACAAGGTATATGTGTTGACATTTTACTTAGCCGTCACTAGAAATAGATATAGAACCTATCTCCGACCACGCCGCTAGAAATGCGTGAGGTATATCTTATGTCTCTGTTGGTGATTCGGCAAGCGCCGTAGTATACCGTTGTAGCACTTCACCCGAGTATTCCAAGGTATCGATTATTTATATTTAGCCCAAGGGAAGCAATAGCTAGAAAAGGTTAATGTGGGAGAGATAGATCCTTAAGTTCACCTCAATATAGTACCGCCCAATGTGTCGGGTAAACGAATATGATAGGAAGGGTTGATAGAAGTTGGTGGAGGATACAATTTAGGCAATTAAAGATAACTAGTAAGGTATAGCTAGGTGGGAGGACAACGAGTGAGTATAAGACTCCTATGACTCTAACTTTACTTTAGTGATATGTATCTAGACACAAAAGATGAGACAACTAGTTGTGGTTTACACGAACCGAATGCTAGGCAAGAGGTGAGATATGGTGAATTCAATCACCACTACCCCAGCCTACTATGTTACCGAGCCTTACCTTTTAGTAACTTGTTTAAACACGTGGTGGTTTATACAGATACCGTAAGGGCCATCACTACCTCATCGGCTACCATCCATCCATCCGTGCAACAAGCGATAACCACGTGTAAGATCGAAGTCTAAGCACCACGCTTATACTTCCTCTTACTACTCTAGATGGTAGCTACACAGTCAACTAGAGCACCTTATGACGGCGATGATCGCGATCCAAACGAGGATTCAACTAAGAACCGGACTAAACCACAAACTAAGTGTAGAAGCACCTATTTGTGAGACTTATATCACTACAACTATAGTCTAGACAACTAGAGCAAAGTTGCACTAAGTAAATACCGAATAAGTAAATACTAGAATAAAGTAAAGAAAGGACTATATATTATAAAGTAGAGATCCAAATACAAGAGAAAAGATAACTAGATCTATACCGACTCTCGAGGACCGCCTCGTAATCCCGAGCGCAGCCCGACTCAACTCTAACTCCCACACTAGACTATCCTACTACACTCTCTTGGAGCTTTGCCTTTACAACTTCTCCACACTCCACTCCACACCCTAAATGAGAGGGGGAAGGGGGTATTTATAGCCCAAGGTGGAGTAGGGGCTACTCCCCGCCATGTCATCGATCCCGCGTGATCCCACCTCGTAACCCTTGGATAAACCGCCTTTTAGGATCAACTACCGGATGAAATAATCACGTGGACAATGTGGTAGGCGGGGGGGGACGCCGGTGGTCAAATGGGCCATGGTCGGCCGACCATGGTCCATGACCGTGGGCCACCCCGTGCTTTGACATGTTGGCCCCAATCGCCGGGCCGCGGTCTTGAGTCCGTAACTTGTCGTGACATCTGCTTTGTACCCACACGATCCAAGGGACGCCTTGACCGACCAATCGGTGCCTTCTCTTGGTTTCCCATGGATTGGTGACGTGGCAAGTCACGCGGGAGGGTTTGGGCCAATGGCCTATGGTCGGCCGATGCAGTCCATTGGGCCTTGACCTTCCCCACTCTTCTAGAAGTTTGCCCCCACATGTCGATGTCTCGTGATGAAATGGCCCTTGGTCGGCCGATGCTCATCTTGTGGCCAAATGACTTCAGATTTTGTGTGGCAAAGATCATAGGACATTGTGATCATGATGGTGATGGTATTTTGCCCACTTTCCATACTTGGGTCACCGACCGATGACGACACTCACGCGGTTATTCCGCCGATTTCCTCCGAATTCATATCCGCATAAAAATAATGACATCTACATGTGGAACTAGGTTATTAGATAAAATATGTTCATGAAATGTTGTTCTTCCTTTCCAAATAGGGATATTGACGGTGTTTTGATGGTGTAAATTAAGGGTGTTTTCACCGGCCAACAATGTGTGAAACTACTATATAAAATTCTAGTTTAGAACGTTTTATCGCCTTTTATGATTTGAATATGGCGCCGCTTAGGCGCCCGCCACAAACGCTTAGGTGTTGTGAAGGGGTCAGCGCCGCGCAACGCCGCAACGCCAAAAACAGAGGTGTCCACCGGGGGGGGGCGGCGCGATGCGCCCTAGCGGTTAGAACCAGCCTAGATTGGGCTGGAACTAACACCGATTGACGATCGTTGGAGGGGAAGGAGGAGGTGGTGGTGGGCTGGCCGGCGGCGGTGGTGGGGGCGCCAAGCTGGAGGCGCTTAGGGCGGCGGCGGTGTTGAGGGAGGCCACAAGGCGCGTATTACCTTTCCCCGTGATGGTTTGTTTTGCTCACGGGAAAGGTGTCCTTCCCCGTGAGTCGCCGACGGGAATTGATTTCCCCACGGGAAATCGCCAGTAATCCGGTAGTGAGAGAGATTGGGATAAATTTTTTTTTATTTGCTTGTTACCCCGAAAGATTACAGGACACTTTACTTTTATAGCCCGGCCTAGTGGGACTTGTATCTCAAGCAATCTCTCTAAAGGTTTCCTTATAGATTGGAATACCTTTTACAAGCATATCCTATTTATTTTCCTAATAAGGGCCTTCCTTATAGATGGAATATTCCCTTGCACACCAAAACACCTAAGATAATCCTAGATAATTTTTCCCTTTATCCCTGAATTAATTGCCGAAGAATCCGCGCGGAAGGGAGAGAGAGAGGCGGCGCGCGCCCGTCCCGGGCGCGGGCGCTGCCCCCTGGGCCTGGCGGCCTGGCCTTCGACCCTATTTCTTGGGTCATGACAGAGTAAGTCTCGTTTCTTTTGCTGGGCTCCCCTTTAAAGCCATGGGCGCGCACACAACGCAAGCACAAGCACACTTGCCCACCTTTCTCCTCCGCTTCACACACCTCGCCGGTAGCTAGCAACCAAGTGAAACCCGCCACCACCGCGCTGCCGGACCTCATCGGTCTCTCATCGCGCGCAGCAATGGCACCAGTAGCAGCTTAATCCCTCCCACTCATTATATTAATTCGTAGTTTTCTAGAGTTTTGTTTTAGCTTCATTCACACAACAATGACCAGCAACAACGGCAATGTCACGAACGCGGCGGCGAGCGTCTGGCGAGGCTTCTCGCTGTCGCCTCACATGGCCTACGTCATGGACGAGCACCAGCAGCAGCAACAGCAACGGCACGTTCAGCAGCAGCACCATGGCCTGTTCTTCCCTTCCATCACTGGGGCGGCCTACGCCTACGGCCTCAGCGGCAGCGACAGCGCGTCGTCGTACTTCACGCCCCAGCTGGCGTCCACGCTGCACAAGTCCAACGGCTCCCTCCGCATCATGGAGGCGCTTCCGAGCAGCAATCAGCAAGACCACGGTACGTATGCAATGCCGGCGTATCGGTCCGTTTCGTTCTTGTTTTGATATATATTCTTGGCGTTCGTGGGTCGTCGGTCGATCGGGGTTGTTATTCATCCAGGGCCGAAGCTGGAGAATATCGTGGCCACCAGGATCGGCAGCGTGCTGTCCGCCGCTGCGGCGGGGCACCCACACCACCACCACTCGCTGGCCCTGGCCATGAGCTCTGGGTCGCTGTCGAGTTGCGCGACCGCACACCCCGGCTCGGCCGCCGAGTACGCTAGCAGGCTGGCGGGCTCCGCGGCGGCATTGATGGACGGCAGGCGCAAGCACGGCGACGAGGCGCAGCAGAAGCAGCCCGTGCACCACCGCAAGTCCATCCACACGTTCGGGCAGAGGACGTCGCCGTATCGCGGCGTCACCAGGTTTAATGTGGTTCTATCATCATGAACTATCTAATTAACTAAGTGACTATACACAAATTTAATGGCCTTGTAACTACATTTTCTTTGTCAAGCCAACCTAGTATTCTTTTGAAAGAACTAACGACACATACACGTGCGCACACTCACCTACACTCACTACCGATTCCCCGCGCTTCCCCGCGGGGAAACAGGATCCCGCCAAACCGCTCACGGGAAAGGCTTTCCGCCATCTCTATCCCGTGTTTTACCTCGGGAAAGGCTTTCCGGGGGAAAGAGGCCTTTCCCCGTGAGGAGTAGACTCACGGAAATCCCCCGGTTCCGTAGTGACTATAAATCAATCTAATTATCGCTCCAACCATATGTATATATCATGCTTCAAAAAATATGTATATATATATCATGCTTCTACAAATAAAACCACAAAACATGTTAACTAACTTGCTAATGAAATAGCTTTTGATAAAAAAAAATTGTCTATGAAATTAAAAATTGCAATTAAATTAAGCAGGCATAGGTGGACATCGAGGTATGAGGCACACCTGTGGGACAACAGCTGGAACAAGGAAGGCCACACCCGGAAGGGCAAGCAAGGTAATTAACACAACACAGTATATATAACTATCAATTTTGAAACTCACTTTACATGGTCAGAAGTAATATCTAAATCTGAGCCCTTGATTTGTTTAGATTTTTAAATAATTAATTAATTTAGATTTTTTTTTTTTTTGTCAAATCCCTTATTGATGGAAACAAAAGCCAGCGCGCATGCCTTTCCTTTAATGTGTTTGGTAGCTTCCTTTTCAATAATCGTGAAAAAAATATAACCATGCATGTATAGATCAAGTGGATATTTTATTGTCTTCAAAATCAAGTTGGCATATTAAGTATAAGGGAACATATATCTAATGCAAAACCAACCCTCCGTGCAACCATACAAACTTCTAATCTATGTCACAGGATGTAGGATCCAAGGGGCACGAGTTGATAACCACCGGGAGGTAGGAGGGGATTTGCAAAAGTGCGATTTAAGTGGGGTTAATTGTAAAAATTACCTAACCCTTGGATCAAGCATCCTATGGCCCGCATTAGAAGTTCGAATGGTTGCACGGAGGGTTGGTTTCCACGCCCGCATTAGAAGTTTGCATGCTAATCACGTATTAGATTAAATACAAAACTATACGGTAATATATCTCCAAAGTTGCAAACAAAAAACTAACAATATCCACCACATATGCTTAAGATCTGAAAAAAAAAGATTGTATGCTTAGAACTTAATCTCCATGTTGATCCTATTTCACAAAATTAAGAAAACTAAATATTATTTCATGTATTACCTCCTTTTGAGTTAATAGGTAATTGTAATTGTTTGATAAAAATAAATAATGACTCATAGTCATTTGGGTGTAACGGTAGCCCTTTAGAACATTATTATATTGCTATTAATTTCATTATATATACTAGTAGAACAAAAAAGAACTAACTCAATCTGTGGTGGTTGTCTTTGGCGACCAACCTTGCAACGACCATATGGTGTCTGGGTGTGGGGATGGTGGAATATTTATGCGTACGGTGTCTCCCCTGACGACTGTCACGCTGCAGTTTATCTCGGTAAGCACTCTTTGCTGCACTGCTGACTGTCAGTGCATGGTAAAAAGTAAAACATATGCTGGTGTGGTAGTTAAATTTGTTTGGTGTGTTGGGGTGCATTGTGTTGTCGTCGTCGGTATTAGGCGCGTACGACATGGAGGTGAAGGCGGCGAGAGCCTACGACCTGGCGGCGCTCAAGTATCGGGGGCCCTCAACCCAGACCAACTTCCCGGTAACTATCGTATTCTTCGTTGTTTACTGTAGTACGTGATGCGTGCATGATAGCCAGGCTCGGTAACTCTTTTGGTAATTGGTAATTGTACTACTAGTGTCAGTGCTGAAACAAGAGAGTTGACTGTGATAATGGTTGTTTGATGCATGTATATATGCATGCTGCAGGTGGAGGACTACGAGGAGGAGCTGGAGGAGATGAAGAATATGACGCGGCAGCAGTACGTGGCTCACCTCAGGAGGTAACATACACATACTTTGACCTAGATACAGTTCAAAAAAAACACGTAATTATGGAAAGTGTACCGTCAAAAGTTGTCAACTTTGAACAAGTTTATAGAAAAAAATATTATGATTTATGTCTCGAAATAAATTTATTATGAAAATATATTTCATAACTAATCTAACAATACTTAATTTGTCTCATAAGTCTTAGTATTTTGAGATACAATTTTAGTCAAAGCACGCGTGATGTTGTCTTCTCGAAAATGAGAATTGCATGTTTTCGAACGGAAGGAGTAGCTTCTAGCTGCCAGTGATGCACATGTTCCATCTATATATCGATCATCTACACTATTATATGAGCAACTGATTTATTAACCGCTGGAGAGATATATACATGCATGTTGGGTGCAGGAAGAGCAGCGGCTTCTCACGGGGCGCGTCCATGTACCGGGGAGTCGTCACAAGGTCTGAAACCCACCTCGGAATCTTAATCTGAATGGGTGGACGATACATACTATATACACATGCATGCATCGTTCCTATCACTACTACATACTATATACACATGCATGCATCGTTCAGATCACTACTACAATAGCTTTCAGAGGGGCGGTTGAGGATGCAGACTGGCGGTTGAGGATGGACAGTAGGTGCGGTTTTCAGAACCGTTCCTAACTCTCCGCTCCACAGTGGTTTCACAAAGAGGGCAGTTGAGAATGCAACCGCCCCTATTGTATGAGCCGCCCCTACGTGCAATATAAAATTGTATTTTTAAAATTCAAAAAAAATAGTATTTTTTTTTTAATCCGGGAGGGGCTAACCGCCCATGCCTACCCGTCTCCATCACAAGTCGCGCAACCTGTCGCAAGCACTACGCGGCCGGAGGGATCGAACTCGCAACCAGCCGCTCATGCGCTGGGCCCCCCCCACCACCTTGCTACACATGTGCATGGTCCATACTCTATTCGGATCCCCACATATTATACAAATTCGAAAGTGAAAGTTGACTATTTGAGGCTCTAAACGGATTGAAATAAAAAAATGGTCAACTACAAAGTTTTATAACTTTTTAAGATCTACAATTCATATTCAGAAAGTTTTTCCATCCGAGGTCGGTTTACGAAATTTGAATTTCAAATTTGAGACATTTCAATGTAGTTTTTGCATGACAAAATGATATCAAAATAAAAATGGACAACTACAAAGTTTCATAGCTTTTCGAGCTCTACAATTCTTATTTAGAAAGTTTTTTCAGCCGAGGTCGTTTGAAAAATTCAAATTTCAAAATTTACATTCAAACCCACATTTTAAGGCATCAAATAGTCAATTCAAAAAAGTGGTGAACAACAAAGATTCAAAACTTTTCGAGATCTACAATTCTTATTTAAGAAGTTTTTCCATCCGAGGTCATTTTAAAAAAAATATTTTTTAGTGTCTTATTTTCAAAATTTGGCAAAAACAGCGCCTCAATATAGAGCCGTCCCTTCGGTGATTGAACCGCCCCGCTAATAGTAGGGCGACTCAGAATAAAAAAAACCGCCCCTACCGTGGACACTGTATGCGGGCGGCTCATACTATAGTAGTGGCGGCTCAAATAAAAATCGCTCCTACTCAAAAAGGGAGGCGTTCCCATAATAGGCTTCTGTAGTACTGTATTTATTTGTTTTTGTTTTATACATTTAACCTGCTGAAGGCAGAGACGGCAAGTATCCATAGATCGATCGGTACAGTGGCTAGCTGTGTACTAGTAGTAGGAGCACCAGCAATGACATGTATGATATGGACGCAGGCACCACCAGTACGGGCGGTGGCAGGCTCGCATTGGCGGCGTTTCTGGCACCAAGGACTTCTACCTCGGCACCTTCAGTACGCACTGCACCCCTTTCAATTCCCTTCCTACCTACGTTCTCTGCATCTGCATATGCATGCTCTTCTGACGCAAGCTTTACACTATCTGCATATGCAAGCTTTCCATTCGCGTCGCACTGCATCGCGGTTTCGTGATGATGAGCTCTATCGCGTATTTTTGGCCTGTTTGGTTTCTAGGGACTAGACTTTTTTTAAGTTGGGACTTAAAAAAATTTAGTCCTTACCGGTTTGGTTTAGGGACTAGACAACGGACTAAAAAGATACTCCTACATGGGCATTTTTTTTTTTTGGAACAACGAAGAAGACCGACGGGCGACGACCGCGATGCAACGTCCGGCCCGGCCGCCGACCAACGCCCATGCGCGCATCCACTCCCCCGCCGGACTCGCCTGCGCGCACCACGCCGCCATGCTCGCCATCTCCGTGCCTTGGGCGGATCTGGCCGCCGGGCGCTTGGCCACCGGAGGGGGACGCCGCCGCCAGATACGCCGCCTGGCCACCGCAGTTTGAGGGGAAGGCCGGAGGGGGCGCGCCGCCCTAATCCGTCGCTGCTGCAGCTCGGGAGAGGAAGGGGCTACTCGGCCCAAGGAGGAGGTGGTTTGCCGGCTTGAGCTTCTGCTGCTCGTGTCCGGGAGAGAGGGGCTCGCCGGCTTCTTGTGTCGGTGTTCGCGTCCGGGAGGGGAGAGGAGGACCGGCGGGAGAGGCGCGGGTGCGGGAGACAAGCGGTGCGGGAGGGGGATAGCAGGGAGAAAAAAGTCTCAAAAAGACTCTCCAAAGGGTCTTCTATATTTTAGTCCCAATTGCTATTTTTAGTCTCAAAAAGTCCCTGCTGTTTGGTTAGTTTGGGACTAAAAGGGACTTTTTTTAGTCCCAGAGACTAAGAAGTCCCTAAACCAAACAGGGTCTTCGTCTAGACATTCTCAAGGTCCGATCGAGCACTGAAAGAGAGTGAGAGTATGTAGGTCAGCTACTAGATTAGCTAGATGCATGGATCCTAGCTTGGCAGTGGTGGCCATGGACGGACGGATGCAGGGCAATACGGCATGAGGGTGCAGGGGGGAGCCGTGCCTGTGGCCATCTTATCATTTCTGCCTGCGGCCAGCTCATGCTCCTTGGAGTCGTCAAGGACGACGGAATTGAGAGATGCAATAATGCAAAAGCTAGCTTTTATCTTTTGCATTGCTTGCTTGGTCCTTGCTTGCTTTGTGGCATGGCATATGGTATGGCCCTCCCCCCTCTCTTGTTTTTACACTGTCGTGGATCGCACGCGCTGCTCCTTGCACCTGCCTTGACATATATATGATATATAGTGTGGATCGCACACTGCTTTGTAGCGTCTGATCAACACAGCGGCTCCTTTTTAATTTTGACTACGCACCATTTACCGTCGTCGGCCTCCAAGCACCGTGCATGTTGTATGTGTAGTTGACGACGACCGTTGGTGCTGCACTGCAGGCACACAGGAGGAGGCGGCCGAGGCGTACGACATCGCGGCGATCAAGTCCCGTGGCCTCAACGCCGTCACAAACTTCGACATCACGCGCTACGACGTCGACAAGATCATGGCCAGCAACAAGCTGCTGCCGCCCGACCTCGCGCGCCGCCGGAAAGACGATGACCCCGCCGCCGACACCGGCACGTCGGCCAGGGCCGCCGTCTCCAACGCGCACGTGCCCGCCTTCGCCGCCTACCATGCCTAACACGCCCGCCCGACCGCGGTTGGGTTGGTTTGAGTTATTTAATAAAAATTAATTATTAGGGTCCTTGTCAGGTATTGCGAGTTAATTAGGTACCTTGGGAGATTGGTTTGCCAGGCGATATGATGCAAGGGCCGGAGTGCACATCGCGGCTCTGCTGTTTCTTTGTACTCCGGCTCCGTCGTCGTCCGTCGTTCTCCTCCTAAAGATATCCAGAATTAATCCACTACTACTAATAATGTTAAGTTGTTATATGGCCTCTCACTGTTTGGTTACTGCTACTGTACTGTCTTGTTTGAATTCTTTTTTTTTTTTTTTTAGAATTACACAGTATAACGCAGACACTCACAACGCGTACACACACTCACCCCTATAAATACACGTACGCAAACCATACACCTATGAGCACCTCCGAAGGACTGAGCACCCGGCAGATCTGGAGATTTTCTAAGTCACCATTGGTGCCTCGTCGTCGATGGGAATGTCGCTTACCACTGAATGCATAACGCCGGTAAATTCTGATAAAATCCCAGGAAAAGGTGCGAGCACCAGGATTTGAACCCTAGTGGGTAGCGTCCCACTGGACCATTCTATCATTGGACTACAAGCCAATTCGTGAATTCACGTTTTCTGATGGAGTTGCTAGTTGGAAATTGAGTTGTTGGGCTTGATCCAGTCTGAACCAATAACGTGTGTGTCGGGACCCGGGATGCAAATTCAGCTATTCTGGAAGTGAAAGTTGAAATTCCTGTCATTGAATGTCCGATAAGTGAAAATATTGTAGGTTTTAAATGTTTCATGGGATGTTCAAAGTGGGTGGCCTCAACTGGGCTAAACGACCTTAATGAGTTTGAAATGCTCCATCTTCCTTCCAACGGTGCATGATGTCTATTTTATCTGATATGACCAAGAAAATCGTGGAAGTGTTCACCGACGATTTCATTGGCTATGGCAACCTTTGATGATTGTTTGGAGAATTTAGATAAAGTCTTACAATAGTGTGAAGAAGAGCACTTAGTCCTGAACTGGAAGAAGTGACATTTTATGGTTCGAGAAGGAATAGTGCAAGAACACAAGGTATTTGAATGTGGGATAGAGGTGGATAGAGCAAAGATTGAAGTTATCAAACATCTTCCACCTCCACAAATGTTAAAGGAATCCATGGCTTCCTAGGACATGCAGAGTTCTACATGTGCTTTATCGAAGACTTCTCTCAAATTGCTGGACCTGTGACTAGTCTCTTAGCTGAAGATGCACCTCTCATCTTTAGTGATGAGTGCCATGAATCTTTTCAAGTATATGTACTTAAGAAGACACTCATTTTAACTACAATTTTTAACCACCTGATTAGAAGCTTCGTTTCGAGCTCATGGCTATGCTAGTGACTTTGCTGTCAATGCCATTTTAGGCCAAAGCAGAATAAGATAAAAAAAAAAAAAAAAAAACCTACCGGTGTGGCTATTTTTGCGTGGGCATCTACTGGGTCAAAATTATCTGCTAAATGCGTATATGAGGAGGGCCACAACCCTTGGAAATATAAGGTCAGTCTCAGTGAGGGTTTCATTAGAGTTTCATGCACATTAAATGGAGCGCCACATCAGTAAAATTTCACTTTTACATGAAACCCCTAGGAGAGAGAAGAAAAGAGTTTCACCATGATGAAACTTTTGGGCACTGCTTTCACATGCGTTAGAAACCGTGTGAAACTCCCATTGAGACACAAATAGAGTTTCACCATGCAACAATGCAATTAAACCATGCAATGAGAGAGAGGTTGTGGGACCCTTGAGCCTATGAAACTGTGCAATGAAATGTGCATTGAGGGAGACGTCTATTTCATACCAAAGTTTCACATCTTGGAAACAGGGAGGTGAAACTCTCCATTGAGACTGGTCTAAGAGGAGGCCAAGTCATATATACGTATAGAAAATATAAGAGGAGGCCAAGTCATATATACGTATAGAAAATATAAGAGGAGGCCAAGTCATAAAGAGCTTAGTTGTACTGGGTACTTATATATCTGGTAACAAAGAGAAAGGAGCTTATCAAATTGTATTAATGACGCCCTTAGTTGTACAGGGTACTTATATATCCGGTCCATTTATTTAATCTGGAACTCTAATCCTGGGAAACATGATCTGTGATGTCCAACCATGACGATAGCTAAACTCGGCATCATAGATGTTTTCACCTCATGAATGAACCGTCACAGACAACACAATTCTATAATGTTTTCTTAGAACGTCACCATTAAACCGTCATGTAAAGCACCATTTCTTGTAGTGATGCCGTCATGCGTGAATAATAATCTTGCAGCTAGCTAGCTGGTGGACAATCACATTACCGGATTACATACCAATGACTTTTCTACTACACCAAGGGGACAACTACTGGCAGGGTAGTAATTAAACAACGCGTACGTGATCAGGGTACGTACGTAGCTTAGGAATATGACTAGTAGCACAGGAATACGTGGCGAGGAGCAGAATACATGTAGCTAGCAGCTGGACAGACAACCATGTGGCTACTAGCTAGGCCGCTGGCTAAGGAGAGATCGAAATACAAATGTGCTGCTGAGAGTGCGGACGCGCAGGATATCATCGGATGGATGCGTGGTGGCCGGCAGTAGGCGGAGACACACTGAGCCAGGGGATCGACCGGCCGGGCCATGGATGGATTCGATCAGTGGGCGATCTCGGGCAGGAGCGAGGCGTTGTTGCCGGCCTGGTCGATCTCCCACCGCAGCTTGGGCGTCGCAGGCTCCTCGTCCTGCACCACCTCGTACTCCTGCATCATGTAGATTTCCGTTTGCACGGAGACGGTCAGAAACGCATCATATGTGCATGGACGCATCACACATACTCAACTGCTGGCCAGCTAGCAGGTGTACTAGCTAGCTGGTGCTAGTGTGTTTACCATGCATGCATATATACCTCGAGCTTCTGGACGAGTTTGGTGGCGTCGGGGGCGCTGACCAAGATGTGGCGCTGGGAGGGCTTGATGAAGCCATCGTCCACAGCCTTGTCGATGAACGCCAGCAGGAAGTCGTAGTACCCGTCCACGTTCAGCAGGCCCACCTGCCGCCACATAGAATGATAGAAACAGTTGTTGCTGCAGGTTCAGTTTTATGCATGCATGCCCTTAGCGTGCACGCGGTGTACAGTCGTCGCATTGCCTCCGTGGGACTACTCATTCCGTTCTGCGCTATTGTTCAAAAAAAAAAAAAAAAAAAAAAAAAAACTTCTGCTCTCACGTACCGGCTTGCTGTGGATGCCGAGCTGCGCCCACGCGATCACCTCCAGGAGCTCCTCCAGCGTCCCGTACCCGCCTGCAACAATTAACCCATGCATATGGTCAAGAGACGGAGGGCGATCGAACACGAACAGGCAGGCGAGGGCATACCCGGGAGCGCGATGAAGGCGTCGGAGGTGCGCGCCATCTCCGCCTTGCGCTGGTGCATCCCGGCCACGGCCCGCACCTCGCCCACCGTCTCCCCGGTGATCTGCATGCACGCACGCACGCGGCCACAGTTAGACACGATGATCATGAGCTGCTTCTGCTGGCGCAGTGTGTTCTCAACTCACCTCCTTGCCCATGAGAGGGGTCGGTATGACGCTGCAGCAACAAAAGCAAGTCAGTTGGATGCATGATAGATCGAGAGAGACATGGCCGAGAACGGAGCAGCTAGCGACGGACTGACCCAATGACGTGGCCGCCGCCCTTGTGCACGGCCTCGGAGACCTGCCCCATGAGCCCCAGGCTACCCCCTCCGTACACCAAATCCACCTTCCTCGCCACCTGTTCTAGGGCAACGACGATGTACGTATATACGTTCACAACCAGTATAGTATTAGTAGTGTATACGGTCATGCGATGCAGGTGGTCACTCACAAGCTCCTTGCCGAGGTCGACGGCGGCGTTCCGGTAGCTGCTCCTCTTGCCGGAACTGCTCCCACAGAACACACACACCCGCCTGAACCTGCTTCCGCCGGACCCCTTGCCCGCGGCGCCGCCACCGCTCTTCGCCGCCGCCCCTTCTTCCATCGATCGTCGGCCTAGCTTTCTGGCTTGCTAGCCCCTCGTTAGCGGCACAAGGCAAGAAGAAGATACTGTGGCTGATCGATCGATTGGCTATATGTAACGTCCTACCAGGGCCCAATTATTTTTTTTTGAAACGAACCAGGGCCCAATTATAACTGTGAAGATGCTAGGTCCAGTGGCGGAGCCAGCAATATACCCCACATAAACATCCAAATGAATTACTCAATATACTTGGTATAAGTACATATATACGTAAATGCATGTTGGTCGTCAGTTGAGCCCGTTGGCTAGGGACCGGTGGTTTTCATGTTGATGGGCTGTAACTAGCAAACCAAATGGAGGGAGGTAGGGAGGCTAATCTGTTCAACTGTCAAGCAGCCGTTCTTTTTCCTCTCGATAATAAATGGCCTTGATCTATCCGTCTGTTTTTATTTTAGGATCCAATCACAACTCCAAAACTATAGAACTCTAGCGCTATACAGTGGCCGTAGCGCGAGCATAGTTGGCGGTGCGACGGCTCAGCTTCATGGCCGGCCGGCGGTGGCTACAACTGATTGTGCAACATTGGCACCAATGAAGAGCTAATACGTAATTAAAGGTACTTCTTTATTTCAGAATTTAGAATTCTAGTTGATTTACCGGTCATAAAGTTATATATTTACACAATATTTTATGGGCCCTTATTTAATTTTACTATACAGGTTTCAATTTTATATAAACCCCACCACACCTCAAATTTGTTCATGCATGTGGATCGGATATATTTAACGTCGCACCTGCCCCACTTACAATTGTTAGCTCTTTAAAAGTCAAGACTGTCCTCGTAGACCAACATAGGTCTTTTCTGTGCACTCTGTCTTCACTCATGCACACATGAGAATAACTTATCAGTCGGTCACCCATTCCGAAATTGCTCCAAGACAAGCATATACTTAACTTTGCAGTTCTCGGAATTGGCTTCTGAAAAAGAAGTTTGTAACTTAGGCTCATCTCGATGCAAAGTTCCACCTCCAAGTTTCCAAGAAGTGACGGGCGTGCTTGCCCCCTTCTACTGCATTACCCATGGCGGAGGGGAAAAGAGCGGTGAAGCCCGCACGACGGAGCTCCTACCCCACGTCGTGTCAGCGTCGGCGATCTCGCCCGCATCGCAGCCGTGCCCGACCTCAGCCTGTGGCCCACACGCTGCGTGCCCGTGGCGGACAGCTCGCCCGCGGTGGTGGAACTCGCGACTGCGGTGGACCGGCCCCGCCCACGGCGGAGTGGTGAGGCGGAGGTGTGCGGCGATGAGATGTGGCAGCGAGGGATCGGCGCACGCCGCCAAGTGGCCATCCGACACAACATGGACCTGCTTTCATCCCATTCCACGTGAGTTGAACGCTTCCAAGCTCATGTCGTGGGGATGAAATGAATTCTTTCTGTCCCGTTATCCGTTCATGCAAAGAGTCTAATTTGCTGATGTGGCACTTTATTTAATATGCATGAAACGCCACCCCTTGAGACCGGCCTTAGAGCAAGTATTATAATACAACCACTAAAGCCGGGCTGTAAGGTTCCTTACAGCCTTCTCCCAGCACACTCATACAATAGTTAGCTCTATCTAATTAATACAGGTCCCACTTGTCTATCTCACATAGTTTTTTGGTTCTTGTGCCCAAGCCGGCTGTAAGCTTGCAGCCTGCTTCTCCTCTCTCTCCTCCCTTCTCTCCTCCACATCAGCATTTAGCCGGCTTACAGCCTGCCATAATACTTGCTCTTATTGGAATCTTATTAAACTTTGAGCCGGTATATGACAAGAAGAAATTAAGGCGCGCGCTTTGTGCCGGACCGGGGACCGTGGTAACAGGAGTTGTTGATGAATCCACGGAGGTTTCAGAGGCGGCCAGGCCGAGGCTGATTCGCGCTGCGGGTGTCAGCACTACTACTACACGTACGGTAGGAGTAGCCTGCTGGGGTTAATTAAGACGCCATTGATTAGCGGCCATGTGCTGTGCCGGGAGTAATCGTAATTTCGTCACGTCCGATATGGGTCAGGCACGCGACGTCAGCCAAGTGGCGCTAGCTATAGTGTGGTGCGGGATGCTGGTATGTGATGATCTCCAGTGGCAGGGGATAGCTAGCTAGCTAGCATTTGCATTTCCCTTTCTCGATCTGGTCACAATCACAAATTAAGAGAAGAAGGGAAATGACTTGCGAGCCTTTTGTAGTGCCTAGCTAGCCAGTTCTGCGGCTAGCTAACGATATGTCCATGCATCCAAGCGACGATATGTCTGTTCTGTTGGTCGATCATCCTTCCTTCTCGCTCAGAAAACGACGGGACCTGGAAATTAGCCCAGGTTCTGTTTTACACACACATTTTTCAGGTGTACGATCGAATCCTGCAGCTAATGCACTGTTAAATGCACGTAATGGCAGCACAGTGGCTTGATGAGTAGTGTGTGTCATGCATGCGCCACCGGGGCTATATTACAATTAATTAAGCAGGGAGCAGGCGATCGAGCTGTACGTAAATACTACTCCCTCCGTTCCATTTCATTTTGCAACTATGGAAAGCGTGTCCGCAAACTGACTCAACTTTGACTACGTTTGTAGAAAATATGCAACATTTATATCTCCAAATAAATTTGTTAAAAACTAGACTTAAAGATCTTTCCAATGATACTAATTACTTAGTATAAAAATTTTTATATATTTTAATAAATAATTGGCAGTTTGAAAATACTGTTTTCTTGGGAAGCGAGAATTGCAAGTTTTCTGGAACAGTACTAGCAACAGCTTCCTACAGTATGCCTGTGTCTGTGCAGGTTCAGTTATTATTTGTCGTGGAATAGCTGGGGTTTCCACTCTCGATCACCCTGGCTCGCCTCTTCTACGATTGGCCCGATGCTAGCTGCCTGCACTGAAAACTTTCGTTGCTGTGCCTGTGCTGTACTGTTGGAGTACGTATTGCCCAGACCAGTAAATGTAATTAAATTAGATGCAGTGTTATGGCGCTTTCATTCACAGGGCGACAAAGGTTTCAGCACCGCCACATCGAATCTTTTATCGCATGCATGAGGCATTAAATGTAGTTAAAAAAAAAACAAATTGCACAGATTTGGCTGAAAAGTACGAGACGAATCTTTTGAGCCTAGTTAGTCCACGATAGGACAATAATTATCAAATACAAACGAAAAGTGCTACAGTAGCCCAACCCAAAATATTTCACCAACTAAACACAAGCACGGCGCACACCTCCATTCAATTTAGCTGGTCCACTGCACACTATACAATTTCCACTTGCTAAACCGATCTTTTTTTACTGTTCGTAGATGATTACGACTTGACCATGACTCCTGCTGCTTAATTGTACGATCAAGCTCCGCGCTCCTGCTGCACCTACCTGTGCCTTCACTTGTCAAACATACAGTGGTCTGCTGGCAGAACAGTAATACTAGCGAGCTGCGAGAGCATGCATGCACAGATGGAGGCTGGTCCTAAGAAAGCATCCTACAGCCGATCAGATCATCAATGATCTCTCTGTCCAGACGGCCCAACGGCCTTTTGGGCCTTCAAGGCCTTTTGGGCCTTCAACATGTTGTTGACACTTAAAATTGGCTTGTCTAAGGTATGGTAAAATTTCAAGTTGCAGTAAAATTCCGCACTTAGCCAAATTTTCGAGGAAGATCAAAGGGGGGCTCGGAAGTGACCGACGCAGCGACCGGACCGTCCGGTCACTCCCCACGCGTCCGGCCGTCACCCAAACGCCCAGGCCGATTTTGAGGCATCGGCCGGACGGGTCCGGTCCAGCGACCGTCCCCGGGCGTCCGGTCGTCGGCGTGTCGTGGTCGATTTCGCACCTTTCGTTATCGACCGGACGCTTGGCGACGGTGCATCCGGCCGGCCTGGTTCCCGTCGGTCGGTCAGCCCGACGCTGGTTGTGTCCGTCACGAGATCCGAACCGATTTGTTTCCAATCGTGTTTTGGTCGGATTTTGAGGCTTGAAACGCGTCAAGGGCGGTTCCCTAAAAAAGGATAACACCACCTTCCTCTATATAATAAAGATGTTCATGGCCGACTTGATCCCATCTACATCCAATCGACAATCAATCTACCTCTTGTCCCGTTTGTAGGTCATCTTCTTCCTTCAACCCTCTATCCTGCTTCGGGCGGCGATCTCCCGCGTTCTTCGCCGACGCCCTAGGCGGCCTTGCTGGTCCTAGGGCACCCCTCGCGTGCATCCTCCCGACGGGTCTTCCGGAGAGGTGCGTTCGAGGTTCTCTCAGCCGTCACCAAGCTCTACATCGGGCCCCAACGATCTCACGATCGTTTCATCGCTGATCATGCTACGGTGTTCGCTGCTTCAAGGTTGTGTGCAACCTTCCGAGGCGCCCAAGGCCCTCCGGTGTGTTTGACGTGAAACCCTAGTTTTGCATCAACACATGTGTGCCCAACCCCGCATGGTTGGTTGGCCCTATCGCCTTTGCGCAATATAATGGTGTGGGGGCCGGCAGCTCACAATACGAGGTTCACCGCCGAGATACAATCACCACGGACAAATCCTAGCCTGATCCTGAGGGGGTGCGCACCCAGCGATGGGAAGCACCACTACCATCTCCACCGTTGCCACTTCACCACCACTGCATCACTGGACGCCACTTCTCCGACGACCATCGCAGCTCATGCGCAGCCTTCACTAACGAACATATGATGGCTGCCGGTTTTTCCTCCAACTCCTCTAATGGTTGGTAACCTTACCTTAATCCAGAACCTCTCTACTTCTTCGTTTATCAGTTCATCCCTAGATTGAAATGGATATCACCCGACTAGATGCTACCCTAGATGCAAATGGATATGACCATGTGTTATTAGGGGTTGTGGGTGGGCTGACCGGTGGTGGCCTCGCCCGATTAAATAAAAAAATTTTGTTTTTTTTTTTTTTTTTGAATTTTGAAAACGCCGAATTCCGGAAACTACAATAAAGACGGCTCAAATAGTAGGGAGCGGTTTGATCACCAACCGCCCCTACTGTAAAACCACTGTAGGAACGGAAAGTTAGGACGGCTGGCAAAATCGCCCCTTAAAAGCGTCACCGGCCGCCCCTAAAGAGACGCTCTGGCGTAGTGGTCAGAGCTGGAGCTTGAGCAATCGTGAGAGCCGCATCAAACAAGCCCTGACATAAGATTTGTGTTTAAACTCGACTCGATTCAAGGAAACCGTAGGTGCAATAATGGTGCCGAGGAGTAAATGGATCCGTCGTCCGGCCTGCATGATATGGAAGACACGGAGTCCAATTACTGGGAAGTTCAGCAGGATGGTGCCGCGTGCGACCATGGCTGCACGCCTGCACGAGCTCGGGTACATATATATATAGGCCTGCGGTACGCAACTGCAAAGTTTACTGTTACCTTGCTACGCCACGTACTACCGTCGTAGGTATTACTCGTAGTACGTTTAATATTCATATAACAATTACTGTCTTCCGTAAAAAACAGTGAGATGCAATTATGATTTGAGATTGAGTTTAACTATATCATTATAGCTCTTCTCTCTCTCTCCTCTTTCTACCTACAAAACTTGATGTTTTACAATTCTAAATTTGTCATAAAAAACTTGATGTTTTTAAGAACAAGAATATTGTGCGTCCATTTAATTTGAGAACAAAAGGCGATGGAGATGGAGATGCATGCACAGCCCATGACAGGGTACCGCATCCTCATTGTCAAATTCACCAACATCACGATGCGGAGTGGTTCTCTGACGATCCAGGGACGATAGAGGAACTGGACCTATCATGATGCACAGTCCGTGTGGGAGTATATTGTCAATTAATAAGTGAGAATGAATATTGAAAAAAAAAATATTCGTTTCACTTCATCCGCACCTATCATCATCATATGCTTGTTGAGTTGACGGTACTCTCACTACTACAGAATTGTATATTATTGTCGGGCTCAAACCCTCATTCATTGCCGAAAAATGAACCGGCAGAACCAAAGCGGTAGCTAGTGATGTGGGTTTCAAAACACTATCGGGGTCGAAACACCGGCGGTGATTTGAGGAGAGATTGCGGTTCGATATCAAACCGGCAGTGCACTATCAACGCGAACACCGCCGGGTGATCCATCGACCCGACAGTATTTTTTTGATCAAAGCAATGCCGGTTCGAAGTCGGCGGCGAGTTGATATTGAGAGCACCGCCGGGCTTTAACGAACCGACAAAACCGAGGGAAATAACACTATCGGTTTAGATTGTGCCGACAATGTATCGAAGAGCTAATAATGTTGGTTTATGTGGACCCGCCGCTGAACTTTACGTGAATGCCGTCGATTGATTTCAACTCGATAACATTATTAGAGTGGACACTATCGGTTGGTTAATGCAGCCGACAGTGTTGTTTCGTCATCGATGACGGTTTGTAATTCAAACCGATAGTGTTTGATGTAGTTACACTACGGGTTTGTTTATCATTCACTATCGGGCCCATGCCAACCGGCGTTTTTATTTTAAAATTTTTTAAATATTTGAATTTATTCATGGAATTCAGATCTTTTTGAATCCCTAAACGCATCATATATACATTAAAATCGATAAAATATTACATGGTTCAACGGTTACATACAACTAACTCCGCCTAATGTTCTACTGTAAACTGAGCCTAGGATATCAACTTCCAAATAAGAAAAAAACAATGACAATAGCCATAAATGAAATCATGACATCTTTCATAGGCCAAGTCGCAATTCTCCTAATCTTCATATCTATGGAGACAGCTTCTCATCAATCTCCGTGGTCGGTTGATAGTCAAAGTTTTTACCATAGTAGTCCCCTGAAAGCTTCAGCTTCGGTCTTGTATTTTTTTGTGATTACTGTGGTAGCCGAGTCTTGAGCAGAGCAATCTTCCTGTGTTCGATAGATCCCTAGCATGTGACCAACATGCACTACAAACCACGCCATGGTTTCCTATACATGTAACCAGAATAGGATGTTAATGCTATGTCATTCAGAAATGTTGTACAAGAAGAAAACTTCAAGACTTATACATTTAATTTCAATATCCAAACTGGATTTTGAACACCACAAAATCATAAATTTCAACATCTATCTTATTTCAATTACACTTCAAGCATTAGTATGTCTTCAACCATTCTGTAAATGACCATAATGTTTAAATCTAATTTGTTCACCATAGACCAAAAATATTTGCTACTATATAACGATCCCGAATCGTTTTGAAAGCAAAATCTAAATACAAAAGGGAAATAACAGGTTGGAGTTATCAACACGGGCATTTCAATGAACAACTCAAAGGCAAGGACCGACGCTCTCACCGCTTCCGTGCGGTGCGAGATGCGGCGCCCTAGAAGGAAGTAGAGGGCGCAGATGGGGAGTTGCTCCGACCGAAATCGAGGAGTTCGAGGTCGCGCGCAGTACGGCGTCGGGCCAAGACGGGGACGGGCGTGAGGCTGCAGACGGCGGTGCGGTGTTTGGGCGGTCCTCCGTCGACGTGGAGGAAGAACAAGCAAGCGAGGAGAGGGAGAACAACGGCGAATTAGGTCTCATTCTCATAGGCAAAATCTCGGAGAACTAAAGAGCTAATTAGTTCTCACGTGGAAGGGCGTGGGACGCCGGCGCGGTGTTGGGGATGTTAGAGAACAAGAGAATGGAATGGGGCGCAGTTGGGGGGTGATGGACGCCATGCGGCGCGTGTGTGATGGTGGTGCTCCGCCGGCAACGCTGGTGGGGAAACGAATGGCGCGAGTTCAAATGACTTGTGAAATTTTCACCCTCGCGCCCATATCTATAGTTAATCACTACCGGTTTGCGCAGTAGCATCGACAATGTTATAATAAAGGTCTAAACGTCGGTTGACCCGACAAAGGATCGACATTGTTTCCACCTACCACCGCCACGGTGATAAGACATCGTTGCCACCTACCACCGCCACGGTGGCCACTCAATCCACCTACCACCGCCTATAAAAAACAGCCCCACCACGAGATAGCAATCAATGGAGCTGCATGTATGGCGAACCGCGCCGACCGATCTCTTCTCGTTATTTGCCCATTTTCCTATCCACATATATCTATTTGGGAGAAAGCCCTCCACATAAACATTTTAGTATTGGTATAGAGTGTATACAGGAGGTACTAGAAGGGTGTTTTTGAAGATTAAGCTACAATGTTGCTTACAGAAGCTGGGTGTGATGCTCGTCAAACACCGTTGTTACACGGACCTCTAGAAGACGGAAAGCAGGAGCCAAGTAGCAGGCATTCTTGTGCTTCCTCACCGGGAGATGAGCCCCCTCATGCGTAGATCGTCTCCTCGTCGGTCCTTTGCCGACACGGAGAGAGACATTGGTTACGCACGCAGGTCTCTCATCCGCCTTAATTCGAAGTAAGCATAAGGGATAGCATTGTAACCACCTCGGGCATAGGTGCTAGAAGGGTGTTTTTGAGGTGGTTATTTCTTAATGTGTTTGTACACTTTGCTTATTGTACCGTGTTAAACTATCAATTAATTGTAATCCTTTAGTGAAGCATGTATAATCCCATAATGTAGAAATGTCTTGAGTTTTTTTTACAACCATGTACACCCAAATTATGCCCCCACACAAGATCTTAGGTTTTTCTGGTTGATATTTTTATTATTAGATTTTCCTAGGTGATAAACGCGATAGAAGAAGGTTAATTACAGCTTGCAAACGTATGAATTTTGCAGCAACCTACACATTGAATTGCTTCCTAGGGCACATGAGACCATGTGGAAAATTTTGGCACCACTCCGGCTCTGTTAGTGGGTAACCCCAGTTCAACCTATAATTACTCGGTGGCATTGCGTAGAAATTCAATTTAACTGAAAAAAATACCAAACCTTATCCGAAAAATCTTAAACTTCGTGGTTCCTTTACACATGGCATGTGCACGTCTAAGAAAAAGTTTGAGGCCGAGACGACACCAGAATGAAGATGACCCAACAAAGCTTATGGATGTAGGTGTGTAGTCATGCTTCCGATGAAAGGGGTCATGTACTATTGTGAAACATGTATAATCCCACAATGTAGAGATGTGTTGAATTTTTTTTACAACCATGTACACCCAAATTATGCCCCCACACAAGATTGCATCGGTGCTCTTTGAGGTTTCTTGTGCTCGATCTATAAGGAGGACATGACTCGATTTACATTTATTTACCACAAAGCAAGGCCGAAGGAGACAAAGCCAAACAAATTTTCTTTTGCCTAGCCAAGCCGTGGTTTAGTCCAAAAGACAAACTTGCATAGGCATCCTCGGGAGAAGATCGTATCAATCTATAAAAATCTCTTTTTGATCTCCAAAGGAGATTTTCATAGATTGAAGGAGAATTTCATAGATCGCTATGATCTTCTCCCCGAGGATGCCGCGGCCTCTTATGGACATGTAAATCTAGAGTCCACTCTCTCGAGCACACAAAACCACATGGCTCCGTGAATCTCATAGCGGTTCTAACCTTCAGCTCGCTCAATCTTCATTAAGACTCTTCTAGCACCTCTTGTGTGAACCATTTTGGTGGACTAAGATGCATAAGAATGATATCTCGTACATGGATGGCTTTCTCCCATAGAGAGGCTATACATATGTATGTGGAGAGTAGCAAAGAAGATCGAGGAAGAAGAAAAAGTAACTAAATCAAGAGTATCAAGAAAGAGGACCAAGAGAATCGATATGCAAAACTAAGCACCACACTAGCCGTTTTATAGGCCAAGTGCTGCGGGTAGTTCGTGGGTCGTGGTAATGACTAATCACTACGGTTTCCATGCACCCTTGTAGTGATATGAACGATCACCGCCGGATAATCGACACCGGCATAAACAAAGCACCGTGGCGCGGGTACGGAGAACGTGGCGGCAGTACTCCTGCCCGCAATGGTGCTAAAGAGTTTGTCGCCATGGCAAAACTGTTCGCCCGTTGACAATCCAAAACACCGCCGTTCTTAGTTTGAACCCGGCAAAGGATACTCCATACCGCGCCGCATAGTTACCACCGACAAGTGATATACGTGATCACTACCGGGTCTTAAAGTGCACCCAACAAAGTGTTATTCGACATTGATATAACCCGCCGACACGCCAGCCGGGGTGCACAACCTTTTCTCATCGGAAGCGGGAGACACCGGCCGATTGATTTAAGTGGAACCGGTAGTGAATACTAGAGCAACACGATTCTCCAAGGCTATAGCCGTGGACGTATCACATGCCAAGACCTATGACTGAACACACAACAGCCTATACCTACGTTGGGCGTGCATTTTATCCGCTAAAATGAAAATTTATAATACGGAGTACGTGGCAAAGCGGACGGGGTTGGTTGAACTCTAATGCCTTAATGCTGTGATAAAATTAATGATTTCAATAAATCAATTTTTACGAGATATAACTATTTGTTTCACCGTTTTGTTAATCACCGCCGATTCATGTGTGGGCCCGATAGTGATCAATGAAGGTGGAGACACTGCTTGTTGGTTGGCCGCCATGGAAAAGCGGCTCTAGAATTTGAAGCGCTACGTTACGGACAAACGCAGCGGTGCCGAGGAATTCGAAGGAGCCATTGGAAACGCATCCGGTGCTCGCGGCGAATTCAAGCACCGCTCGTGGGGAAGTGGAGAGGGCCGACTTACTCACTATTTAACCAAAACCCTCCGATCATGGAGCCGATCATCCCTTTGATCGATTATACCTTAATCCGGGCACACTCTCGAAGCAACCATGTCCGCCTCGGGCTCGAGGAACGAACAAGCACACCGGGGAGGGGATGGATGATCGGAGAGCTCCGGATCGAACCAGCGCCCAAGGGTGGAAGTGGAGGCGTCGGTGGTCGTCGGCGAGGTCCAAAGCGGTGGCCGACTCCGGACGACGACTTCGACAACTACGCCCCGCCATCCCCTAAGCGAGAACCATTGGACGTTTTGGTGGAAAGGCGAGGCGGTGGCCAATTCTAATAACCCTCTCATGTGAGAGGCGCCGAGAGGGATTTTACCCTCGATCGTCTCAAGGAGGCCTTCTTTCTACTCAAGGAGTCGGCGGACGGCCATCTTCTTCGATCCAACGGTGGAAACACCTATGGAGGAGAAGATCAATCACTACGCCCGAAAGTGGTGGACTTGGCCAAGATCCTATTGGAGGCCTTATCGGCTAAGAAGGCCGCCAAGAAGGATGACGCCGGGGAGGAGCGGGGAGGAGGACTAGGTCGGCCGCCACCCGCATTTTTATCTATTATTAATATATATCTTGTATTTTTTTTTTTTTTGTTTTAATATATATTATATCAATATATGAAATATTATTTATATATTAAAGTTGTGTGTTTGCTCCCTACGTCACATACTACGCCTCGTTTCTAGGTCATGGCGGTTAAAATTAAACACATGCAAAATAGTTGGTATTTTAATAAATATCGTTTAAAATTGATTCCATTAGCATCCGGTTATATATGGGTGCCTTGGAAAACTTGATCGCCAGTGGAGTGACGAGGAGATGGACATTGGTCGCAACGGTCGCGGTTAACGTTTTTCCGTGGAACCGTCTTTTGGGCCGGAAACTCCACTATTTATACCCCCCACCCCGATCCGTTGTCCAACACTAACTTCTCTTTCGTACCTCTTTCACAAGAGTGCCGCACACGCAGCCCACGACAATCGACATGACCGCCACTCGGGAGGAGATGAAGTTCAGCGTGGGCGCCTCCGCGCCGCCCTCAACAAGCTTAACGGCTTGACCGACGATGTTGGCCCGCCAAAGGTGAATCTGCCCCTCGAGGAGAAGGCCAACTTGTATGCCCTCCGGATCGACTCACCGGGTCGATATCCTCGCCGAGGGGATACAGGCCAAACTGGAGGAGATGGAGGAGGAGGCCTGGAAGGTGGCCGCCCAGAAGCCGGCCAAGCGGGCAGCCAAGAAGGCCAAGAAGGCGGCCTAGGTTCTTTTTATATTAATTTATCTATTGTATTATTTGTGTGGATGTGTAAGATCCAATACATTTGGTTTGTGTGTTTAGTTTGTTAATGAATCAGTTGTTGGTTAATCTAATGCATGTCAATCTCTTTTTTTCTGTCGTTAATTTGAGTTCTACTATTTCTTTCTATCGGTTTTAATATAATGCGTGTGAATCTTGAAATGGATAGCGGTTTTTATTTCAAACCCCGCAAAGTAAACGACCCATGACGTGTTCTAGTATATTGTTCTAGTTAACCGGTCGTTTCTTAGTCTGATGCGTGTCAATCCATGTTTTAGATAGCGTGCTATGAAATTTAGCGGCAACCTGTTCTGGACGCTATTGCCGCTATAGTGGCCGCTATAGCGCGCTATTTGCAACATAGCGTCGGCATGCAGCTCACGCTATTGTGCCGCTATAGCGCGCTATTTGTTTCAAATAACAAAAATCAGGACAAGTATATAATTATAATTTGATAAGTGATAATTTAATAAGTAATAATGATAACCATATAATAAATTCTCATCCTTAAAACAAACAACCATGAAGGCATCAAATCAAGTATATAAGCAAACAACCATAAAGTTACTAAAATCACTCAATCACTAACAATTAGGCTAGGCTAATCAATTTGCCAATAGCGCCATAATAGCGCCGCTATAACGCTATTTGAGCTTAGCGGCGCTATATAGCGCTATAGCGTCAATAGCGAATAGCGCCAAAAAAGTGCAATTGTGTAGCGCGAAGCTGCGCTATTGGCGCTATATATAGCGCTATTTAAATCGTGGGTGTCAATCTTCATTTTCTATCATTTGTTTTACTGTTTCCTCGTCTTGAAATCGCTATCGGTTCTTATTAAAACCCGACAGTGACCGTGTCCATCAGGATCATTGCCGGTGTAATATTCAACCCGGTGGTGATCTAAATCTGCACTGCCGGTTATCTCACGGTCCATGGATTTTCTGATTTTCCCGCGCCTGAACGGTTCATCACTACCGGCGTGGTTTAGCACTACCGTGGATTAAATTCGGTAGTGATGCCGGGCGCAGTGATGAATGTAGTAGTGTCTAGCCGCCACATCTTGGGGAATAATGATGTAGATAATGATGTAGCCCTTGCACCACAAAATGAATCTATTCTCTGTTTCCTAGGGTCGTCTCCCCTTGACCTCCAATAACGTCAAGAACCACTCCCCTATGGATGTTGAGAACCCTATCCATTCTATCTCTAAAATATCTGAGTGGAATATCATTCTCCATGGATTTGTGCAGCTCTCACCTCATAAAATTTTCAGTGATGTCATCCTCGGGGAAGTGCTGAATGCGTCATTTTGTTGTGTAACAGGTAGCTCGGTGGAAGCGATGTAGCTTCTTCGCTGAGATGGGCTTCCTTGCTCTTGTGTTGATTTCCGTTGGGTAGTAAATTGGCGCCACTTGCCCTTTGACTTCCTCTTGAATAAACTCTTGCGACTGTTGCAACGGTGGAACTGGGGAGGGGCCGGCGGGCACTGCCGGCTTTTTGTGATTAAGAGTGGCTAATTATTTTCTTTTTGTTTAGGGCGGGGCTGTTGATTACTAGCAGCCCAAGTGTTGGCTCAGCCCACGTACGCACGTTGCTCTGTTGAGTCTTTATCCACGTACTTCATTCCTTAATAATAAATTGCAACATCGAATAATAATATATTTTTTTAATTTGCAGGTTGATTCGCCTTGTTCTAACTTTACCAGTCCTCAACTGCAACTACAGAGCGTGCATTTTCTGCGATGAAACTTGTAAAGACTAGGCTACGCAACAAAATGGAAGTTGATTTTTTAAGAGATTGTTTGTTACTCTATATTGAGAGAAATTGCAATGAAGATCACGACAGATTCAGTTATTGATGATTTCAACATGGCGTAAGAATCGTGCAGTGAAATTGAAATGAACAAGGTATATTGCTTACTTTTTGCAAAGTATTCGCTTTTGTTTATTAGAACTGCATAATTAATTACTATAGTTATGACTATACCTAGCTAGAATATGCTTGTATGGATAAAAATTTTTGAAAGCAATTGTTAAATTCTTGAACCGACGAATATAGTATGGCCTCCCCTTTATTTGTCTGCCAGTTTTTCGCCATCCTCTAGCAGCATGGATCCGCGTCGCGTTCTCTCCTTTTCCTTCCTTCGTTGGCGGCTTCTATAGGTATCGACATCCTCTGGCAAGCCATACCGCCAAGAAATCAATCCTTTGCCTCGAGTTCATCCAACGTGTTCACTAGTCCCAAGGGCGAACATCACCTCATCCTTCTCGTGGTTAGGCACAAAGTCACCTCTAGCAAAAGCATCTATAAAATGGATAATTCTGTCTATTGCGGTGCGAGTGTTCCACCGTAAATCTCTTGCCCGGTCTCTTGGCCCAGTGATCCCTGATGTGCAAAAACCAATGCTTAGAGCGTTCGGGCCAATGGAGTGACACTAAAATGATCCCTTTGTCAAGCAAGTCTTCTTTCATTTTTTTCCAACTTGGGAACGCCGGTCCTGTAGCCACTTGATCCTAATCTATGATGCTATTGCTTTTTTTTTTTTTTGCGCTTTCTCCTCGCTCCTTCTCACCCGTTCCTACCTCTCATCTGAGGCCTTTAACCTAACAAACTCACCCCAGTCTCCCTCAACTTGTTATACAGGTTGTTGCTGCTGAAATCTGGAGTTAGATTCTTCTTGACAATTCTCTATACAACTTCTTCTTCGAGGTCTAGAATTGTGTGGCCACCGGTACCGTTTTGACAGCCCAGCTTTCAACTAATTCTTCTATTTTTGTTTGTCAGTACTAGGTGGTAGACTAAAATTTTTAGTGACTTGATCCCAAAGAAGGTCCTTATCTCGGTTAGAAACAGAATTGATATCCTTCATCTTCCATTCACAGATGCTGAATCGAGAGTCTATCCCTAACAATAACCCCACAGTGGTGTACAAATTTCGTTGCATTGGCTTTTGGCTCCAGTGGTTCTCCAGTTAATTTCAAGATCGACTCTTGAGAGTGGGAAGTGACCCTTGTGTGGTTTAGTCACGCCTCGTACTCTTTTACTGCTCGCCGAGGTCATCATAGATGCGGAGGGCTACAAACGTATGGTTGAAACACAATTGAATTAATGAAATTATTTTTTAAATTTATACGTATAAGAGATAAGAGATATAATTAACATTGTTAATACAATATATACCTCTCCAGCATTTTGTTGCCGAGGGTTTTCGTGGTGGGACTTTTTTCTAGGTCATGCAATTCAAATATTGAGTAGTGTCATCTAGATGATCTTCCACATTCTTGTTGGTGCCACATTGCCCGCTGGAATGGATAATGTTCATCTTCATTCTTCGTCAAAAGTCGCCTTTCCTCGGATTGTCCATTTTAATTAATTAGTTCTATTCAGGTCATGTCAGCTCTCGCTCATCCATCTTCTTTAGAATTAGGTCTCTCTGCCTCTCGAAGTTAACCTACCTGATATCATTATAATAATTTTTTATTCGAATTTGTGTGCAGGGTCAAGTGATCGATTCTACTTTCAAGATGGTGAATTCACCTCTTTCACATCTATTTATTCTTTCTGAATATAAATAGTTATGTTATGTAAAGATGGAATAATATGCTTGCTTGGATAGTGAGTTCAGCTATTTCATATCCTACTTATTCCTTTGGAATATGAAAAGTTATATTTTGCAAAGATGGAAATAAATAAAGCATTAGAGAGGAGCATTATCCCCTTCTATTAATTTTACACTAATCAGACATGTGCATATCTATACTGTTCTCTGTTTTGTTATTTGGTGTCAACTTTTGAGGTTTGGTTTCCTAGGTTATAAGATCAGGAAAATAATATTATTTGGTGTCAACCTTTCAGGTTTGGTTTATTAGAAGGTATATTCCTGTTATGGTATATTAACCGTAGATACCTTGTATCTAGATCAACTTGTAACCCAAGTAGACACATGTTGTAACCATGCCGGATACGATTACTATGCCGGTTGTAATTCCTTTCTTGTACACTACGCTGGGGGCTTTGCCCGGCCTATATAACATGTAACCGAGGCCCTGGATCGGGTACCTCGTTCCCCCAATTTCTACATGGTATTTAGAGCCCAATTCCTCATTGAAATCACACATGGCGCTCCCATCATCCTCCGCAGCATCTGCTGCCATGGCGCTCGGCTTCTTTCCTGTCACTGAGAAGCTGAATCGCAACAACTTCCAAGGATGGAAGGCCCAGATCCTATCGGCGCTGAGGGGTGCCGAAGTTGCAGATGTGATCGATCCCATGGCTGTTCTACCAGAGCAGTTCCTGCCGCCGAAGGATGGCGTTCAAGCTGGAGACAAAAAGGAGCCGCCAATCATCAACCCTAACTACACCAAGTGGGTTGCAAAGGATCAGCAAATTCTGAGCTACTTGTTGACCAACCTCTCCAAAGAGATGCTTGGTCATGTCACGACGGCGCGCTGCCACTGCATATGATGCGTGGGCAATCATCCAAGGGATGTTACATCCTAGTCGAGGGCGTGAATTATTAGCACTAGGATGGTGCTGGCAACTGCTTCGAAGGGCTCGTCCTCCATTGCAGAGTATTACTCCAAGATGAAGAGGCTTGTCGATGACATGGCGACAGCTGGACGCAAGCTAAATGATGAAGAGCTTTTGTCATACATCCTGACCGAACTTGATATTGAGTACAATCCGATTGTTTCAGCAATCTCGACACGTGTGGAGCCGATTTCTGTTTCTGATATGTTTACCCAGCTCGTGTCTTTCGAGCAACGCATGGAGATCCACAACAGTGGACAACAATCTTCTGTGAACCTAGTGACCAAGAGAGGTCGTGGAGCTGGCAACCAGCGGCGGAGCCACCAGTATGGCAAGCTCTGGCGCTTGCCATACCATCGCCGGCAGGTAACACGTATATACGCTCTGGCGCTTGCCATACCATCGCCGGCAGGTAACACGTATATACGTATGTATGTGTATTAAAAAAAAAGAAAAATACTCATCTGTACCCAGCGTCATGCTTGAGTTGAGGGATCCCGTCGTGGCACATGAGGCCCATCGGGCCAGTGGACACAATAAATCTTCAGGAGTCCACGCAATTGCCAATTACCATTTAATCAAATCATATTACGTGCTCAATCCCCCATCTGCTCACGGGATTACGTGCTCACGCCGTCACGCAGCTATGCCGATCGGCGCCACTTCGCCAGTACGTTGGCGATTGCCGATCGCCAGCACCAGCACCAGCATTCGACGCCCTACGCCCGTCACGCGGCTCACGCCGAACGCCCAGCGATAACGCACGACGCCCTATGCCAGACGCACGACGCCGGAGGCCTACCCATTCGCCGAGTCTGTGATGGAGGCCGACGAGCAGTGATAGGTTCGCCACACCTAAATTTTAATCCTGGCTCCGCCACTGCTGGCAACAACTCCACTCGTGGAGGAGGTTGTACTGGCAATGGTGGTAGTGGTGGTTTTGGCCGTGGGCAACAGGGCTAACGCTCAGGCTCTCGTCCCAAGGGGATGTTCCAGCTAGGACTGATCTGTCAGATCTGCAGCAAGGCGGGACATCCATCGTTCCGGTGCTTCAAGAGGAACGACTCCTCCTATCAAGCGTCCCTCCACAGAAGAGTGCAACGTCGGCTACCAGTTCCTATGGTATTGGCACAAACTAGTATGTCGATCTGGCGACACCGATCATATCACTGGAGAAACTCGACAAGATGACGATCTAGGATAGGTACGCCGGCAACGATGAAGTCCACAACTAGTAGTCGTATGAAGGTTGAATCTATTGGTCATAGTATTTTGTTTTCCCCCAACTGGTAGTCTTATGCTACATAATATTCTTCATGTTCCTTCAACCAACAAAAATCTTGTATCTGTCAATCGCTTAACCCTTGATTATAATGTCTTCATTGAGTGTCATCCAAATCACTTTTCTGTCAAGGAATAGGCAACGGAGAAAATCCTCCACAAAGGCAGATGTGAAGGAGGGCTCTATCCCTTGAAGCTATCACATAGACAAGCCCTAGGTGTCATCAAGCCTTCTAGCTCTCTGTGGCACGCTAGGCACGATCATGCATCCACCCCATTATCCAGCAAGTCATTAGTCATCATAAGCTTCCTTTTGTTAGAGAGTCCAATAATAATGTATGCAATGCATGCCAACAAGGCAAGAGTCATCAGTTGCCTTACCCTTGTTCTACTAGTGTGTCATCCAAACCTATGGATCTTGTGTTCTCTAATATGTGGGGGCCTACCCCATCATCGGTCGGTCATCATAAATATTATGTGAGTTTTATTGATGATTAGAACAAATATTTGTGGATTTATCTTTTACGTCATAAGTCTGAAGTGTTTCCGTGGTTTTCGTGACTTTGAAAGCCTAGTAGAACGCCAATTTGACACAAAAATACAAGCCTAGTAGATCATCATGTGTCATGTCCCTATGCACACCAACAAAATGGGTCGGTTGAGCGTAAACATCGGCATATTATCGAGATGGGTTTATCCCCTCTATCTCATGCTTCTGTTCACTTGAAATTTTTGGATGAGGTTTACCTTACAGTTGTTTTTCTCATTAATTGTCTTCCATCAAAGGTGATCAATGGTGACACCCCATATGAGCTCATACATAGCCAGCCACCCGATTACAGCTTCCTCCGCACAGTTGGTTGTGTCATCTGGCCCAATCACCGTCCATACAACCAGCGCAAACTCTAGTTTCGATCTAAAAGGTGTGTATTCATTGGATACAGTTACATGCATAAGGGACTTAAGTGCCTAGATCCCATTGAGGGGCGTATCTACATCTCGGGGATGTTGTGTTTGATGAACATGTGTTCCGTTTTCTAGCTTGCATCCAGAACACGGGCGCGACTTAGAGCTGAGATCTCGCTTCTCCGGATTATCTCCTTGGTACTTGCTAGTAGTTTTTGGGATGCATCAATACATGATCATAGTTCATCTTCTCTTGTGTCTACTAACCCTATCTCGAGTTCTATGCAGACTTCGAGCATGTAGGTCCAAGTACCGGTGAAAACCCAGTAGAAAACAACATACAACAAAATTATTTCATGTTCCCTCTAGGTACAAACAACGGCGCGGACACGTGGTGGACTTGGGCGCCTCTACGCTGATCATGTGACCTCGGGATTGGTGGCGACCCCGCCACTTTCTCTGGTGGCTTGGGGGTGATGCTGATTCGGCGTGATTGTCTACGCCGCCACCCACCTCGGCACCCTCGACCACATTGTGATCCCTGCCACAACCCGATCCAAGCCTAGGGGACAAGAGATCTCCACCCACGGATCTGGCTGTGGCGTCACCTATCGTGCCGAAGTCGTGGCATCCCCTCCTCGGCTACCCATTACAAGGCTTCAACAAGGTATACAAAAGCCAAAGACTTATACCAATGGAACCATTCGTTGGTGCAATGTTGTTAGCTCTCCTGAGAGGAGCCACACACAATATCCGAGGCTCTTGCCAATAAGGACTGGATTGCAGCCATGAACAATGAGCATCGGTATTTGTTGAAAAAATCAAATATGACACCTTATGCCTCATCCTAAAGAAAAAGGATGCCATCGGTTGTAAATGGGTCTACAAGATAAAAAGGAAGGAAGATGGAAGTATAGATCTTTACAAGGCATAGCTTGTTGCTAAAGGATATAAATAGCGCTATGGAATTGACTATGAGGATAACTTTAGTCCTATTGTCAAGGCAGCCACAATTCGTCTTGTTTTGTCTATTGCGGTGTCAAGTGGCTGGCCTCTTTGGCAACCGGATGTTCGAGAACACATTTCTTCATGGAATACTTGATAAAGAAGAGGTCTATATGCATCGGGCACCCAAGTACATAGACAAGACATGGCCTAATCATGTGTGCATTGACACTGCTTAGCGACATCACTAAAAAAATAACAACAACGCCAAAATGCTATAAGAGCAATGAGCCCAAATAGTGCTGGTATGTGAAAATTATTTTGCCACTAATAAACTAGTCATGAAGAACCTATACTTCTAGCTACGAGACTAGGTTGTCATCCCCAACTATGAACTAGAAAGTATATCATGGCATAAATAAATAAGACAAGATAGAAAATCATATAAAGAATAATATAATAAAGAAGATAAAATAGGTCCTTCAAGCGATGGATAATAATAATACCATTGTAGCATTTTATGAGTAATAACTAGGTTGTCATTTCTATTGTTCCTTTGGAAAGGTATCTACAACTAGAATGCGTAGTACTAATAACATCCTTATACTATGGAATAGTAATAAACCAATAATGAATAATGCTTCTACTAAATACTTGAGGGTTAATATCATAATAAAGATAAATATGATATATATATTTATATATGATAAATGATAATAAAGATAGTGATAAATGCAGGGATCAAGCATCATAATGATAAGATAACTATCATCACAAGCTATTGTCTAACTCTAATTAGTGCAAACATCTAGCTATCATTGTTAGCATTACTACCTCATATCATATTCATGAAACATCAACTAGGAAGGATTCAATAATGAGATCTTCACCTTCTTCGTGACACCACGACCTACCATTCACTATATATATATGGAGGGTGGATTACTTGAGGACTCAATAGGGCTGTAACCCCTACAATCTACCACACGACTCAACATATAATAAGCATTTCCGGATATAACATATATAAGCACCACTCTTACATAAGCTATAACAGCTATCTTGCACGTTACAAGATGAGGGCTATACAGTCCTAAGTATGCAATATTATAATAAATATCTAACTCTACTAGACATATTAAAGTAAATAATAAACATTCCAATAAATAATATAACAAAGATGAAGAACAATACCATAGATAAACTTGAGTAATATATCAAAGATATAAATGTACCTATAGAACACCTTGTGAGAATCTGAAGTTCAAGTCTTCTTTGGATCTCCTTCTAATCTACTACTATGTAGCTAATCTCTCTAGAACTAGAACTACTCGGAAGAACTAGGGTTTGTGGCTCGGATGACTTGATCTCTCGGATGATGATATCTGAATTATCAGTACTAAATTAGGGTTTCAGGGGTCCCTATATCCTTGCTTATATAGCCCACTAGGATGAACCGTAGCCCTTGGATCAAACCAACTTGATTGGACAACTTAGATTTATTCCTTAGGTCGGTTGTAAGAAGTTTCTGGAAGCAGGACACATGGCTCCACCACAGCAGGCCACCTGGCCCCACACGTGATTGGTGGGCCCCTGGCTTGCGCGAGATGTTTTCTTTTGTCCTTTAGGTCCCTAGAATTTATACTAATCATCTTGTTTCGATCCTTTTCTTCCATTTCTATATCTATATTTCTCCTCTTTTCTTTTTTTCTACGTTTTCCGAGTTACCCTACAAAAGCGAGTGTGTGCAAAAAACTTCGTGGAAATTATTAGTATAAACCCTATCTTCTAGTGTTCTTGTTGTTATTATCTTCATGTCGTATTTGTTATAGTCTAATCACCGCAATGTCCTATGAGATTTATGCAACATGAAAACTTCTAGATGCTCACTAGCTTCATGTCAGCTAAAATGTTGATTTAGTCTTATTCCTATACCATCTCGCTTGCTTTCCCATGGTTTGAGTGGTTGTGGTTCAGTCATGGTGTTCTTTTTCATATTGGCTATCTTTTACATGGATTTGTGAAATACAGATGCAGAACAAATATCATCACAAAGCCAAAGAGATGTGCATAATCTGTTTTCTTAATATCAACTTTGGTATTAAGGAAGGTTCAATTAACAATATTTCTTATAATTTCCTCATCTATTTCACTATTGGAAAGCGGGGGCTTTGCCAGCGACACTCATCAAAGGCCATTTTGCACTTTCGGCAAAAGGCACTCGACAAAATTTTTCATAGTCGAGTGGTTGTGGTCCAGTCATGGACGTTGTTTGTCATATTGGCTATCTTTGACATGGATTTGCGAGAAATACAAATGCGAGAACAAATACCATCACAAAGCCTGAAGAGATGTGCATTATCTGTTTTTCATAATATACGCTTTGGTATTAAGTAAGGTTCATAATTAACAATAATTCTTATAATTTCCTCGGCTATTTCACTTCGGAAATAGGGCCTTTGCCGGTAAAGGCCATTTGTTGTATAAAATCGACTCTGCGCCGCACACACCGACAAGCCGAATAGCTGGCTTTACTCGACCGCCCGAAAGTGTCTTGATCCAGGCGTGCCGATCAATTTGACCTGTTAATTGACAAGGAGGTAAAGCGTGAGATCCGGAACATGCACGGGTGTGACCAAGACAGTCCCGCATGTATGGCTCTAAGGCCGGTTTAGATGACATATAGCTATGGGAGCTATCGTCAAAGATATGGTGAATGCATTCGGTAAGCATAAAGATGTAAAGTAATGATAGTTGCCGAATGATCATAGCAGACATGTTTGAACAAGTAAAAGTCGATCATCAAGATATGATATCATAAAGCTCTATTACATGGATCGAATTAATTGACAACATGATACATAAAGCGGGTAACTCATAAATATAAACCCGATCTAAATGACACATGCATAGGTTTCATCCAACTAGTCCGCCGCGACGTCTAGCCTTCCTAAACCCGTCGAGCTTAAACCCTTGCAAGCTAATCCACCGCATGATACGACTTTGCTACAGATCTAAACCACTTACCACGACTAGATCAATCCCGCATGATACAATCTAATCATGACAAGCTAAAAGCACGCATACATCTAAATAGATCTATAAATACTCATTATTCGTTGAAGTGTGTATGTATAGACAAGTAAAGTACACATGCAAGCCTAATCTAAAGTAAAGACGGGGATCTATTCCTATTAGTCCGCCGCCACGACTAACCATCCTACTGACAATCCACCGCATGATACACTGCAACAAGCTAATCCCACCGCATGATACGGCTTGCCGACTAGACTCTAACGATAGGTAAACTCACACATGCAAGATACAAGTAGATGCATAATCGTATTCGGCAAGCTTGCCGAATCGTGGTCCATGAAGAAGGAACTCACACAAAAAACCTTAGCCCGCCGCGACGACTCATGACTAAACGCGGTAATGCGAACCCACAACATATAACAACTTAGATTGATCTAAGCTCGGCTATGATAAACAAATAGATCTAATGACAAACTAAGATAAACATTGGAAGCATTGATGACAATTAGATCTAACAAAAGATAAAGCCGAACCACATCAATCTAAATTGGGCAAAAAGTATGTGCAATCATAATAAAATAAATAAACGAGAAGCATGCACCTCTTGGTAACTTAATGAATTCACTAGATTGCCAAATCTAATGAAGCCGATAACTAGCTCCAAGGTAGACCTTAGCCCGCCGCCGCGACTCATGATCTAACAAAGAACCCCTCTTGCTCCATAGCCTAAATCCGCGACGCGATACTAAGCATGGTAACAAGACTACTTGCAACATAATCTAAATCCGCCGCGACGATGCTAGACATGGTACAAGGTTGCCGGTACTTTACGGAGGTCGACGGTCGATGTATCCCCTCGCGATGTAGATGGGTCGGCGACACGACCGGACTCGAAAAGGGGTGGCGTGGAGCCGGTTTGTTGTTGTATTGATTTGGTAGATCGTTTTTTACGGTTGCGGGGTCTCATATTTATACCCCGGGCTTGACGAGTCCTAACTAATTACGAATAAACATAGCGAAAAATATCTAGCTAAGATACATTGTCCTCCAAGTTTTCGGACTCTCGAGGCCGCGACGTGATCTGAGCACTTCTCACGGATATTACGTCTCGAAGCTCTTACGGCTGGCCGAACCGTCCACGTGCCTTGAATCTCCTTGGATTCGGTTCTCTAGCCGCATAGCAACGGCTCCCCGAATGCTCAAATTACCACGAATCTTTATCTGCTAGCCGAATGACCTCTTTACCGAATCATCACATGGCGGCCCATTCGTCATTCAGGCTTTACCAAATTTTGGTGTTAACACCATTTTGTACTCGACAAGGGGTAATAGATTTTTTCTAGGAGAGGAGGCCCCACAAGCCAGCCTGCCACCACGAGCAACCAGTCATTTTTACACGGTTTTGCTAAAAAAATTCACAGCCACGGGACATCAAACGGACGACCCCTCACACGTACATGTTCCTCCTCTACCACTGTTGGTATTTCTTAGCGTAAGCAGAATAGTCCGTAAGCGCACGGAATTACCGTTGTAGCTTTCACCTGGAAGTATTTAGGGTATCGTATTTCCACAGGGAACGAAGGTATACTCTTCTAGCTAATTCGTCCAAGGACAACACAAAGTAGAGATGAAAGGGTAGAGATGGATTCCTACAACTCTTATGTCTTAAGGATAGCTAATACTCTACTTCTACTTGCTCACTTCGGGCACGGATTCCACCTGGTCCGACGGCGGGCGATGCCGCCAACGGCTCTACTCTCTAGCCTAACGTGGATGAGTACTAGGGATGGACAGGGCTGTCACCACCTGCCGCCTACCTCACTATCGGAGGCTAAACAACAAACGAATATAGCCTCTTGCCCAGAGGCGTAGCTAGCATCAAGGTTAGGGTGGTGCACAACTCAACTAACTTATGATTTTTTCATGTGATACATAGTGAATATTAGTTTTTTCTTAACAAAATCTCTTCGTCCCCGGTGCCTGTGCACCGGGGGGTAGTACTCATGTAGCTTCGCCCTTTGCTCTTGCCTAGACACCACGTCTTCACGTTATCGACTAATACTCTAGCGTCGTACGGGGGTATCCCGTCTTCATCGGGGCCCTCTACTAGAGCATCCGCTACGGGGGACTAAGCGACGAACCTGCAAACAAGTAAGGTAAAGCTCAACTAACAATGTAAGGCTTAATGAACAATAGACATAAAAGTCTATATGAATCACGGACACTTACTTAACCAAGATCCCATTAAGGAGCTAAGTAGATGCCCGTAGAGGTACAAGCTCGGGAGACACCGACAACTCCGGCACTTCCCTGCTCTCTCCCTCACATCTCTCCACTACTCAACTCCATAGCTAGCTAGGGCCTAAGCCCTTTGGAGTGGTGCTCAAATGTGTAGTGCTCTTCTCCTTGGTGTTGTGTTGTAATGAGGGGGATGCCCTTCTTTATATAGGAGAGGTGCCATGGGAGAGGGGAAGTCCACCTCACTTCTAGGGAGGTTTCGGCAGATTTGGCGCGAAACTCAAATGTACACCGCGGACAGATTTTTTTGCAAACAAGTTTTAAAATTAATAATTACAACTCAGGCTAGCCATTGGCCATATAACAACTAACGGATCAGGGCCGTGTCGGCGGGCGGGCTTGCCGTGCGCTCCTACAAGGCCTCAAATTCCCAGAGGCACCAGAATTTATGACCCATTAAGGCATGCCGACTTCGAGATTGTCCAGGCCTGTGCCGACGGTCGTGCGAGCCGTGCGCTCTCGTACAGGGCAGATTCCTAGAGGCCCCAAAATTATGACCCAAGATTACTACCTCCTGGAGGGCCGGCCGGCCGGTCGGTACCAAACATGTTGGATATGCAGTGTTAATGGGTCAGGAAATCTATCATACAACACGGTCGTTCTTGCGAATTGGTTTGTAGTCCAATGGTAGGGCGGTCGGTGGGGCGCTACCCACCGGGGTTCAAATCACGGTGCTTTCGCACCTTTTCTTGGGATTTTCCCAGGATTTTCGGCGTTATGCATTAAGTGGTAGCGGCGTTCCGTCGACGACGAGGCGCGCCGGTGACTTCGAGAATCTCCAGATCTGCGGCTGCCCGGTCCCCCGGAGGTGCTCATAGGGGTAGGGTTTTGCGTGCGTGTGTTCATAGGGGTGAGTGTCGTGCGTGCGTGTTGAGTGTCTGCGTTGTACTGTGTCGTTCTCAAAAAAAAAAAAAAAAAAAAACACGGTCGTTCTTGATCCACATTCATTCTATGATTACTTCACCACAGTACCTACGACATATAGCTGGCTGCCTGCCTCCCTGCCTGCTGCGGGTGTGTTTAGATGCCAGAATTCTCCCCAAATTCCACTATGCAAAAGAAGATTCCCTATCACATCAAAATACCGCACATGTATTGAGTACGAAATATAGATAAAAAAAATAAACTAATTACACAGTTTAGATGTATATTGCAAGGCGATTCTTTTGAGCCTAGTTACGCCATGGTAGGATAATATTTACCACTACCAAAGCTAAACGCATTACACGATTGTGCGATGTGACATACATGTCCCATCCGTCTAAAAATTTTACCCAAACTTTTGGGATCTAAACACTGACATACATGTGACATCTCTAGCTCTCTCTATCAATAAACACTGACTGCAGTACATGCTTCTCCCTCCCTCTCTCTAAGGCTACTCCTTCAGTTCCACAAAATGACTGGTTTCCGTTTTTTTTTGCGGCAGCAAAATTAACTTGATTTATATAAAATATATGCAACATTTGTATCTCCAAATAAACAAAGATCTTTCCAACGATATTAATTATGTGTTAAAAATATTATTATTTTTAATACTCTCCGTTCTAAATTACAAGTCGTTTTTTTATGTTTATCCGTTCTACTACATATTTAGACATATTATTATATCTAAATGCATAGTAAATGGATGTAAAAAAATCAAAGCAACTCATAGCAAAATAGTATATAATTTCTCATAGTTGCTTCTTGTGAAACACAAGCAAAACATTTTGGGATCGAGGAGTTCTACTAACTATAGTGGTGGTGGCATGATGATGGTGGTGATGGTGAGCATGTGCGCGTCAATGTATAGTGTCTGTGCATCCGTTATATTATATATATACTGCAGCCAGGAGGAAGCAGCGTGCACTACTGGCTCGGCCTCTCTGTCTGTTCCTCCTCCCTATCTGATCCCCCATTTTGTCTCTTCCTCTCTCTCTCAAAACACGCAACCAACCAACCCCAAACAACAAGCAAATAGTTTGATCGATCGATCCATCGAGCACGTACGTACACAGCTTGCTGGAAGTACGTTCGTAGTTGGCAGATCGCGGTTGAACACGACGACAACGACATGCCGTCGCAGCAGCAGCAGCAGGTGATGGCGAAGTCGACGCGGTGGTGCCCGACGCCGGAGCAGCTGATGCTCCTCGACGAGATGTACCGAGGCGGCCTGCGCACGCCCAAGTCGTCGCAGATCCAGCAGATCACGGCGCACCTCGCCTGCTACGGCCCCATAGAGGGCAAGAACGTAATGTACTGGTTCCAGAACCACAAGGCCCGGGACCGCCAGAACCTGCGGCGCAGGCGCGGCATGAGACACCACCTCCCCTCCTGGGCCCAGTACTACGCCGTCGCGGGGCACCATGGCCACCATAACTTCCTCGCCGCGCTGCCGACAGTCACGCCGTATGGGTATCAGTTGCTGTCTCCGTCGACGTCGCCCACCCTGTCTGCTGCTGCCGCCACCGTGGCAGCGGCCGCTGCGGCGTTCGGCTACTACTACCCCACCACGACCGCCGCTGCACCACCGGCGAGCAGGTGCGCCAGCAATGCCACTCCTCCGCCGCCGACGACCCAGCTGTTCCACTATCAGGTAGGAGCAGAGCACGTACTTTCTATATATCTCTGCACGTCACATCACTGCAAATGAGATAAAGTGTCGATCTTTATTAACACATATTGATCCGTCCGTGCAACGACGATGGATGACACGGATAGGGTGGTGGTGGTGGAGGGCTTGTGTCGGCGGAGGCCCTCGCCCGGCCAGAGTACTCGTCGCTGGGGAAGCTGGACAACTTCCGCGAGGCGATTGACGACGTGGTGGTGAGCTCCGCCGCCGTCGACATGACGCCTCCCGGGTTCGAGGTGGCACCGCAGCCGGCTGCCTTCTGCCGGCCGCTCAAGACGCTGGACCTCTTCCCGGGCGGGTTCAAGGAAGAGCAGCACGACCTGGCCTAATCGACCTATGCATGCCATTATGATTGATTACTTAGCTAGTCGTCGCCATCTGTTGTTAATTTGATGCATGTCCTGCAGTAGTACACACCGGCATGATCGATCTCGTCCTCCCAATCAGTTTTAGCTAGAGCTATAGAGCCGCTAGAGCTAGAACCGCTAGAGCTAGCTAGCTTCTCTCACTCTAAGCAGTCTCAATGGCTACAAGCTATGTCGTCGTCTTCTTGTTCTTTCCGATGCATGTTCTTAATTCGAGGGCTTACTTAGTTTGTAGAGATTAGTGACGTACTGTTGACGATAAAATCGGTAACACACCAAATAAAGAGCAAGATCGCTTCTACGTAGGGCAAGCCGAAACGGGGGGATCGGCAAGCGCCTAGGATATCCACACTGGACCAGGTGCCTCCAACGATGAGCGCGATACACAACACACGCCGTCGGAGGGAGCCTCGCCGAGCGCGCTCACGCAAGACACGCCCGGCGGTCTCTTGAAACCCGAAGCCCCGCGACGCCGGGACGGACCCGTGAGGGGGCGCCAAGCAGCTATGGGCTGCCCTAGCCCGGCCTGGCCGCTCTAGGGCATTGTTGTCGTCGATCTTCCGTTCATGGCATCGCGGCGGCGAAGGAGGAGAGAGGATGACCTATAAGCAAGACGGTAGTAGATGTGTTTGTCGATTGGATGTAGATGGGATCAAATCGGCCATGAACCTCTTATTATATAGAGGAGGGTGGTCTTATCCTTTTAGGAAATCATCAGAGATGTTTCCAATCACGAAAAGATTCCCAAAACCTGATCAAAACCGCCCGGTTCCGGAGTCCAGTACAGGGGTGCGGCTTAGCCGCTTCTGATTCCCCAGCACAGGCACAACCAGCTTAGCTGCCACCACAGCCGGCTCAGCTGGCTTCCCAGACAGCCTAGCCGCTTGTGTTAGCACCAGCGAGGAGCAGCAGAGTTGATGGTCGGCTTTGCCGTGTGGCGTTTCGGAGTCCAGCTCGCGTCGTGCTGCGCCACACGCCCGAACGGGCACGCCAGACGCGCCTGCTGCCGCGCCGGACGCAGCTCGGCTGAACGCTGGAGTCAGTCGCATATTCTTAGCATCGCGACCAGAACTTGATTAATTAACCAAATGAATAACTTGGCTACGTCTCTTTCACGTGACCATCAACCGAATACTGCTGCTCTCTGTCTCTTCTTGCCTTTCCATTGCATTCATATCAATGAATAAACAAATCTGATTTTACTTTCCTTTCTTCTCTTTAGCCGAGCCTGGAAATCTCCCCCACGTTAACCTTGTATACTTGTATACCTGAACAGCAACGATGATCGAATCAATCCGGAATATGCATGCCATATATATACGTATATGGCTGGATATCTTGCTTGCTCGTGCCAGCCATATTATACGCATGCATGTTAGTACTTGATAATCAACCTGACTGGCATTGCTTTCACTTTCGCCTTGTACATGACCCGATCAGCTCATGCACATAGATATATCTGGATTAGCTCACTCTTGGTGTCAAGGCTACACGCCAGGCTTTCAACAAAACTCTGCCTTCTTGATCCTCCTTGGCCTTGTTCTAGGTCAAATCTGACATGTTCTCCGCATGAAACAACGATCGTCCAAACTCGGGTGTCAACACGTACTGTACGTCTACCCTAGCCAGCTAGAGGGAGTGAGCACTGAGCAGCAGGAGAAGAGGCCGGCCAGCTGGTGTTAGTATTTGTTAACCTACACTACGAGAAAACACAACTATAGGGGCACAGCACGCAACCCTCTGTAGGGGCGGTTTTGCCATCCGCCCCTAATTCACCGTTATTACAGTGGTGGACTCAGTACGGCTGCGGCCCCTCTAGCCCATTCTCAGTATTTGTGTTTTCAAAATTCAGAAAGAAATAGTAAAACATTAATTTAATCAAGCGAGGCCCCCACACTGGTCAGTCCAAGTCGCATATTTTTTGCGTAAAATTACGGCGCTACGCGGCCGCGTGTAGGGGTGGTTTTGCCAGCCGCCGCTAATTCACCGTTATTATAGTGGTGGACTTTGTAGGGGCGGTTGGTGATGGAACCGCCCCTATAACCCATTCTCAGAATTTGTGTTTTCAAAATTTAAAAAGAAATAGTAAAATATTTTTAATCGGGCGAGGCCCCCCCGGGTCGGTCGCGAAGTCGCGTATTTTTCGCGAAAAAAGTGCGATGCTATCGCGCACGCTGTATGCGGGCGGTTTTATCACCGCCCTAATTCACCATTATTACATGGTGGACTTTTTAGGGGAGGTTGGTGATACAACCACCCTTACAAAACGACAGCCTCTACACCCATTCTCGAGAATTTGCGTTTCCAAAAATTCACAAGTCATCACAATAGCCACAAGTACACAAGATAAGAACACTTGCAACATAATAGAAGTCATTTACCTTGCATCCAATGTATTTCTTGGTCTTGCTTGTAGATGCAAAAAAAAGTCCACTTGCATCCTTGATCAGCCCTCTTGCATATGGCCCTAAATCTTGTCTTGTCTTTTTGCAAGGTTTCAAAAGCATGATCATGCAAGACAGAGAAATGTGTAACAGCTAACTTGCACTGATCCACATCTAGGAACACCACATTGACATCAATACATGGATCATCAGCATCATATGAAAACATAGGAGGATCATACTCATCTTCCTCATCAACAATTTCACCATCAGGATCAAACTCGAAGATCGAGTCAGACCAAGCATCATCGAAGTCGATGATGCAGCCAAGTCGGTGTCATAGCTGCTATCACTAAGTACCTCCCCATCGGAAGCACTATCCTTGGTCGAGCTTTTTTTTTTTTGAAGGACATTGTCTTTTTTTTTAGGTAGGGTTGTGGCTCTCTCATTTGTGGCTCTCTCACTGCTGCCCTCCTCAATTGAGAGTAAATTCCCCCTCACAGTAGAGTGAAACCTTCTCTTTGTTGCAGAAAAAACCAGTGGCCCCTCAAAATCATTGACCTGAGCATTGATACATACTAACCCACTCTTAACATTGATTAAAATCCACTCTAACATGATTCTCATCCCGATTTAATTTCCATAGATTCATCCTCCAAATCATGCCACAACGTAACATCTGTTTAGAACCCCAAAAACAATGCTCTCCAATGAAATCAACTAGCTGCAACAAGCTACAGCTTTTGGGGTCAATAACCTTAGCCGGCAAAGTTCTACCTTGACACCATGTTTTTTGAACCATTGTCCGACAAGCTGAAAAATGAACGAACTCTAACAACAAGTTCCAATTTATTGTGATTTATCCTACAAATCACAGCGGGGAAATAAACACGCTCGAAATTGGAGAAATAAACAAGCCAACCTATGTACAAATTCACAAAGAAATTAACACGCTCGTAAATTGGGAAAATACCTTAGTTCCTCCATAGTGGTTGTCCCGGGATGAGGAAGAGAGGGAGATGGATGGGGAGACGACCTCCTCCTTGGCGCACTGAGGGCCTCCTCGCCGGCCGTCGGGGCACCGGGCGACGCCGCTGGACCATCAGGCTGAAACCCTAGCCCCTCATCCCCTAGCCGCCCGACCCCATGGTCGGGTGGTGAGGGGGCGGGCCAGAGGGAATCGGGCGCTTGGGAGGGGAGGAATCGGCGGTGGGGAGGTTGGGATCGGTCTTTTGGAATCCGTGGAATCGGTGGCGGCCTCGGGATCTAGCGATTGGGGGATTTTTCGACGCGAGGGCGGCCTCGCTTTTCCTCCGCCGGGCGACGGGAAAGCTTCGGGATCCCGCGACTTTTTTTTCGGCGGCCGTGGACGGGAGGAAACGCGTGAGCGCTTGGCTTTCCCCGGTGTCCACCAAGGGAAGGGCGTGGTGGTCTTTTGGGCCGTTTCTTTCTTTCTTTTTTTTTTTTTATCCATTTAATACCACCACCACCGACGGTGTGAAAAGAAGGGTAAACGGCCATTTCAATCAAAAAACCGAGGGTAAAACGCCAAGTTGGAAAAACAGGAGGGTAAAACGCCTTTAGCCTTTAAAAGGAGGGTAGAATCACCGAAATCCCAATATTTTCTTAATCGAGAGGCCCTCATTGGTCGGTCGCAAGTCATGCATTTTTGCGTAAAAGCTGGCGACGCTACTTGTGGCCGCGTTCGAACCCATGACCCTCCTCCCTCCGCCCTCGTGCAAAGCCTCCCATCAACCGCACTACATGTTTACATGTGTGTATACCTCATTCGAATCCCCACATATTATACAAATGCGAAAGTGAAAATTGACTAATAGGGGCCATAAAAGATTCAAATCAAAAAGTGGTCAACTATAAAAGTTTCTTGACTTTTAAAGAACTAAAATTTTCATTTAGGATATTTCTCTAGGTCGTTTATGAAATTTCAATTTCAAATTTGAGACATTTGAACGTAGTTTTTGCATGACAAGATGATTTCAAATTAAAAGTTGTCAACTACAAAGTTTCATAACTTTTACAATTCTCACCTAGTGCCACGGATGCCATCTCTCAACGCCAATGCACTAGGAATCACTCCTCACTTTAATTTGATGAACACTATCAATCACAAGTGAGTGGGAGGGCTCAAGCACCACAACACAAGCCACCAAGGCCCAGGTGCTCAAAGACCAAAACAAGTCGGTATGTGGTATATAGCCCAAACCGAAACTAGCCGCTGGGAGGAAAAAATCCAGTTCCGGCTACGACGTCGCGACCTAACCGGACTCACCAGCGAGTCCGGTCAAGCGTCCGTCGCGACCCAACAAGCAAGCTTCGGCCACATAGACAAAGTCCTTGGCCCCACAGCCAACGGCAACTCGAGCTGCCCTGGCCGTAGTTTTCCGTGGTGCGTCCGGCCGATCCCCGACGACGACCCCTAAAAACATGCTCTCGAATTCTCGATCGGAACTGATCGGACCGGACCGGCGCCGCGTCGCGGCCCGGGGCCGGGCTTCCAGCTATGGGCCCCGTCGCCTCTTTTCCTCGCTAAACCCGGTCACTTTGCTCATTACGCTATCCAACAAGTATATCGACTTGAGCACAAGGAATAGCATGTTTTCACCACCACGATGCATCCAAATGCTAATAGAAAATATGCGTAACTCATTTTCCTCGAAGCGCCGTAATCCCCGCAAGTTTTCCTCCCTACAGTGAGGATGAGCGTTCCCAAAACCCAAGTCAACCCTACATCTCCGCCGCTTTGCAAAATGCCAACACCACCAAGTGTACATCACCATGTGCATGTGTGTTAGCATTTTCACAATCATTTCAAAGGACGGTTAGCTATTAGCACGCCAATTTCGATCCTAACACATCGCAGTTAGATCGTCATGGCACTAGATGACCGATATGCAAACAAGTTTGCCCCTCTTGATAGTAATGCCATCTATCCTAAACCCGGGTCATAAACTTCTAAGTGCTCACGACCGCTTAAAATGAAATGCCCTATAGGTTATACCCCTTGCCTTTAAGTATTTCCATTCCGGCCTCCATCTCCAAGTGCCGAGTGCAACACATGCACCAACGCGATCACGAAATGATATGATCCCACTCTCATATCATCACGCGACACTTCTTGGTCCATCGATCTTGACTCGCTTGCTCTTCACCGCTATGGGCCGGTCCGTCGGGCGCCAAGTCGTGCCTAAGCTTCACCGCTCAGCGTCCATCGCCTAACGCTTCTAATTTCAAGCTCTTCACACTTGCAAATCGGGTCCATCGCCAAGCCTTGTCTTGATCTTCACCACCTTGGTCACGATCTGATTCTACGTCATGTCTCATATGCACAAAAGCCTCCCTTATCAGACATCGCATGTGAATCCAATCTCCCTCGTGTATTATCTCAATCACACATTATTAGTCCACCTATTGTTGTCACTCAGTACCAAAACCACAGTGGGACCTTTCAATCTCTTTGCAATTGATGGCACATAACTACATCGCTATGGAGGTGAAGATTAGATTCCCGAAGCTAGCACTTCATACAAAGTATAAATTGCTAACTTTGGTTTGGATTTTTATGTCACTTATCCAACATTTTAAGCCCACTATAGTCTAGATTTGTAAGCACATGTAAATCCGACTGGTAGTGGTAACTCTCATATGTGTGCCCAATTGAGTTTGAATTCAAGGTTTGCACACATACATAGATATGAAACCTTTTGGGAGGGTTAACACTACAAAGTGATGCTGGAGGTAATATAGGATAAACTTTCTTTGAGCGTTGATACCAATCGGAGGTTGCAAATTTGAAGTTCATCCTAGCATCATCCATGTATACTAGGCATACATCAAAAACTCAAGATACCATGTGAGATCAACATTATATGCAATGGCTCTTGATTTCATCGCGAAAGCATATATATATGTCTAGCTACAACCTATGCATGCTAGCTACTGTGTCATCAAACTTGCAAGTTCTATAACTAGCATATCACATTCACACAAGCACATTGCATACATTTAAAAACTTAATGCTAGATGCAAGCAAGCGCTTTATGAGATATGCGCATCAAAGCGCAATCAAACAAGTTCATGAGCTTGCTCCCCAACTTGTAGTAGCTATGCTCTTTGTCCAAGAATTTTAATCCTCCCTGATCTTCAATCTTGCTCCCTCATGGTCCATGTCCATGTTCCAAGCTCTCCCATATTCATATCTTTTGTCCACCTCTCCCCTTTGTCATCAATTTCCATAAAAGGTATGCCTCCTTTGATACAAAAGGTGTGACTAGGGATAGATGGTTGAGTCTTGAATCTTCACTTTGATGGACACCACCATATATTGGAATGACACCACTTGTAACAACCACATGTGGAAGCATGAAGACCACCTAGAAATGCCACATGTGGTTACTGTAGGATCCTTGACCTTGATCTGAGGTGGGTCACCTCCCCTATGTCAAAGCATATGTCAATCCACTTGAGTTCTGGAGGGTAGCTTCCTTGAGTTGAATTGATCACTTAAGGTTGAGGATCACTTGTGGAACCACCATTGATACACTTGGTACCACACTTGAATGTGAGCAAGAATACCAATAATGCAGGAATATAATGTATCTTGCAATATGGTAGCCACTTGAAAAGGATTTGGCAATTTGAAACCAATTCTTGAACTAGATTGTTTCCATGAGCTTCTTCTTGTTGACTTGAACTAAAAATGACTTTTGCCATATAGCTTTCCAAGCGTAGCCGTGAGCAGGGAGATCAGCCCCGAGCACGCACGTGACAGTAGAGCCAACACCGCCACGTAATCATGGGAGGCTCGGTGTGCTGCTGGCTGACCAACATCACCTCGCCACCATGACGAGGCCGATGTTAGACCGAGGAGGACGCTTCATTATCCATGTGAAGGGTCGACGGGACCAGAGGCTTTAATAGTCCTTTCTAAATCTACTACTGCTAAAACAAATATGATATGAATTTAAAACTATTCGCTTAGCCAAGACTTCACCCCTAGCTATGACTCTAAATCACCCTCACAAAAAGGGTCCTGGGCCACCAAAGCAAATGAGGTGATAAGCCCAGCTTGAGCTCCTAACCGCTTTCTACTGCAAAGGTCGCAAAACTCCATGCACTAGTACTTCAAACAATGGTGAGCTCCTACACACCCTAATGAGCAAAGCACAAAAGCCAAACCTAAGCTCACTAGATGCACTAAGGTCAAGGCATTACACACGCCTAACCCAAAAGGCTCAAAAAATTACTTAGGCTACAATAAAACTAAGCAAAGCAACCAACAAGCTACACAAGTTGTAATTGTAAGAGCTACCCACGCTAATAAGCACAAGGTATATAAGGAATGTAAATACAAAGCTTAGAGATTTGGAGAATGCAAACCACCGAGAAGAGTGGCACAAGTTGACACCGTGATTTTTACCGAGGTATCGAAGCTTGCTAACTTCTCCTCAGCAGTCTACTCAACACCTTGATGGTTCTTGACTAGACGGTGCCCGCTTGGTTACCCCCATGCGCTCACCCAAAGGCTCCAAGACGCCACTCACAAGGGTGGTAACTCACGACACGCTTCCCTAGTAGTGATGCTCTTCACGCATCCCCAGGTGAGGCCTCCTGGAATCCTTCCACAAATCCTCCTTCTGAGCAATCAGACACCCTCCGCTGTTTCCACGAAGTCTCTTGCCACTAAGCCGCCTTAGGAGGTGGTAACCTCCAAGAGAAACAAGCACACCGCTTGTAACAAGATCACCTAGTGCCACCTAATGCCATCTCAACGCCAATGCACTAGAATCATCCTCACTTTGATTTGATGAACACTAATAATCACAAGTGAGCCGGAGGGCTCTCAAGCACCACAACACAAGCCACCAAGGCCTAAGTGGCTCTCGAAGACCTCGCCATGGCCCGGTCAAGTGGTGTATAAATAGGCCCAAGCCAAAAAAAGAGCCGCTGGGAGGAAAAAATCCATTCTTCACGCTGGCCGATCGGACGCGACCGACCGGACTCACCGAGCGAAGTCCGGGTCCAAAGTCGTCCGGTCGCGACTCCAACAAGTGCTTCCGGCCACATAGGACAAAAGTCCTTGGCCCCACGACCAACGGCAACTTCGAAGGTCCCTGGCCGAGCTTCCCGTGGTAGGCGTCCGGCCGATCCCCCGACGACGCACCCTCGAAAAACAAGCTCTCCGAATTCTCGATCGGAACCACCGACCGGACGGGCGTCGCTAAGGCGTCCCGGCCGGCTTCTCCAGCAAGGCCCCGGTCACCCTTTTTCCTCGCGAAACTCCGTCGCTTTTGCTTCGACATGCTATCCAACAAGTATACCAACTTGAGCACGCAGGAATAGCATGTTTTCACTCCCCACGATGCATCCGGCCAGCAATAGAAAAATATGCAACTCATTTTCTCGAAAAGTGCCGAATCCACCGCTTTGCAAATGTGCTAACACCACCAAGTGTACACATCACCATGTGCATGTGTGTTAGCATTTTCACAATCATCAAAGGATCGCTAGCTATTAGCACGCCACCGATCCTAACACATCGCAGTTAGACTCGCTGCAAGTGGCACTTGATGACCGATGTGCAAACAAGTTTTTGCCCTCTTGATAAGTACGCTTTCATCTATCCTAAAACATTACTATAAACTTTCTGCTACTAATGACCTGGCGAAAATGAAATGCCCTATAGGTTATACCTGCTGCTCATGCGATTTCCATCTCCGCGCCCATCTTCCCAAGTGCCGGCGGTACATGCAATACGACACGACGATCACCAAATGATATGATCCACTTCATATCATCACGCGGACCTTCTATTGGTCCATCGATCTTGACCTCACTTCTGCTCTTCACCGCTATGCTTCTGGCGCTCACGGCATGCCAAGTCTTGCTCTTAAGCGTCACCAGCCGCTGGGCCCATCGCTGCCACCAGCCTTGACTTGCTCCTTCACACTTCGCGAAACCGGCCCATCAAGCCAAGCCTTGTCTTGATCTTCGTACTACCTCGGGTCACATGACTCCATGTCATGTCTCATATGCACTAAAGCTCCTCCATCGTGATCATCACATGTGAACTAATCTCCCGTGGTATTATCTCAATCACACATTATTAGTTCACCTACCGTTGTCACTCAATTACCAAAACCACAAGGACCTTTTCACACGCCGCTTCCATCAAGCCCTCCCAAATACCATTTGCCCGTACCACATCCATATAGGTGGTTACAGGGTAAGCCGCATCGACAAATGCATAGTTGGTAGGCTACCGATGCTCTAAATGTAAAGGAAAATGGCCCCTCAGAATTATTGAAACTGAAAATTAAAAAGTCTAGATTTCATAAAGAACGCACAACATGTCATATTTCAGAAGCAAGCTTAATTGCGGTCATATTTCCAATGCTAGATTAAATTTCACAATTCTCACAATTAAAAGTAAATGACAAAGGCGTTTCCAAGAGAGTTTGCTAAACTAGTCTACGCACTATCCTTGGATTTTTGCAAAACTAAAAAAATTGACTCAATGCTCTCTATTTGCTTCCTTTGTATGAATATTCCCGGCCCTAGTCATCAAGATTCCCGCCGCATTCATCGTAGGGCCCAATTTGTAATTTTCTAAATACGTGATATCCATGTGACATCTTGTTTTGAAGAATTAATCAAACAAATTTAATGGTGTAATCGAATTTAATTAGATTTTTTGGTTTGTCAGCTAAAGTAAAACATTTTTTTAGGTATTTTAAATTGTGGGGCCCGCCGGCATATGCTCTCTCTCATCTATATTTAATCCCGACGCTTCACATAAGGAACCGTAAGTTTCATCGTTACCTGCCACGTACGCCTCATTGGCCGTACAAGGAACCTCGTAGTATTGTTGGAAAAGGGTTTGGGTCAAAAACTTTTTGGGAATATAAAACTGGCCGTTCGGCTCCATCGCAGTTGTCATCCGTGACCAAGACGTGGTCTCAGAGAATCGTAATCATGATGATGACATGCTCGAACATCGTGTACGTGAGGTGTAATCGCATATCGTGGGTCACGTGATGGAAGTCATTTCTACATGCCTGCTCGGACCGATCAGAGAGAGAGAGAAGGAGGTGAGTGTTCATGCCAAATTGCTTCAACACAAGGCCAAAATTTGCCTCTTTACGAACAAATCAGCCAATTGTTTTGAGCCACAATGCACAAACTAGCAATACAAAGTTCGAGTACAAATTCGAGTAGGGAGCATCTATTTAGAAGGCGCCTCCTTCTTGTCTGCACTCGTAGAGACAATAAAGATCGGGCTGAAACGCCATGGCTCCTCGGGCAGATCATAAAATTCCCCAAATAAGAAGTTCTCCCACCAAAGATGCGCCGCCGCCACATGCGCGCCACGTACCACGCCAGCTGGCAGGGCGGCCATTGACACCGGTGGCGCAAAACGGGCCGCCACCGCTACACTCAGCCACACACTAAATGATGAGCAAAAATAAAAACGACAAGCATGCGGTGGTGGGCGCTTTACCGGGCAGTAAAGCCGAACCAAACACTCTCATTGGGTCTGCGGGTACGCCTAATCTTACGGCGAAGCGGGGCGGATCCCCGACACCCCTTAAGCTCTAGCCATGCACATGATAATGCGAAGTTTAATCCACGCGGAAGCAAGGCTAGGCCACCGGATAGCATGCAAGAAGAAGGTTGAGAGGTGGAAAGGATCTCCAAGCGAAGAAGATGTGCTTTTCACATTTTCTTCGGGCCTCTCTCCATCCTTTTATAATCTCCCGCTGTAGGTCTTTTGTGTTTGTACTCTGTGAAGAATCGTGAAAAGGTATAAGACAAAGAAAATTATTGAGCAATGTTGTACAAGCTACTAGTAGATAGCATGAGTCACAATGATATCATGCAAGACAAAAAACAAAACCTTTTTATAGCCATTCAAAAAACCCTCTTCAAAAAGGGAAGGATAATGCACTTTACAATCTAGATTTCTGCTTACCCAAGAAGATGTGGCTTCCCTCGACGGACCCCTGCATTCGCAACCACCAAAAAAAAAGAAGATGTAAGCTTCCGCTGATTTTATTCTGTGATCTCAGAACCACCAAAAAAAGGGAAAACTTTTGTATTACGCTTAAAACCACATGAAAACCATATCTAGCCGCATGGATGTGATAAAGAGCACCACCTCGCCTGTGATGGAGACGGCTTAAGGTTTAGGTAGTCCCCTCGTGGTTCGACATACCAGACTACTCGTGTTTACAGATGAATTTGGAAAGTCGTGATCTGAGAAGAGGTGAGAAGAGTACTAGTAGGTGTAGTATGGGAGAAGGGAAGAGACAGAGATCATGAGAGAAAACTTCATAGTAGCACTATAAAAGGAACTGAGGTGGCAACCGTAGAGTGTTCGATGCAACTATAAAGGAATCCGAGGTGGCAATCAGAGTGTTCGATGCGCATTACCCCATGGTCCCACTAAGCACGTAAAAGGCTGCATCAGAATTTGTGTGCTATTTCTAAATTTTAAAACATTATTGGAGTAATAGGACTAGAGAATTAGAATTGGCCCTCGAAAAAAGTTTGTCCTACTCTATCCCAACTACCATCGTAGGCCTAATCGCTAATTTTATCTAAATACTATATCCATGGATGTAAATCTTTATTTTAGTTATTAATTAATTGAAACAAATTTAAGGTAATCGAATTTAATTTAGATTTTTGATTTGTCAAGTAAAACATTTTTAGGTATTTTAAATTGTGGGGTCACAACGCAGTTCAACCATGACTGCTGTTGTTGTTTAAATTCAGGCCCGGGCTGCGGCTATGCTCTCTCGCCTATAATTCGACGCTTCTACGACAAGGAACTGTAAGCGCTCACGCTGTTACGGGCCACGGGCCATCCAAAGACGGGTTCAGAATCGTAAGATGATGCTGACATGCTCGAACATCAGGTGCGTAGGTGTACCACATCGTGGGTCATGTATGGAGTCATTTCACATGCTTGTTCGACCAAGAGAGAGAGAGAGAATGAGGTGGAGGTTCGATGCCAAATTTGTTTAACACAAGGCTGTAAATTCGGGCCTTTTACTTTAACAAATCAAGTCAATTCGCTTGTTGAGCCACAATGCACAAACTAGCAATACTGTGTTCGAGGCAGATTCTTGGAGAGCCAGAGCATTCCAAATTTTAAATAATTTTTTGATAATATAACAACATTAGCCGAGAACATCAGTTGTTTGCTAACGCTCTCGATTTTACGATTTAATAGTATTCCATGAAAACAAGATGAAGCAAGAGCAAGCTTAACATTGTCAAAAAGAGGAAGCAAGACCTAAGCTACGGCTATAATCAGAAGGCCAAGAAGAGCCTGAGCTCTGGGAGCCCCAAAATCAGCTCCCGCCTCCTAGCGACATGGCCCAATGTCGAGAGGGAGAGGGAGGGAGAGAGAAAAGTGGCTCCTTTGAAGCAAAGTGGGTGCGAGGAGCCTGAGCCAAAGCTTTTGCCAAACTTGTTGAGCCTGAGTCTAAGCTGACTCTAAAAATGCTCGACTCCTACGAGAGTAGGAGGTCAACAATACCCAAAGACTCCATACTTTTATAATCTCCTCGCGATAGGTCTTTGTGGTTGTACAAGCTATAGCATGAATCACACAAATATACAAGACAAACAAAAACCTTTAGAGCCACTAAAAAAACTCTTCAAAAGAAGTGCATTTCAGATCTCAGTTGTTTACCCAAGAAGATGTGCTTTCATGACATTTTTCTCTACCGCCCTTCCCAACCCAACACTCAGCTAAAACACTCCAGATCGAGCTACGGACTTCGTGAGACCACATGAAGTCGGTGATCCAATCCGCCGATTCCTCGATCCAGATCCGCAACCACCAAAAAAAGAAAAACTTCAGATTGTCGCTTCAAAACCACATGAAAACCATATCTAGCCGCATGGATGTGATAAAGAGCACCACCGCCCGTGATGGAGACGAAGGCGAAGGCGAAAAGGTCCCACCCCCCCCCCCCCCCCCCCCCCCCCCCCCCCCCCCTCCCCGGGACCGCTTCCGTATCAGTTTGGTTGAGATGAGTTTGGAAAGTCGTGACTCCGAGAAGAGGTGAGAAGAGTACCAACTAGTACAAGAGGGTGTAGTATGAGAAGGAAGAGACGAGAGATCGCAGAGAAAAATCGCCTATAGCACTATAAGGGAATCCGAGGTGGTAAATCAGAGAGTGTTCGATGTAGACACCATGGTCCCACTAAGCACGTAAAAGGGCGACAGAATTTGTGTGCTATTTTGAAATTTCAAACATTGTTTGGAGTAATAGGAAGGACTATGGGAGAATTAGAATTTGGCCCTCGAAATAAGTTTGTCTTAGGAATCTAGAACCATTTTTTTTGAATTTCCGAATCTCGCCCCAAAACGAAAAATTTGTTAGAATCCTGCCTTTCGTCACTTTTTGGAAAATATGCATGGTTACGACTAACAAAACATCCAACTTTCATCACGCATGTGATCGATAGACTGAATCCCAATTTAAAACTTGCTTATAGTGCCCACACAACAATCACGTAAGAAACTTTCACACTCCTTGCGGATCCTACACCTCGGGCCGCAGAACATCCTCCACGTCCGAAATGAATCATTCCATCCGTGAATGGCGGCACCAGCTGCCGCCTCTCGCACCGGATGCCCGTTTATGGCGAGGCACCGTGGTGCTGGAGGACTGTGATTCTCTACCCAATTTGGCGGTATATGTGCCGCCATCGTCGCCTTCCTCAAGAAATCCCATGCATGTCGCCAGGCCGCTCGCCAGTTCCGGGGCCTCGCAGCTTTCACGACGTCCGCCAAATTGTCGCCGTGGTCGCTTTCGATCTCACCGCAACACCCGCCGTGCATAGTCGCCGTCAGCGGGCACCGGTGTTGGCCCTTCAGAGAGCACAAGCAAGACCAAGAACATACTTTGGCAGCTTCTTTATGCCCTCGACGCTGCACGAAGCGCCGCTAGCCTTTCTCGAAGCGACGCATGCGATTGGCAGTAAATGCGCTATTGGATTCGAAGACGCATACATGCCGTGCTTTTGAAGCACGGCCCAAGCGTTGCCGACGGCGGCGAAGCTTGGTGGATAAGATTCTCGCGACATTCTTGAGCGAGTGTAGTACGGCCACCAGCTCCCGCCACGGCCGCGAGCACCCGGGCCCAAATGATGCCCTGGCACCGCGGGCTCGCCGCGACGCCGCCATCTCGCGGAACGTGTGGCCCGCGGTGATTGCGGAGGTCCTCCATGGGATTCGGCCGGAGACCTGGCTTACTACCACTCGTGCAATCTCTACAAGCATGTCACGCCGAAGGTTTGCATGGCACGCATGCGTGCGGCGCTGGTGGGCGAGCGGCAGCGCCGCGTGTCTAGCGTACGCTTTGTGCGCGAAGCAGTTGGTCGTCGCAGCAATACTGCGTGCTAAGACCGTGCAGGGGCGGGCGGGCGGGCCGCACGCCGTGCAGTCCGGCCGGAGGTGTCGAGCTAAATGGGCGTATCACTATCCTAGTGCACGTCTGTAAGATAAATGTTTTCAAACTATTACATGTTTTCCCCATGACAAGATGATCTCAAATCAAAATGTTGTAAGCTATAAAGTTTCATGGATATTTGAGAACTACAATCATTATGTTGGTGGTTTGTCTATCCGACGTCACTTAAAATTTAAATTTCACTTCCAATTTTTTGAAATTGAGACCTAGTATATATATAGTTTATCTTTACAAGATAACGTGAAACCAAAAAGCCAAACTAGAGGTTTCACAACTTAGCAAGACCTACAATTTTTATTTTGGTTGTTTTCCCATCCTAAATAGTGTTAGTGGACATTGTTCACTTAATCTTAGAAATTTGTCTTCTACTTTCATAAACTCTATGGACACATGTGTAAATCTCATGGACGTTGTTACCGCGACATCATCATATGAATAAATGACTACATATAAAAGATGTACATCTTTAAGAAGTTATACAAGTTTTGACCATAGATTAAAAAAGAAAAATTAGGTTCTTGTTGGAAGTCGGGCGTGGCGGAGGTGAACAAAAGTTGGCGCTTCCCATCCGAAGCCGAGTGCAGTGACATTGTTCACAGCATCTTAGACACGCTCTCATAGTGAAATCAACTATATGAGATATGTAAATCTTGTAAACTATGTTACCGCGACATCGTCGGATCTGAAGAAATGTTTTCAAGATAAAAGGTACTACATCTTAGACCTTCCATGGAGCAAGATGATCCCGAATCAAAACGCCGGAAACTACAAAGTTTCAGGCCGCATTATGCATGCGCTATTGGCTAGGTGGTTTGTCTATCCAGGGAACCCCGGGCCATATTTGGTTTCAATTTCCATTTTTTGAAATTGAGACCTAGAGGTGGGAGGGAAAGAGCATGCACCCGTGGCCCAACCATTTATCTAACTTAAAAATATGCTATAACTTGTAAATGAAAAACAAATTAAAACTGATTGCACCGTTAAATCCTTAAATAAATCCTTCAAAACAAAATTCACAAATATTTGGATAAAATTATAAGTGGGTTTCCACTAATGGTAATTGGTATAGAGTAGAGATGTAAAGTAATGATCTTAGAAGTGCTGTAAAGGAGGGAATCTTGATGACTAGGATGCATAGTGAAGTAAATATAAAACATAAGTGCGGATAGTGGATAGCCTTAGAAGTTATACAACTTTACGTGCTTGACTTCTTTTGCTGAAATCATTGGATGAACCAAAAAATGTTGTCTAAGTTGTAATTTTAAAAATTCAAATTTCAAATGTTCTCAATAAAAACATGACAAAAGTAATAGCAGTAAGAATACAATATCTTGATATATACAGCATTATTCTTTCAAAAAATAGAAAGAAAAACTATCACATTTGGAGTTACTATGAGGGAGAAAGACTAGTTACAAGTTTTGGCCACATTAAAAAGAAAAATCGAGTTCTTGAGTCTGAAGGCCTCTGCAAGCATGTCTCCATATGCACCGCACAATAACAGTCCGCGCTCAGTTGAAATAAATATATATGTGAGTTAAACCCAAGCAAGCAGATGCGTGACCGCAGGTGTGTAGACCGGGATTTTAAGGCATGTTTGGTGCCCCGATATGGATATGCCCCCCCAAAGAACCCAGGCTGGCCCCGTCGCATTAAATGCAGTGTCCCGACCTTTTAAACCTGCTAGTCCATGGTTGGATATTTACCCGCTCTCATCCCCCGGCAGCCAGTCCCCTTTCGGGTAAAAGTGCTCCACGGCCAGGCTCAAGAGGAACGGCCAATCAGCGCCTTCCCCGGCCACGCCGCTCCGTGCCCTCGTGCCATGCCGCCGGCGATTTCGGCCACCCTGAGATGACAACTCTCTAGTGGTTTCCTCTCCTCCCTTCGCGCGCCCAATCTCTGCCTATATATCCCCGTCCTCCTCCTCAAGTTTCTTTCCCGCGTCGGTTCTTCGCCACCTCGGTCGGTTTTTCTCTCCCCTCTCGATTTGTTCTTTCTTTGTGAATCATGGACTGGATTTCCTCTCTCTCTCTTGTGTTGTAGCAAAGGGATCTTGAGCCCTCTCCCTCTCAGGTGATTTTTTTTCCTCTCTCCTTGTTCTTCGAAACCCTAGCCTGGGATTACATATGCCTTATTACCTGTGATGTTTTTTTCATAAAATCTGAGCACATGCCCTATATGCCTGTGATGTTTTTCCTATACTTTAAGCATGCCTTGTAGGCCGTGATCATTGTTCCTATAATCCGAGCACATGACCCCAGCTAATGATGTTTCTACATGAACTCTGAGCACACATAAGCCATGCTGTGTTATGTTTCCTACAATTTGTTTCTTTTGCAAAGAATGGCATGGTATGTGGTTCATCATGGCAGTAACCTGGTGTGCTCAACCCGGAAAGAAGCACACGAGCAAGTATAGGCGTGTTCCAGTGTGGAAATTGCTACACAGAAATATAACACAAAAGTGGAGGCCGAAAGCAAGCTTTTTGCACCGGGTCGTGACGCAGTGGATCCGCCCCTCTACTACCACTTGTTAATCCACATGTAAACTAACCCGTTGGAGATCAATGGCACCGCTTTTACTAGTGCCTTCGTAGTAGTCCCAATTCATTGTTGTAGTCATAGGGTTTTTAGTTTGAAGCTATGGTAAAAGACTAGTTACTTATTGTGATCGGCTTGTAGCTCAGTGACAATTTGAATGTGATGCAACTGAATGTATGCAGGCAAATCAAACAACAACCATGCATGCATAAATTTAAATCTCACGCAAATGCACGGTACTAAACAACAGTTTTTAGCTAGCCTCTGCTGGGGTTCATGCAGTAACCAAAACCAGTCAGGCCTCGTTGCATGCATTTGGCGGTCAAATTAACTGCCGTCTGTGCCGAAATGCGAGCCGCCCGATGCCATTACGTGCAACCAAACACGCCCTTACCGACGATTGGGCCGGGTGCACTCCGGCCAAGAATGGCGACATGACGCTGCAAGGCAAATAAAAATTGTCCGGGCGCCTTCCTACTGCACTCATCTATACTTACACAAGCGCGCCTATACACACCCTTGCATGTGAATCCTTTGCGTATCCCACACACCCGGGCCAGAATGGGGGCCCACGCCCGCCACCGCCATTCCGTCCATCTTTGCCGCAGTCGCTGTGATCCTCGCAGCTGACTGCGACTGATCGATCGGCTTGGTCGGGTTCACCACCGTACCAAGAGTGCTTTTCTCACAAAAGCCACCACCAAAGAAGAATTTTCTCACACAACAAATCAAGACTACCACCCGAGGCAACCGACCGGGCCGACGAGAACTAAGGGATCTGACGCCCACTACTACAGACTCCTTGTTCCCAAAGACGGCCGTCCAGAATCTTTTTTTTTCCAAAGACTGCTCACTAATTCTTATTTTAATTTGGTTGTTTCCCCATCCCATAGTGTTAGACATTGTTTAGAAATCTTAGAGATGTCTCTCGTAGTTTCATATAAACTATAGTGTGGATGTGTAAATCTTGTGAACAATGTTACCGTGACGTCGTCGGGTGAAGAAATGACCAGTGTAAAAGGTGTACATCATAAGAAGTTGTACAACTTTTATATGTTCATGACTTCTTTCACAAATCATTAGATGCTCCAAAAAATATTGTTTGAAGTTGTAATTTTGAAATTCAAATTTCAAATGTTATTGATGAAACATGACAAATAGTAATACAAGTAATAATAATACAACGCCGATAGAGCATGATTTTAAAAAAAATTAGAAAGAAAACCATCAATTTTGGAGTTACTATGAGGGAGAAAGACTAGTTACAAGTTTTGACCGTGAGATTAAAAAGGAAAATTAGAGTTTTTGAGCCATGTACACTAATTGCTTTTAAATAGTCCGCTTATAGCCTGGGAGGCAGGGGTGCCGCTTATTTCTCGCTCATGTAAGTACACTTAGCCGCTCCGCTATAGCCCGCTATTAGCCCGCTATAGCCGCTTTCCTTGTATCGGTTTAATTAATATGATGCGTGTCAATCTTTCTATCATTTGGCGTCTACCTTCTCGCCTTAGAAATCGCGCCAACGGTGAATCACCCCTTGAGGAGAAGTCCATCATGGCGCGCACATGGGAGATGATGTCTCTAGCGCACGGAGGATCTAAATCGTGATCCCCGTGACCAGAGTTCCCATTCATGCTATCTGATGAGCTGGTTTGAACGGGTTCACCATCGGCAGCTCGACGACGCTGGCGCGTGGCGCACCTACGGCGAGCGGTTAGCGACACTCTCCTGGATCGAGACGTGCCGCCGAGGTTACATGGACGGATGGAGGCATCAGAGTGCGGCGCAAACGGTTTTCAAACCCGGTCGAGGCGGATGGGTCGCAGAGGGGTTGCCGCCGTCGTGGTGAACGCTAGCTCGAACGGCGGGCCGCACGGCCAGGAACCGGGCCATGGACACTCCTAAATGTCTCCAAAGGTGACCGCAATCCACAGAATAGCGTGCCTTCAGCCGACGCGTGCCTCGAGGTGGCGGCAAGGTAAGAAAGAAGGGAGAGAGTTCAGCCCCGAGAGGCGGCTAACTATAGCCATGCCGGGCGGGTGCTCGCGCGCCATGGCTACGTCAGCGCTGGGCCGGCGAGAATTAATGGTAGACACCGAAAAACGGCGAGTATTATAACACACGGATTATATTATTAAACTAATTAAAAACATTATCGCCGTCACTCCATCCGCATTACGCGCTTTTTGAACACACGCTAAGGATCAACATATGCACACCATATATGCATCACCTCCACGACGCGCACACTTCCAGCTACCAAAAGTTGCCATATCTAGCTAGGCGTCACCGCATCGTGAGCCAACTCCCTCGCATTGGAAGAACGGGTACACCTCATGCCCACAAGCCATCAACGGTTAACAAAGTAGACCGCTGCGCTCCCATCGCCGGGCCGCCGCTGTGCATCCCTGACGTTGACCTCCACGCTCCGACCGACCATCCGGCAATGTCGCCGGCAGGCGATGTCGCGATCGGCATGCCCGCATGTTGGTGAGGCAGTTCGCTGCCGCAGCGTGGAGACGACAGCAGAGACCGAAAACCCGGCCGGATACGGCGCCACGCCATCGTCGCGCCACGCAGCGCTGCATTGCCCGCGGCGCCGAGGCGCAGCATAGTGCGGTGCCCCACGTGCCGCCGCCGCCACCGCTGCCGCCGTGCCGATCCCGCTACGCAACACGTAAGCATGCCAAAGTCGCCGCCATCTGGCCGCCGGTAGTATCATCGTCAGCGTGCAAGGGCGCAGTACGCACGGCGCGCCGATGCCCCCGCACCGGCGGGCGTAGCGCACAGCATGTCGCAGCGGGCGCTGACGGCAGGCGCCATCGACAACAGCGCGTGCCGTGCCCGCTCAGGGCACGCCCGTTTGCCGACGATGGCGATTGGTGACTGCAGGGTACGCCATTCCCGCCCGTTTCGCTGGAAAAACCCGCTTCCGATGCCCGTCCCCACCATGGCGTCGCCAAGACTCTCGCATCTCGCTGGCAGTGCGCGCCTAATGGTGAGGGTCGCCCATGGGATCCTCTCGCTGCCTCGCGACGCCGATGGCAACCAATGCAAGCATCTTCGACCGAAAGCCGCCGCATGGTGCGCCGCATGACGGACGACGTGAATACCGGGCGTGGTGGTGACGTGCGCTATCTGCGGAAGCCAAGCTTATAGCGCGCGACGCTGCACTTACGCATCGATTTACGTCAGCATGATGCCGGGCGGCGAGTGCGAGTTCTCCGCGCTCCACCGCGCAGCGCGTAGAGCGTCGTGGCGACGACGTCGTGAGAGTAGTAGACTCGAAAGACACGCCGCTATTACTCACGATGCTTTTTCTCATCCAATGACAAACACGACAAGAGACGTATCAGTCAAACATGTCTGCCTTCCTCATCAGTCCTCCAAAGACTGCGCCCAAGCTTTTCTTCTGGTGTCACCACTTGGACCGCTCATCGGCTTTCTTCTTCATCCAAAGACCAACTCCTTTCCAATTCCAAGGGCGGTAAACAACTATGATGCCAAGATCCTTCAAGACCTAGAAGTATTCCTCTTTTCAAATTCCAGAGTACTGATACATCGCCGCTTATTAGGTATCGAAAAACAGCACACAAATTAGTGCAAAACTAGCGTGGAGGCCCGACAACACGTCAACACTACGTAATCCACACCCCATTTCCTAGCACACTTGAAGTAGAGGCGGCCGCGTTACCGCCATCCTTCTGGTCTCGCAGACCTCCACCACCCGACAGCAAGACCGCACCGACAACCGATGAGCTGAACCCGCCGAGCTCACCAACCCGGATCCCATTGAAGCCTACCTGCCCCGTCCACCTCCGTGCACGACTCCCAAAGGAGACCGACATCGCTCGAGCTCACCGAGAAGCGATGGAAGAGAGCGAGAGATGGAAATGAATCGCGAGAGGTGCGCATACGCAGGGAGAGAGTAAAACCGAGTAGTAGATCCCGACAGATCTGTTTCTCCACGGTCGTGCACCATGACCGACAAAGATCGGCCCCACTCACGCGCAGTCGCACCGAAGTGGCTTCTCTTTCATAAAATAATACCGCTAATCGCCCAAAATCGCCCAAATCAATAGCCTTACTTGGGCCCGCCCACTTTTCGCTACGATTTTTACGCCGAGCCTTTACAAAAACTCAAAAAAAAATTTACCCGCCCCTCACAGTAGCATTCATTTCCTGATCGGGGTGTTTGGTTCCCAGCCACACCCCCTCACAGCGACCTAGGTTTCCAGCCCGCCCATCACCCCCGTCGCCACCGCCGACGCATCTCGCGCCTTAAGCCGACGCCGCTTCCTCGGGCGACCCTCCCTTCTTCGACGGTTTTTCGGCCTCCACCACCGGGTCGGCCATTCTAGGGTTTGATATCTAGCCCATCAATCTTGTCTCAGGCTCTACTGCTATCGAAACTACGCTTGTTAGATTCCACTATTCCCTCGAACTACCTTTTTTTTTTCTCGTGTGATCCGTGCTCCTCAAGCCCTGCTCGCCAGGTTTTAATATATAGTATTCCGTACGTGAGAGAGAATAAGCCGAAACAAGATGAAGCAAGCACAAGCGAATAGGTCGACTAGTCCCTCACATACCGTCTTATTACGCATGCACTGAACTATAATTATATCCTCATAATATGGATATAATTGAGTTGTACATACCGAACTTGACACCTCACCGCTACTGTGCCCCGATCGCTACTATATAACTACAATGTTGTTGTTATCCACCGCCGCTATTTTCTTTATAGATGAATATGCGTGCTCAAGTAAACACGACCTCTCCTCAGAGTACCATGTGCATCTTGTCATACAAAAATGTGCATATTAAATGAACCGCCATGAAACTATAGCGTTTTTTTATACCCACTATTCCTCGAACTACCTTTTTTTTGATATGCCCCTCGAATTGTCGCTTGTTTAATAAGATCCTCGTGAGAGAATAAGCTGAAACAAGATGAAGCAAAATTGCAAGAACAAAGCGAACAAAGGCTCGTCTACTCCTCACACTACCTATTGGCGTGCACTGAACCCGTATAACCGTATCCTCGTATGGATGTATTGAGTTGTACATAACCGAACTTGACACCGCCTACTACATTAATGTTGTTACCTTTTATGTTTTTGTTTTAGAGACTGCAACTACTCGTTATTTTCTTTTTATAGATAAATATACATGCTCAAGAACAATGATCCGGCTCCTATTAAATGAAATGTTACTAAACCCAGCTTGTCTATACTATTCTATTCTCGAACTACATTTAATTTATTTTGTGTTCTCAGGATCTGGTTACCGTAGTGGCATTAGACCTCCATTTATTCCAGAACTGAACGGTATAATATTAGCCTCACATGGATACTTCAAGCTGATTTCCATCCAACAACAGTGCATCAACGGCTACATCCTGTCGCCCGACTTTTCGCCGCCACAAGTGAGTGAAAGGTGATAATTCGGGCCGCTTATTTTCTTCATAGATGAATACACAAGATCGAGAACACTAATCGGCTGCCGAAAGTACTACTACTATCTTGTCTTACAAAAAATTTTCCTCGCTTAAACGAACCTGCTAAAACTACGCTTTGTTTATATTCTTCTATTCCCCGAACTACTTCTCCGCTCGCTTGTAAGTCGCTTGACTTTTTGGTACATCCATTTAGCTATGTATCTAGATACAATAATATGCCCGGATACATAGCAAAATGGACGAACCAAAAAAGCCAAAGCGACTTACAATTTGGAACGGAGGGAGTGCAATTTTTTGTGATCCGTGCCTCTCTCTCCATTACAAGGCTTTATTTTTTACGCCGGGTTTGCCAAACTTAATGCAACCCTCCTCCTTACCCGGGTTTGGGACCTCTGCTCGTGTGGTGAAGCTACTTCAGTGATTTCCATCCAACCCTGGGCATCAACGCAATATCCGCGCCCTGAATTTTTCGCCGCCAGAAGTGAGGAAAGGTGATAATTTCGCCGCTATTTTCTTCATAGATGAATACAAAAAACCCCCGAGAACACTAACTCCGCTCCGTCTGGGTACTACTACTATCTTGTCTTACAAAAATTTCCTACTAAACGAATCGCAAGCAAACTACGCTTGTTTATATTCATCTATTCCCGAACTACTTTTATTTCGCGTAAGTCGCTTGACATTTTTGGTACATCCATTTAGCTATGTATCTAGATACAATAAAATGCCCGGATATATAAGAAAATGGATCGAACCAAAAAGTCAAAGCGACTTACAATTGGGAACTAGGAGTGCAATTTTTGTGATTCAGGCTCGTGGATTGTGTGTAGGTCCTCACACGCCTATTACATTGAACTCGTATAATATTAGGGCCTTGCTAATTTCCGTGTGACTAAAATTTTCAAATCTATTCAGCGACGGCTTTTTTTTTTTTAAGATAATGGATGAGAAAAACATCCGGCCTACATCCGAGGATGTACACAATGTACCAGCTATTACAAGTAGTGGATAAAAAGGTAGAGCAAACAAGTCTCTAAAATGTATGATAAAGAGAACTAAAGCAAATGATAAATGTAAGCTCCACCCCTAGGAAACCCAAAGTAATCACTTCTAGTTTTCGCTAATTAGCGAGAGCGGTGTTCTTGTCCCCGTTCATCACGCGCAACTCGGGCTCGCACCGCAGCTAATAGGCTCATCCGAAAAATAACCTTTCTCGACAACGAGAAAAACTTTCATTTTGTTAAAGATAATATCAAGCGACAATACTAAATGGCTCAAAGATATATCGTGACGCCAACCCAAATCAAGTTTCTAAACCTTTAATTCTGATTAGTAAGCCATGTACCAAACATATGGCTTATATAGATTCAGGCCGGTTTAGGCCAAGAGCATAAAAGATGATCCTCCATACCGCTTTTTGAATACGACATCTAGGAAAAGGTGTTGGATGGTTCTCATTCATATTACAAACCAACACATTTCGGGCTTCCTTTCCAGTTTTTCTTCCGACATTTTATTTGCTCGCCTTGGTTTGTTTAGTCCTCATAAGAAAGCCTATTACAGAATTGAACTCGGTATAATTTTTATCCTCACATGGATGTTTTCGCCAGATACCGAATCCTTGACACCCGAGTGTTACCGTAATGTTGTTATCTCAGGTGATTTTTGCCATAGGAACCGCAACTACCGCCGCTTATTTTATTTATAGAGATGAATATACGTGCTCAAGATAGAACAATGATCGCACCTTCCTCGCCCCTCAGAACCGGCCGGTGAAGCTTTGTCGGTGTGTGCCGGCCGCTGACGACGCCGAAAAATGGTGCCGCAGCCATGTGATATACAAACCCTACTTATTGTTAGCTTTTTGCTTAGTGCCAGTCGCTGACTTCTCTCGTGTAACCTAAATCGTTTGATAGGTGTCGGTTGGCACATTTACAACATCATCTGGCAACATAAACAACTTATTCTCTAGAGGATGGCTAGAGAGCTACATATGAAGAGACAGAAAGGCAGATAGATGATGGTACCGTGGGGCAGGAGAGATGATGGTACCAATGGGGGCGTCGGGATTTTTTTTACCCGGGAGAGGGCAGCCATCCGGCTTTCCTGCGAAAGCGGAGGGTCGTGACACACACAAGGTGGTGTAAGGCAAGATAGCTGGGTCACGGCGCCAAGCCAAACGGGTTTCCCACCGAGAAGGTGGCCATGCTAAGAATGAAGAGACTTGCTGGTCCCCGATTGCTAGACAAAGGTCCCCTTTGCTCACATATTCGCCTCTTCCTTAAGCCGCAACAAAGGAATTGTAGTTTGAGAACCGTGTCCGTAATTCATTGAGTTTGTAGGCAACTTAAGGCATAGCATACATGAAGTCGTGGCGCCAAGAGGGCAAAAAGTTTTAGGACCTTCAAAAGCGATCTAGTGCGAATTACGCCATGAAGGGTTTTTTGGATGCCACGGTGAAGCACCCATACATCACCAAGGGATCTATTGGGCAGCTTCTGAAGCCAAGAGCAAAGAAAGAGGCACTGCAAACAAGTGAGAGATACAAGCGTTTAGGAGAAGAACAAGCATGACCACACGCCTCGGTACGTGAGGTTATGAGGCAAAGTTCGAAGTGTGGGAGAAGGAGGACACTTTACTTACTCCACATAGCATCAAGAATCCTTGGCGCCTTTGTGCTGAACTCGCGCCGGCATTTTTTGCGTGCACGGTGCGGGCCGTGTCGCACAAGGCCGCAATTGCTCTGGTCGTGAAGAGTCCTCGGTTTATCCGAGAAGGTTTTAGAGAAGACCGCCCGTGCTTCTTCTTCCGAGGCACCGGTAAGGAAAGAGATATGCTCACGAGGTCCCGTGGCACCCCGTGAGCGCATGTGGCGTGTGCATGGTATGTCTAGTATGATCGTTGGAGCTTTTGCCGGCTTGCGCCGACATGTATAGAAAGAGAAGTCTCCAGTGCGTTGGTCGGCATATAGAGAAGAGTTTGACCTCAACTAGATGAGCTCACAGCCTAAGGTGGCGGCGTTTGGAATCAGAGTGACATGGTTCACCGGCCTCGCCAACACCCCAGTAGCCGTGTAGGTGGTGTGAAGAGAAGCCGCCGTAGTCGCCGATTCGGGATGTCGCCGGGGGTTGGAGATACTTTTCCACGCCACAGACATGTACCCTTTGCAAAGTGAAGACTCGAGGTTATCCCCGTTGAGGTAGCAAGGGGAATGGTATATTCCAATCAACTACATCTTAAAGGTCAACCATCATCGGAAGGACATTCTTATTGTTTTTATTGATCATGTAACCCCGGTTTTGAGGCTACACTACCGGATCCGCCGACACGCAGATTAAGGCCTTGACGCTATGTGTAAGATGATCCGCTGGGCGCAGCCCGCCTACCGTAGCATTCCTAAAGCTCTCTTCTTTTACTCGCCCCAAAACCTCCCCGTGGCCTACGCCGCCCTCAATGAAAGTCAATCTAAAGGCCTATATGACACACAGCCTTTAATGGGAATGACAGCAATGATCGTAGTCCTCGTGCCGTAATGGATGGGAATGCGCGACTCCGCTGCATGCCAATGACCGGGCCGAGAGTGCCTGCGCAGTGCATCTACTAACGATGTGGAAATTGGCCGCAGCGCGCGATGGTCCGTGACGTACCGCAAAGCTGCAGGGGTCGGAATGCGGGAGTGGCTCGCATGACAAGAATGTCCGTATCGCCTCTCGCAGTGCGACCGCCGAGAATCAAGCGCTGGCTCAACA